>VXAC01008324.1:476754-494795 GCA_013399225.1 Rhipidura dahli | reverse complement strand
GGGCGGGCGGGAGTTGCGAGTTTGCGGCCCGGCGCCGTGCGGGGAGGAAGGCGGCACAATGCTGGAGGAGGACCGGCTCCCGCCCTGCCTGCCCGGCCGCCCGCCCGCTTGCCTGCCTGCCTGCCCGCCTTCGGGGGGAGGGCCTCGTATTGTCCCCGCTTCCCCAGGTGCGGCCGGGGAACGGGCGGGAGGACCTGGGAATAACGTTTCCATCGGGACACCGAGAAGAGTATCGGCTCCCCCGCCGTGGCTGCAGCCGGCACGGGTGGGATTCTCCCCCTCCCGTTGCCCCCTCCTCTGACACGCCAGGGTGCCGCTTGGGCACCGGGGCGCTGGCGAGACCCCGTACGACTGGGTGGCATCAGGGTGGCGGCTGCGCTCCCGTTGAACCTGCCGAGAGCCCTCGGTGTGTCCGGCTGGCTGTCCGTTTGCTGTTCAGGATTTCTGAAGAAGTGGCATCTGGCTTTCCCACGCTGCCCTTCTGGCTGTGCCATGGAACCGGTGGCGGTTCTGCCCTGCTGCCGTGTGCTGCTGGCCTGTGGCCGGCTCGGCTGCTGTTGCCCAGCGGATTGCCGGCTGTATTTTGCCGAGTGGCCGCTGTGCTGTCGGAGTGGCAGCCATTTGGTCACCGTGGCATTACTTTGCGCGCTGCCTTTGCTTGCCGTGGAGTTCTGCCTTGATAGCTATTGTACGTTCCCGAAGTTGCTTTCCAGATGGGCAGTGTCTTTCCTTGCGTTCGCCTCACTGTCGTGGCTGCCTTGAGTCCCGCAGCCGATTACTCATTTGCCAGGATGGCTACTGTAAGAATTTGTCTGGCTTTTGTCTGCAGGGTCTATTTATTGCAGAGCTGTGTCTTGAGGAGCAGCATGTCCTTACCATGCTCGGCACCCCTATCTGTTGTCGTTATCTCTGATTGTACTGGGTGGATTGCATGGGAGCCGCTATGCTTTCCATCCTTAAAAAAAGTGAGGAGAAAGTAGTGGGCCATTATCCTAAGGTGTGTGCCAGGAGAGCAGAGGACGAGTTGGAAATGCCATTCGTTTTGTGTCCACCTGAGTGCTGGAGCATGGCTGGAGCATGGTTACACACCCTTCAGGTGTGTGCTGCCTAAAGCTGCAGAGTTCAGCCTTGACTTCCCACTAGAGAATCCCACAGTTGTCTGAGTTGAAAGCTGGACTCTCTTTTCTTCTAAGCCCGAGGGTGTTGTGCATCACTGCTGTGCTGCACACACGTTCCTGAGGGGCTGGACCTCCATGGTCATTACCCATGGATGGGACACTTGTAAATGTGAATGATCAAATTGTTCATTTGCAGTGATTTTCGTTCTTTTTTGCCCTTTTTCTCCACCAAGTTGTTAATGTTATTTTGTGTTATTTTGTGTCCGTTATTGGTGCAACCAATCGTTTATGTATTTACCCAGCTTCTTAGGAGTGACCTGATCTTTCAAACCAGATTTCTCCAGTTACAATTCATGATGGAGCTTTTCAAGCATGGCCAAGGAGTGAACTTGTAGTACCATGGTTCTTGCTGGAAATTATAAAAACCCTCCAAGCATTTGAAAATTAAATGCGCAGTGAATCCTAATGAACAAGATTAACAGGTTTAACCTGCTGCAGTGACCTGCCTTTACCTCTCTTCATAAGCATTTACCTCCTCCCCTGGGTTTTGTACCCCTTGGATACCTCTGAATGGTTCTTGCATTCTCACCTTTAGGTTTGCCTGAACAAGGAATGATGATGATGTTTCTTTTGGGTGTGCTTCTATCCCAAAATGCTAATGATCATGTAAGGAACTATGATTCTATGGCATGGTGAGATTCCTGTACTAAAGGCAACCTTATCTGTATTTTTCTTCAAGAGGAGGAGGAGCATCTAGTCCAGTTGGACTAGATGATCACTGTAGGTCCCTTCCAACTGAAATATTCCATCCCTGTTTTATTTGTGGGTGAAATGCATCGGGCAGGTTTTTCACTTCCCAAAGTTCAGCTCCTGTCACTCCTTGTACATGAGCTCTCTCATATTCATCAGTGCTTATCTTGGGGATGGAGGTGGAGTGGAGAGGAGCAGCCCATGTGGAATACAGAGCTGTGTAGGGAAGGTTTATTTATATACCACATCTGGGGTGTAATATGTTTGCAAATGCAGTCTCTGGAATTGGTCTGTGCACATGTTCAGCTGTGCCCCTCCTTAAGTATCTACCTGAATGTTTATCCATCTTCTATTATTCCTCCTTGTGTAATGCCTTATTGTCTGAGAACCTGGTTTTCTCTTCTGTCAGACTTTATCTTACCGAGTTAGTTTCTTTCTCCCATTCTCTTTTGGAGAAATAAACTATTTTCTTTGCCTTCATTGGATTTTCTGGTCTCATTCTTCCCCCATTAGGAGATGCTTTGGAAGTATTAAATATATTTTTTGCTTTTATCACTTCGTCTCTTCCATCTGTACTTCTTGAACACTGTGTCTAGTGAACTACAAAGCAGCAATGCTTTGCATACTTCTTAAAGGCTGAAGGAGAAGGCAACACAAGTTCTGACTGTTCAAAAGTGCAGGCATCTCTGAAAAAGTCATGCTCTTAACCAAGTGAGCACACCTAGGATAGGTATTCTCTGCAGCATTAAATCCTGTGATCCCTGCTGGAGTCTGGCCACAGCGGATGGTTTAACATGGACATGAGCTGCTCCCTCTCAGTGCCTTCCCCGACGTGCTGAGGCTGCAGCAGTGCCCAGGGTGTGTATTGCCAGGCTGGCCAGGTACATGTCCCACTGCTCTTTGTCACATTGAGATGAGCACAGGAGATTCCTTCTGTCCTTCCAGTCACGCGTTGGGCAGCTGTGGGCCCACAGCCCATGTTCTCACTGAGGTGTGTATGGAGAATGATGAAACTGAAGGGGATGTTTCCAGTTCAAGTGGCTTGAGCTTCACCTCTCTGCCTTGGTCTGGTTGGCTGTTTGGGCTTCGAATGTGTGGGAATAAGGATTTGGCCGTGTTTTAAGTTTAACAGAAGTCAGCTTTGTGAGGAAGCAATCCCTTCAGAAGCATTGCCTTGCTTCCAGCTCTGATAATCCTCCTGCAGAAGTTTCTGACCCTCTGTTTTCTGTGTGTGTTGTGGCAGCAAACACTGATTTGTTGTTGTCTCTTCCTGTAAAAATATCAATGTTTGATTGATTGTTGTGGCAGTATTTTCACCTGCAAACCAAAGGCTAACTGCAATATCTTCTCCAAGCAATTTCAGCCAATGATGATCTGTGTGGGCTTTGCTGAGGAAGGGAAGCTGGTTGCTCTCAATCTTACTTCATGTCTCTTGCCCTGGTAACATTCTTCATCACAGATAGTTTAGCTGGAAAATTTTAGTCTTGTACTTCTCTGCTGTACAATGCACTTGGTGATAGCCTGTTTCTTCCACAAGGTCTCTCTGCACTATAGATCACTTAAGTGAAGGTTGCATTTGAGCAACCTTCATCTATTTGGACAGTGAATTGGATTTACTGTGTGTGTATATATATATTTATGTGTGTGCGTAGATCACAATATATATGATAGTTTGTATAATATAATATATCCTGTATAAAATATAACACTATATAGTTATTAAATTTTATATTGATATATATAGCAGAGTGCATTGGATATAAAGTGTATCTATAGCACAGTATTTTGGATATACTGCTGGTTTTTTTCTTCCAGGCAGTGCAACAGATGAAGTGATTTACCTCAGAATTATTCGGAGTTTGCCAGACACATAAAGAGGGCCCACCATCCATGAATGGTTTATCCAGTCATGGTTATCCATTAGGCTTTCCTCATACATTGCTAGGCCATTGCTTTCAAAGTCCATTTTCACCCAGAGCTAGACTGCATCACCTTTTGGCCAACTTCTATGGCTACTAATGAGTTTAATATTGAAAAACCTGTTCTGATCAACTGGCTGGTCTGTGCAGAAAATAGTAAAGAGTATTTATTTTACAGTAAAATAAAAGAAAACCCTTAGAAGATTTTCAGTGATACACTGGATTCCTCTGCAAGCTCTTCAAGTGATTGATTTATCCTGCTTTTCAAATTTTGTTCTATTCCTGTGTTGGATTTGTCTAGCTTTAGCTGGATCCATTGGATACAGGGGTCTTTGTTGTGTAGGTTAAAGAGCTGTCAGAAATCTTCTCCCTTTGTATATCTCATAGGCCATCTTCAAGTCTCCTTTTAACATTTTCTCAGGTAAGCTATATATATTCAGCTTAAGGCTATATGGGGGAGGAGTTTATCAGATTTTTCAATTTGTCAGCATCCTTTATGGAGTACACAGGTTAAAGTGGCATGCACTACTCCCATAATTGCCCTACCAATCATATGTGTAGTCAGGTAAAAATCACCTCTCTTTTCCTGCTTCTGGAGAATACTTCTTTCTCTGTGCACTGGTGGATTTTGCTCACTCAGGAAAAGCCTTCTTAGAAGTCTTCTGCTGAGAACTCATGTTCCAGCCACTGAATTATAAGGTCTTTTCTGATCTTCTGTGTATCCTTGGATTTTCATCCTTGAAAGCACTGTACGTTCTTCTGTTCTTGATGTAAAAATCTTGGGTAGTTAAGACGCTTGTCTGTCTGCGCAACCCTGTCGCAGCAGTAACACTCTGTGGCAGAGTTTCCATGCCATCATTTACCATCCCACCTGCCTCACCTGCACACTTTGTTCAGTGGGTGTCTTCACCAGCTACCAGTGATATTCCACATTCAGCTGCTGTTGCCTCTCACTGGTGGGGCCTTCCTTTGTAACAGTGGATCCATGCGTGACATCTTCTTGCTGAGACAGGTCACGCTTGTGCCAAACCTGTGCACCAAGCTTTATCCCACAGGTTGGCACATGCTGCTTTACAGAGATTACCCAAGGCATTAAAAATGTCTCAGGCAGTGGTTTCATTTGCGCTGGTGCCTTTTCTCCTGATGGTGCAGTCTGAGCCTGGTTTGGGCTCAGTCTCTGGGCTCTTGAGTGGGTGCCTACTTGAGAGGCAGGTTATATACCATCTATGGATGGTAGCACTTCAGCATAGATTGCCTGCTTTGAATTCTCTTGGGATCTGGGAGAATTTTGAATACTTGTGACTTCGAATCCTTCACTGTGTCATGACCAGGAAGACCTTGATTTAGCCACAGACCTGTGTTTTCTGATTTCATAAAATCACAAGGACTAAAATCACCATGAACTTGGTGAAGTATGTAAGACAAAAGCTCTCCATCCTCCCAAGGGTGGTTCAGCACTGGCACAGGTTTCCAGGGAGGCTGGAGCTGCTCAGTTCTCTGAGGTGCTTGTGACAACCTCATCTAGCTTTGCAGTTTTCTGTGAACAGGGCATTGGAGTGGAGACCTCCAGCAATCTCTTCCAAGGCAAATCTTCCTGGGCACACCTTTGGGTTTTCATTCCTTCAGCCCCAGGGGTGAGTGTAGGATCATCCCACGTGGCCAGTTCTGTACACCAAGGAAAAGATGTATGATCCCAAGCCCAGGAGTGACTTAAAGTTTGCCAGTGTCTCAGATCTGCTGTATGATTGTTCCTGTGCCCATCTCCCTGGCCCCAGTTCACTCCTTTTGTTCTGGGTGTGTCTGTCCATCTTCATCCTGTTCAGATGCTTGCCCTTGGCACACATGGCTCTCGTGTTGTCTTTGCTGTCAGTCATGAATCCCTAGAGACAGAGGGTCAGTGGTTGCAAAGTCATAGAACCATTTAGTTTGGAAAAGATCTCCAAGATCATTGAGTCCAGCCATTAATCTAATACTGTCGTTTTTCTAATCTAATCTAATCTAATCTAATCTAATCTAATCTAATCTAATCTAATCCTGTGCTATTTTCCTCTGATACTCCTCCATCTTCCAGCTGTTTCCAGTGGAGGACCTGCCATAGCCAGATGTGGTTTCTAGCTATCCAGAAAATGCTGGTGCTTCTCTCTTGAATGAAACTCTCCAATCTCCCATCAAATATATAGAACCTTATAGCACCCATGGTGTCCTCTGAATGAAGATTCTGCAGCCACCTGTTGCAAGAACTACTCTTTTTAGTTGGTTTTGAACATGTTTCTGTGTGGTGTTGCTTGATGGTCATCAGTTTTTGTACTGGAAAAGACAGTGAAAAATTATTTCCTACCCAACCTTTATTTTCCATGTGTGGTTTTACAGTCCCCAGCCAGATCCTCACTTCAATAATGTTTTCTCTGGACTGAGATGTCTAACCCATTCAGTTGTGCCTCTTCATTGCCCCTTCCCATTCCTATGGAAGAAGCAGAATTGCACAGACATTTCAAGATATGGGAAAGCCATAGGTTTGTGTGGGGGCCTAATGACATTGTCATCAGGAAATGATGCATGTCAGCATGCAGTGGACTTTCTTGATGGCTGCTGTATGCCAAAGTGCCATTTTCATGGATCTGCCTCTTGTATCCAAAGGGCATCACTCTTGAGTTGCACTGGTCAGCTCAGGGTCCGTATGTCCCTTCCAGTTAGCATCCTCCTTTGAGTCTCTGGGTGACCATCCTGTGATGTCTCTGAGTAATTTACTTTGCATTCTTCGCAAAGGGACATCTGTGTATCCAAAGAGGGGTGTGAGGTGTTACAGTAGACCCCTGGCCCCTGATGGCTCCACAGGTAAGGTGTGCTCAGGTGTTGCAAATACAGAAGATGCTGCACCTCGTAAAACAGTGAGTATGGGGAGTGTGGTGTGTCCTTCCTTTGGATCCTGCATCCGCAGGCCTCCATCCCATCACAGAGCCCAGTGTGTTTTGTTTTGTGATCCACCACTGGGCTCTGCCAGCCTATATCTCTGAGAGATCTGGAAGCGCTCCTCTGGGGAGATAGAATGATTCTTCTGGGATTTTTAAGTAAATCTGTTACATACTTAACAGTCATTTTACTGTGCCCTCAGGAATTGTTTTACGATTAACATAACCTTCTTTAGTACATCCAACCTTCATTTAGTGAATCAAACTTTATTTTCAGTTGCTTTTGCAAAAATTAATATCTTCTTCTATGCTGTAAATTAAGCTATTGTTAAAGGCATGAATGTTTGTATTATTTATTACCTTGCTTTATAGCTCTAACTGTTTTTATTCCACTCTGTTCATCAGAATTTTTTTTCTCAGATACATTTTTATCTGAATGGAGGTTCCAGAATTAGAGCTTTCATACTCAAAATAATATTCTTGCTCCTCATGGTTGTGCAAAATTAAGAAAACTAAACATTAATATAGGCTTAATAAAACGTAAACTGGCTTTATCTCCTAAGACTGCCAGCGCTCTGCACATTTATTTTTAGTATTCTTAATTGGCACCCTTTCCTGAAGCGTGAGCATTTTAATTTTTATTTATTATTTTACTGCAGAGAAGGAGCACCTAGGTAGCCTGACAAGTGAATTTGTCAATACATACAAGAAAAGGATTCAAGCTGTTGCCTCAGGATGAGTCTCTTTTTTGCATGGAAAGGCATTATTTTAGAATCATTTTAGGATATTTTCTACAATGATAGACTGGTGTGGGTTGAAAGGGGCCTTAAACATCATCCATTTCCAATCCCCCTGCCACGGGTAGGGACGCCTTCCACTAGCCCAGGTTACTCCTGGTTCCATTCAGCCTGGCCTTGAACACTTCCAGGTTTGAGGCATCCACAGCTTCTCTGGGCAACCTGGTCCTGTGTCTTGCTACCCTCATAGTAAAGAATTTCTTCTTTATGTCCAGGTTAAACCCTGCCCTCTTTCAGTTTAAAACCATTGCCCCTTGTCCTGTCACTGCAGGTAAAAACTTTGTCTCCACCCTTATTATAAGCCACCTTTATATACTTAGAATCACTGAATCATTAAGGTTGGAAAAGGCTTCCAAGATCATTGAGTCCAACCATTGATCAAACATCACCTTGTCAACTAAACCATAGCACTGAGTGCCATGTCTGGTCATTTCTCGAACACTTCCCAGGATAGTGATTCCACTGTTTCCCTGGGCAGCCTTCTGTTTCCGTGGGCAGCCTGTTCCAAGGCTTAACCACCCTTTCTGTGAAGAAATTCTTCCTGATGTCCAACCTGAACTTCCCCTGGCACAGCCAGAGGCCATTTCCTCTCATCNCTGGCACAGCCTGAGGC
This sequence comes from Rhipidura dahli, assembly GCA_013399225.1. Lineage (NCBI taxonomy): Eukaryota > Metazoa > Chordata > Aves > Passeriformes > Rhipiduridae > Rhipidura > Rhipidura dahli. The sequence continues at coordinate 486,689 of VXAC01008324.1, read as the reverse complement.
CATTTCCTCTCATCCCATCACTTGTTGCCTGGGAGAAGAGGCTGCTCCCCACCTGGCTGTAGCCTCCTTTCAGGGAATTGTAGAGAGTGATAAAGTCCCCCCTGAGCCTCCTTTTTTCCGGGTTAAACAACCCCAGCTCCCTCAGCTTCTCTTCACAGGACTTGTTTTGCAGACCCTTCCCCAGCTCTGTTGCCTTTCTTTGGACTCGCTCCAGCACCTCAATGTCCTTCTTAATTGAGGGGGCCAGCACTTCAGGTGTGGCCTCAGCAGTGCCAAGTACAGGGGACAATCACTGCCCTGGTCCTGCTGGACACACTCTGGCAGATCCAACACCCAGGGCCTTTCCCCTATACGCTAGATAGGTCAGCTGGTCATAAAAGATCAGGTTGGTCCAGCAGGACCTGCCTTTCATGGACCCATTCTGGCTGGGACTAATCTCCTGGTTGTCCTGTACATGCCATGTGATCACACTCAGGATAATCTATTTTATAACCTTTTTGGGCACTGAGGTCCAGCTGACAGGCCTGTGGTTCCCCAGATCTTCCTTTGGACCTTTCTTGTGGATGGCCATCAGATTGTCCAACCTCCAGTCACCTGGGACCTCTCTGGTTAACCAGGGCTGATTATAAATCACAGACAGTGGCTTGGTGAGCTCTTCCACCAGCTCCCTCAGTACTCTGATCTTAAAAGCTACCAGAGGGTCTTCTCCAGGCTGACCAACCACAGCTCTCTCAGCCTGTCTTTGTAGGAGAGGTGCTTCATCCCTCTGATCATCTTCATGGCCTCTTTTGGATTCCCTCCAACAGGTCCATGTCCTTCCTGTGCTGGGCACCAAGAGCTGGATGCAGCACTCCAGGTGGGGTCTCGCCAGAGTGGAGCAAAGGGACTGAATCCTCTCCCTCGTCCTGCTGCCAGCGCTGCCTTTGATGCAGCCCAGGATGTGTTTGGCTTTCTGGGCTGTGAGTGCTCACTGTTAGCTCACGTGCAATTTTTTGTCCGCCTGTACCCCCAAGATTCTTGCCACAGCGCTGCTGTCAGCCTCTTCATTCCCCAGCCTATGCTGATCCTGGTGATTGCCTTGACCCATGTGCAGGACCTGCACTTCACCTTGTTGAATTTCATGTGTCTCACATGGTTCCACTCCTCAATCCTGTCAGGGTCCCTCTAGATGGCATCCCTCCAGCCTATCAACCACTTGACTTGGTGTCATCTGCAGACTTGCAGAGGGGGCACTCAGTCCCACCATCTGTGTAGTTGATGAAGATATTCAGCAGTACTGGTCCCACATCCTCGGGGCACACCACTGCTTCACGGTTTCCACTTTGACATCGAACTGTTGACTGTAACTATTGGGATGGGGCCATCCATCCCGTTATCAAATATCGGGGAGACTGGTTTGGCAACTGTGTCAGCCAACTCGCTCAAGACCCTGGGATGCATCTCATTGCATTCCACAGACTTGTGCATGTTCAGTTTCCTCAGGTGGTCTCAAACGTGACCTCTTATGATGGGATGGTTAATCTGCTCTTACATCATAGATAGGACTAAATAGAGAGTGTCCATTCAGCTTGTATGTTAAAAGTGTGTGTAATTTGCCCTCTGGCACAGAGTGAAGTTTCTGAAAGCATCCATTTACATTTATTGTTAAAATTTAACATATCTTACAGTGACCTATTCTGTGCCATGTTTTGAAGATGGAAGAATTCAGTGAAATTCCAGTACACTGCCAATGCGAAATCAGTGTCTTTATAGAAAATAACCAAAATTGACAGCTGTCACTGCTTTCATACTGGATTTATATTTTGACCTCTGTGCAGTAGTCACAGTTTTCACTTGTGTTGCAGGCGTTTCTGTCTGAGTTTGCCACATAACACTGTGCTGCCAAACCTGCCCGGTCAGGCAGGTCTCAGCCTTTCCCAGCCATGTCCTATGGCTGCTGCTGGTTGGATGTGCCTGTCCCAGGCCCTGTGAAGGGGTCTGCAGAGGACTGGGAGGTGTGTGCTCTGATTCTGGGGTCTCTGTGTGTGGTGACTTGAGTGGGAGTGACCTGCAGGACTCTTATTCCTTGATTTATTCACTTTCCAGCCTGAGTTCACAGCCCCTACATCCATCCAGTGTTGTAGTAATTTTGTAGGAGACAGAAAAATGCCTTTGGTTGAAACCTACCTTTTGTTTGTACACCTTCATATAGTTATTCTTAACAAGATTTACTGAACAAAAAAGATTTGCCAGTCATGGCAATATTTACACTCAGGATAATATTAGCCACAAATGTTTGCCATCTTGGTATTCAACCATTTTGGCATCCTAATCCCTGTGCTCACAGAGATATTTTCCCTTTTACAGTAATGTCACTCTCCAGGTATGTATCAAAAGACTGTGACATGCAACCTGATCCCTGACCTGTTTGTTCATTGCTGTCCAACACTGCACACAGTGCTCTTCCCCTTCCTTCCCTCCCTTTCTCCACCATGCCCTATAGTAAAATGCCAGGGTTCAAGCATGAAATCAGGTAATTAGTCATTGGGAAATGCTGTACTGATTCAGGTTGTCTGATTGCAGTATTTGGGACAAAACTTGAATGTTTTCAAGATCCTACACAGTTGTTAAAATTGATTATATTTCTGGGAAATTTCCCTTCATTTTACAAAATGAAGGAGATTGAGACCCGAATTAAAAATGTTTGGGACCATCATTCACTGGGCAGTCATATATATATGTGTATATGTGTGTGTGTGTGTCATATATATATATACTGCTCTGGTGGGCACTCCCTTCTGAGTGATCTTTACCCATTGAGAGGTATCCATCACTTGCCATTCCAGCTTATTTCCAGGACACTTCTCAGCATCTGCAATGTGTTAGAAAGCAGCTGTGTTCATTTTGCCACCCTGGTTCCCTCCCTCCAGTGCTAATCCATCCCTTTGTAGAAGAGGGAAGAGAAAAAACAGGATGGGAACACAGAGCTATTGAATTGCAGAGAACTAGACTCAATTTAACTCTCACACTGGACTTCTGAGTCCCTGCCTTTGCATACCAAATGCCTTGGATTTCTAGTAGGATTTGACTAGGAATGATTCCTACATTTCACAAAATGCCTTAAAGAGTAGTTACTGTGTACTTTAAATAGTTACCAGCTGAAGAAAACAAGAGGTTTGCATTTCAGAACATCTGCACTTAGGCTAAAGCGGGCATTCCACTGACTCCTTACTCCAAACTTACATGGACTAGCATCTAGTGGAGGATGGCTTTGTCTATAGTAAACAAACCAAACAGGGGATAATATCAGCTCTTTTTCTTAAATGACACAGATTCTGGGAGCCTTCAGCTCTCCTTCCTCCTGGCACTGGCCTCAGGGAGGGCTAGCTGGACCCTAGCTGGCATTTGACCTTCTCAAGCAGACTGGAGCCCTGGACTTGCACTGCCCACCCTGGAGCTTGCTCTGCCATTGAGCACCAGCTGAAGTGTCAAAACCCTCAGTGGCTTTGGTATCATCTCCCAGTGTTCCCAGTCTGAGTGGAAGTGGGCTCCCTGCTGCTGGACACGTGCTGGATGTACCCATGCGGGCAGCCCCAGTGAGTGCAGTGCTTTGGGCACGTGACTTGTTTGTCATTTACAGTTCTGGCCAAGCCCCCACGCACCATCCCAGAAACTTGGTTCCCATTTCCTCTGCTTCTGCCGCCATCTAGGAAAGTTTATCTCCTCAAACCCACAGCCTAATGTGTAAATGCCATCCTGAGCCAAGGACAGGCATTCAACCTGCTTTCCAAGAGGAAAACCTGAGTGCTTCTCATTTGAGATGGACTTGTTTCCAGTTTAGTTACCTTGGAGAATTGCTCTACGAGACAGGCTGGGAAGGAGATAACCTATCAGTGTCCTTCAGTAAAAGAGGAGCTGGACCTCATAAGCTTCTGGCTGCTGGTGCAGGACAGTCCAGGCTTTGGCCAGGGGAGGAGGAGGGAGCTGGGGAGGAGGAGGTGCAGGATCCATTTTGAATGCCACGTGGGGGATGCCTGTTGAGTGTGTGTGTTGCTCACAGGAGACTTCACCAGGGCTTACAGGAGAATATGGAGGGGTTTGGGCAATAAGCCAAGCCAAGATGGGTTGTGTGAAACACAAACAGAAAATAGCAATTCGCAATGCCTCATAACTCAGTTGGACCTGTAAAGGGCTTCACAGGGCCAGGGAAAGTTTAACCCTTCCATAGTAGCCCTGTCACGTCTCACCTCCTAACCGAAACCACAGAGCCTTAGGAACCCTTCAGAGACATTTGCTGGTATCTTCAGTGATGGGAAGGGCTAGGTGTAACTTGCTAATTGTCAAGGCTCACATTCCAAGCTTTTATTTCATAGATGTTAAAATAAGAAGGCGGATTTGTGATCCTCTCATCTGGCCATAACAGTTGCTATACTGAGCCTAATAATGTGTGTGTCAATTCTCTTACATATTTTAGTAAAGTCTTCACTGTCTAAATGACAGAAACTTCTGCCTCAGTCAGTGGTTGATTGTATCTCTTGAAATATCACTGTTTCTTTCTGGCTTTGTTTGTTACTGCATATTCAGTAGCTGGAATAAGTACTGAGTGGGTATTCCTTTCAAAAAGGGAAGTTTCAGTCTGTGGTTGGCTACATGTTATTTCCCTGACTGACTTCTCTGGGAAGAGGATGGGAATTGTCATTACAGGCTTTCTGGAAGGCTGAAGCTGTGCTATCACGCTGGCTTCTTTGGTGTGGGAGGCGTAGTTGGTATCCCTGTGGAATGCAGGGGGCAGTGACATTGGTAGCATGTTGCTGCTGCTGTTGCTGCTGCTGCTGTGCCTTCAGAGCTGAGCTCATACTTACAGGTTGCCACCATGGCATGAGTCTAAGTTGAGTTAAATTAGGATCACCTTACTTATTACAGTCTTTGTTTCACATGGGAAATGTTGATTCTGGATGCTTATCTAGAACAGCATCAGTGTAACTGGCTGAATTAGCAACCAAAGGCCAAAGCGTGACAGAAATAGGAGGCTGTAAAGCGAGTCAGTGGGTGGGGATTGGGAGTGGGCTCTGCCTCCATTAGGTCAGTTATAAACCATCGTCAGCTATTTTTCTATTAAAGAAGAGGTCTCAGTTAATGAATTGATGTGTGTGGGAATTAATGCTGGATGAGTCCCCCTGGGGCTTTCGCGATGAGGGTCAAATAAAATATTAATGGAATTAAAACAAACAATCCCCTGTTCTTCCTAAGTACCTTCCGGATGGGTTTCTCCGAGCATTGGTCAGGGAAGATGTGGAGTCCCAGGAGAGACAGGCTGGTGTCATTATTCCCATTTCATGGTCAGGGTGATGAAGGCAGTGGAAAGCAGTGACCCTGGGGCCATACAGTCCAGCAGCAGGGTTGCACAGGAGGTCTGAGAGTTCTCCTGTTGGGTGCTTTTGCTCTGATCCCTGTTTTCAGCTCCCTTCTCAGAGAAATGGAAGTCATCCAGATTGCTCCTGCACTGCTTGGCTGGAAGCTGATCTTTCCAGATCTGGGATGGTCCCAAATGCATAGGCTTCTTATTCACAAAATTTCTCTGTGCTTCTGGATGAGAGAATAAAACCCAGTAGATGTGGCTTTTTTTCTCCTGATGCCTCTTCCACAGGACACATTCCCTTGTCTTTGAGATTGTCCATTCCAGAGGCTGCGTATAGACACTCAAATGACAGGCTTGGGAAGAATAAAATCTTTTTGGTTACAAGTGTGCAGTGCAGAGCAGTGCAAAAGATGTTTAGCTTGCTGGATTTTCAAGCAACCTAACTTCAGGAGCAGCATCCCTGAATCATTTCCTCCAGTTTCCAGGCTAACACAATCATGGCACTTTCATACTCCAGAGTAGGAACTGTGTGATACAACAGGGTGTTAAATATCCACAGTAAAATGATTTTGGATGTGGCACAAAGCTGTAAATTGTTCCAGAGGGATCTCAGAAATCTTCCTGCCTTCTTCAGAATGTAAGGATGCACTCTGCATCCCTGGGCATGACTCGGTCTGGTACACTGAGAAACATCCAGTGTGCTGAGGAGAAGGAGACCCTGGCAGCCACTCCAGGCTAAACAGAGTTGATGATGTTTGTGTCATGCAAAAGCAAAGCTAAATGTGTTCTCTCACACCTGTTTGTGTTCCTTGGGCATGGAACAGCCCGAGCAAGACTTGTCACATAGTGTGATGGTGCATGAGTGCATGTGGATGTGCTCTGGAGAGGGCAGGGCTGTACAGTGCCCTTCTGCAAAGGCCACTGGGGCTTATGACACAGGGCTAGCGAGTGACAAGCACATGGCCAGTTAGGGGTGGTGTAACTTTCTACACTGACATCAAGTGCAAAGAGGAACTAACAAAGTCAGAAAAATTGGAACATTTTAAAACACTTTTCCTGTTATTTTTTCCCAAGGAAATGAAAATACTAAAATTATTCCAGAAGACAGTTAACATTCTGATAACCGTTCCTCCTTGCGCCCTCCAAAGCAGCATTATTGGGCCCCAAATCACAGAATTAGATAATCACAGAATGGTTTGGATTGGAAGGAACCTTAAAGATTATCTCCTTCCAACACCTTCTGTCTCCTTCTGTCTCCTGCCATGGACAGAGACATCTTCTGTTCAAAACCCCATCCATTCTGGCCTTGAACAATGCCAGGGTTTGTTGATATCCACAGCTTCTGTGGGCAACCTGTTCAGTATTTAATCACTCTCAGAGTAAAGTGTTTCTTCCTAGTATCTAATCTACATCTTCCCCCTTTCAGGTTTGAAGCCATTAAAAGTGAATACCTCACATCATGCACATATCACTCCTAGGAATTGGAAATCAGATATGGCAGTGAGCAGTGGGCCATTCCCACACTGATGGGAGAGTTTACTGCATTCTTGGTAAACATCCTTGCGTCTCTAAATAAGGAAACAATAATGATTTTGTCATATTTCTATAGCAAACCCCTAAAGGATGTTCTGTAGTCCACTCAGTCTTTCTCCCCGCCTTGATCTGCTTGTCTGCCTTTCAGGATTCAGTGGGATCTCACTGCGTGGCTGGTGCAAGCCCCCCTTCCAGAAGAACTGCCATCTCCGTCTCCCCGGGAAGCCGGAGGGGGTCGCGGAGTCATAAAAATTTATGTTTTCATCAAACCGGGCCAAGGAGAATGGGGGTCCCACACCCAAAAGAATGAAGACACGACAGAACAAGGACTCAGTACGTGAGGTGGGAGAGGTGGGTGGGACACAGGAGCCAAGCTGGGGCTGTGGGTTGGGACTGAGGCTCCCAGCAAAGCTAGTGGCTGTGAGTTATCCACAGTGGAGTGCAAGGGGTTCAGGGGCTTTGGGAGGCTGGGGACAGGGCAGGAGTGGTTGGAGAGGCAAAGCAGGACTGACGCAGTGATCCCTCTCTCAGATGTCAATGCGGAGTGGACGGAAGAAAGAGACTCCGGGGCCCCGAGAGGAGCTCAGGTCACGGGGTCGAGCTTCCCCTGGCGGCGTCAGCACCTCCAGCAGTGATGGCAAGGCTGAGAAATCCCGACAAGCAACAAAGGTAGCATCAGCTAGAACACAGGTGTGGTGTGGCCAAGGACTGCCCAGACTGGGTGGGGTCCATTTGAGGATTCAGGGTCACCAACCAGAAGAGATCCACCAAGAAACCCATGCTGGGTTAGCTCCCTGGAGTGGGCAGAATCCCTCTTTGCTCTCATCCTCACCATCTTGCACTTTCATAAGAACTGGTGTCCACTCTCACCAGACCCTTTTAGTGCTAATTTTTGCCATATCCTGCCTCTGTGTTGCTCTGCTACTGTCATCAACACAAGTGCCATGGTGGCTGTGTCTCACCTGCTGCAGTCTGTGAAGGCCTGTCAGGTTGGGAGATTTCCCTGTGACCCTCCATCTCCCTGTTCTCCTTGTCTCCTTGCAGAAAGGCCGTTTGGAGGAATCCTGCACCCCCAAGAGCAGCAAGCAGGGCCGAACAGAAGAGATCTCAGAGAGCGAAGGGGAAGACACCAATGCTCCCAAAAAAACCAAAACTGAGGTGAGTTCTCCCTGCTATGATTGGTGGCATGTTCCAAGTCCAGAGCAAAGGAGTCTCCAGCTCCCTACCTGTGCTACTCATGCCCGCCCAGCTCGAGGTTCCTGCTGCTTGGGAGGCTCGACACCTCAGGTTTTTCACTGCAGCTCTCCCAACCTAAACATCATCTGCCTGGCTACAAAAATGCTGCCAGGAGTGATGACTGAGCAGATGGAGGCTCTCTGTCTCTTTTGCCTTGTGTTCAGATGGCTGCTGTGCTCTTGGAGCTAGGGACGTGCCCTACCTTTCCCAGCTTAGAGGCAAGAGCCTGGCTCCGTGTGCAGCCACAGGTTGGGTCAGAGTCAGTCTCTTCTGATCCCCCAATGCAGTGTGGAATGGAGATGCTTAAGTCATGGTGGGTTCCAGGTGGCATCATGCAAAACACAGTCATGGCAGGACTTTTCCAAAACACCCAACAGCACCAGGCTGGATTGGTGGTTGGGTGGTTGGAAGAAGACTCATGTCTTGTGCTTCTCCATTCAGGGAACTGGCCTTAAGGGTCTGCAAACGTAGAGATACTTGCTTGTGTTAAGAGGTCTTTGTAATTAAACTACCTTGGTTATGCATTTGTAATTTCTCCACATGGACAGTGTGTTCAGCTCAGCACTGATGTTTTTTCAGCTTAGCCTTCATTGCTAGAGTGGCACTTGTTAATTACTCTTCCCCGTGATGACTGCTTGGTCACCAATGCATATTGTCTGAGGCAGCAGGTGGTGGGGAGGAGCAGGGATTGGGAAGCACAGGGACAACTCCTGGAATTAAGGAGTGGAACAGTGAGAGGGGTCAGCAGAGGAACTGGTCTCCTTGACCAGGGAGAGCTCTGCAGGGGCAATAAGAGTGATTCTGGGTCTGGGGCCTGTGCTGGGACCACTGTGGTGTGTGCTGCTCGGTGCCACCAGCGATACCATGTCCTGGTCAGCTGCCCATCACCGGTGTTGTATCTGTTCCCTCTCAACCTTGTGTGTAGCAGTTCCCTGCCCTCCCTCACTGCCTCTTTACACAAGGTACCCATTGTTACCTCCTTCCTGAGCAAGGAATGCTCATGAAGGACTTGAGAGCACTGGTGAGGAGGCAGGAGGACTGGTGTAATTTATACCTTGCCAGACAATGTCTCCTTTCCTCTGTGAGGTTTTCTAGTGCTGGGGTTGGCAGCGAAAGGTCAGAAAACAAGTTCTCTGCGAACCTGAAGTGTGTCACATGTGGTCTGGGAGGCCTCATAATGCCCCTTTCCTCTTCCTTCCTACTTTAGGAGTTGCCCTGTCCTCCATCCCCATCTGATGTTGACAGCCTCGATGGCCACAGCTTCAATGATGAGATGAGCAGCGACCCACGGGACATTGACCAGGATAACAGGAGCACCTCGCCCAGTGTCTACAGCCCCGGGAGCGTGGAGAATGACTCCGACTCCTCTTCCGTGCTGTCCCAGGGGCCATCTCACCCCTACCACCACCCTCCACTCTTCCCCCAGAGCCCGCCAGTAGCTCCCCCTCCTGACAATGTGGCCCGTCCACCAGAGCCCAGCTTTGGGCTCCCGGGTGAGGTGCACCCCCAAGGACCCCCTGCAGGAAGTTACCATTCCCAGCTGGAGGGCCAGGCCTCACGCATTTTCCAGGCTCAAGCCCCACAGACACCTGCCTCCTCCTCTTCCTCTTCCTCCTCTGCTGTTGCTGCCCCTTCTGCTCCCCCTTCCTCGTCCTCCTCCTCTTCCTCCTCCTCCTCCTCCCACACTCCCCTTTATCCTACGGCCAATGTGGTCCAGGTTGGGGCCAAAATTGCCAGTGGAGTGGGAGGGCTCCCAGCACCGGGGGCTCGCGAGCAGACCCTCGGCGCCAAGCACAATCCGCCACCCACCACCCCAATCTCACTGGCG
>VXAC01008324.1:425393-475179 GCA_013399225.1 Rhipidura dahli | reverse complement strand
CCGCCGCCCCCACTCCCCCTCAGCGCTGCTCAGATCAAGCAGGAGCCGTCGGAGGACTACGAGCCCCCGGAGAGCCCCGTGCCACCTGCCCGCAGCCCCTCGCCGCCCCCTAAGGTGGTGGATGTGCCGAGCCATGCCAGCCAGTCAGCCAGGTGAGGGGAGACTGGTTTGTGCACAGGATGGGGAGGGATGTATGGGGCAGGCAAGAGGCAATCACCCCAAGCCTGAGGTGCAGCCATGCCTTTTTGCCTTTTTCATTACGCTCTTCACATTGCCACAGTGCCTTTCTCACAGTACCCATCCCTGACCCCATCCCTGCTCACCAGTCCTGCCAGCACTGACAGGCTTCACCTCTCATCCCCAGATTCAACAAACACCTGGACCGTGGCTTCAACTCCTGCTCCCGCACAGACCTGTATTTTGTGCCCCTGGATGGCTCCAAGCTGGCCAAGAAAAGGGCAGACTTGGTAGAGAAAGTGCGCCGAGAGGCTGAGCAGAAGGCCCGTGAAGAGAAGGAGCGTGAACGGGAACGGGAGCGGGAGAAGGAGCGGGAGCGGGAGAAGGAACGGGAGCTGGAGAGGAGTGTGGTAGGTCTGGGCATCCCACTGCCGCAGCGCAGCCGGGGTGGATGCTCAAGGGCCCCCTCGGCCGCTCCCCGCTGGGACCCTGAAGCCGGTCTCTCTGCTCTTTTGCAGAAGATGGCCCAGGAGGGCCGTCCGGTCGAGTGCTCATCCCTCGGGCCAGTTCCCCACCGCCCCTCCTTCGAGCAGGGCAGTGCTGTAGCGACTGTTCCCCCATACCTGGGCCCCGACACCCCGGCTCTGCGCACCCTTAGCGAATACGCCCGGCCCCACGTCATGTCCCCCAGCAACCGCAACCACCCTTTCTACGTGCCCCTGGGTGCCGTCGACCCGGGCCTGCTGGGCTACAATGTGCCAGCCATCTACAGCAGCGACCCGGCCACGCGGGAGCGGGAGCTGCGCGAACGGGAGGCCCGCGAGCGAGACCTGAGGGACCGGGACCTGCGTGAACGTCTCAAGCCTGGCTTTGAAGTGAAACCGGCTGAGTTGGAGCAGCTCCACGCCGTGCCGGCTGCTGCCATGGATCCGTTCCCACGCCACGGAGGGCTGAGTCTGCAGACGGCCCCTGGCCTTCATCCTGCTTTTCCCTTCCACCCAGGGCTGGGCCACTTGGAGCGGGAGAGGCTGGCGCTGGCAGCTGGCCCGACCCTTCGTCCCGACATGTCCTACGCCGAGCGCTTGGCGGCTGAACGCCAGCATGCTGAGCGGGTGGCTGCTCTCAGCAATGACCCTCTGGCCCGGCTGCAGATGCTCAATGTGACACCTCATCATCATCAGCATTCCCACATCCACTCCCACCTCCATCTCCACCAGCAGGATGCCATACACGCAGGTAAGGGCCACGTGGTGGTGGTGCCCTGCACAAAGCCCTGCTTTCTGTCCTACTGTGCCTTCCTTGTGCTCCCTCCCTCTGGCCCTGGGGAACCCTAAAAGCTGCCAAGACTAAACTTTGAGGCCATAGATCTTCAGCCAGAAGAGCCCAACATTGTGGGTGTTCTTCCTTGCTCTCACTCCCGTCTGACCAAAGGCACTGACACTGTTGATCAGTGGCCAGGAGAACTGTTTCCACTGTGTCCTTTTGTTCTGGATATGTGGGGCCACAGTACAAGTGCTGAAGTCCTCCTGACTGCCTGGGTGTTGCTGCTGTGAGCTGCATTCCTTAGGCTGGGGTCTGCAGAAGGGAGCGGGAGCCCTGCTAGAACAGTTTTGGCAGTGTCCTTAGGACTGATGAAATGTTGGTTCTCAGGTTTGCTCCTATGGCTCTTGCTGCAGATGGTGGGATGGGATGGGATGGGATGGGATGGGATGGGAAGGGAGGTGGGCTAGTTATAAGGAACTGGAGGCTGCTGTTTATGAGAATTGAGTGATGGTCCCTTCCATTTCCACATCCTTCAGGAAAGCGAAGTGAAAGGTTTAGGGATGAAAATCTCAGGGAAGCAAAGCCCAAACTATAGTGCACTAGGAAGGAAGTGTTATGCCTGCTCAGGTGCTGTGAGCAGTCAGTGGGGTCTGGTGTCAGTCACAGACACTGGCTCTGAGCAGCTGCAACCACTCAGAGATGGCACCAGGCAAATGAATGTCCGTTTTCCACATGATCCATGGCTGGGCACCTTACTCTGCCTGTGAGTCCAAACCACTAAAAAGAGAACGTGTCCTGGATGAGACCTGGAAAAGAAAGCACCCAATACAAATATGCATGTGCGTTGGTGTCAGGGTGACAGATAAGCATGATATGGGGTGTAGACCAGATTGCAGAGCAGGTTCTTGCAGAGCCTTACTGAACTTCTAAGGAGCTGTACTTTTAGGGAACAGTATTTCTTTCTGAGGAATGTAGGGACAGAGCTCTGCCAGACTGGTTAATGTGAAGTTTGATGCTGGCAAAAGGAGTGGCACTCAGAAGGAGATGTCTTTTGTTGTTTAGCAGTGAAATCATTCCATCCCTTAACACGCTCTGACCCTGTCTCTCTATATCTGTTTTGTGAGGCCTTGTGCCGGCTCTGTTACCTGCGACAAAGCATGGGACAATTATCTTGTGATATCTTTTCTTCGCAGCCTCAGCCTCTGTTCACCCTCTAATCGACCCCCTCGCGTCGGGATCACACCTCACCCGGATACCATACCCAGCTGGAACCATCCCCAACCCTCTCCTGCCTCACCCTCTACATGAGAATGAAGTGCTGCGCCACCAGCTCTTTGGTAAGGACATTCACAGGGACTGCTGTTCTCCCTTAAAAGAGCATCAGCAGAGTTCCGAGGGGCAGGGGCATCGCGAGGGCTCACAGGACCAAACTGAGGTCTGTTGAACAGAGCTCTGGCGTGGCGTAGGACAGGCCCATGCTGTCAGGATGAGCAGGTCCTGCACGTGGGCAGGGGTGGGATTGGGAGTGCAGCAGGGTCTTGTGTGAGCTGTGGGGCCTCGGATGGAGCATTAACTTGTCTCTTTCCTGTGTCACCTTTGGCTGCAGCTGCACCCTACAGGGACCTGCCGGGCTCCCTGTCAGCACCCATGTCGGCGGCACACCAGCTGCAGGCCATGCACGCGCAGTCGGCTGAGCTGCAGCGCCTGGCTCTGGAGCAGCAGCAGTGGCTCCACGCCCACCACCCTCTGCACGGCGTGCCGCTCCCCACGCAGGAGGACTACTACAGGTGCGTGGAGCTGCTCTCTCCTCACAGGAGCACCTTCAGGCCCGGCCGTGGCGTGGGGCTGGCACAGGCAGTGGGAGCAGGGTGTCTCTGCCTAAGCGTACACCGAGAGCAGGGATGCTTTGCACAGCTGTGGGTTGGCCACCAGGAAGGTCATTCTTGGCAAGTGGCTATTCAATGGCTAATCCCTTGTGAGGTCTCAGCTCCTCCCCTCTGAGTGGGGGAGATAAATGTAGTTATGACTAACCAGTACCCCTGCCAAAATCCAAAACATTTGTAAGGGTTTGATGGTTTTGCCAAGACAAGACATTCACAAATGTGTGGGTAGGCACACTGGGAAAGAGAGAGCTGCAGTGTTACACCTTTTCAATAGTACCTCCTACTTCGTGGATTTGCAAAACTTCCCAAGCCAGCAGTGTTGTGTGGGTCTAGATGAACAAAGGCAGGGGGATAAAATTGCCTTCTTCCTTTCACTATCACTTTGTTCTTCTTTTTTATCCTAGCCACCTGAAGAAGGAAAGTGACAAACCCCTTTAAATGGACTTCTACTGTCAGTGTGACATCATCATGTCTTTCTCTCAAGAGGAGCAATCAATCAACCAAATCCTGGGGGAAGGGAAGCTGCAAAGTGACACATCCTGATCCCACCATGCAGTAGAGTACAAGAGAAGGTGACAAAAAGTACGGGATGGCATCCTGGGAACAAAAAGTGGAGGAGAGAAAATGGGGAGGGACTGAAACACCACTAATGGACCTGAAGTGATCGGTACGTGATTTCAGCTGAGCTCTGAAGAAAAGAGAATCAGCATTGCACAGAGCTCAGAAAGACAAAAGACTGATGTGAATTCAGGGTGGCAGCAGCTCCATCCTTTGTTGTGGGGGAACAGTTGTGTTAAATAAAAAGTGCAGAGCATTGCAGGACTTCAGGTACAGGATACTCCTGCCTTTTCTGCTTCTGAAAGGAGGAAGTGCAGCCAAGAAGTAACTGCAAACCCTAAAGAGCCTTTTTTTCAAGATGCCTCCTCAACACCCCACACCCCTTTAGATGTAAGATACTGCTTAGCGATACAGAAAAGCAACGTGGAACTTTTTCAGATTAGCCAGAGCAGCTTCCCATTCTCCAACATCCCTTCAGATACAAACAGAGCGTTCCAGGCCCCTTCCTGAGCGGCCTCTCCTGCCTGCAGAGGGTCCGGTCCCAGCCGTCAGGGTGCAAAGCACCGCAGGACTGTTTGCAGGACGGTGGCTGTGCTTTCCCCAGCCGACGGGAATAGGCATGGCCACGAGGTGCAAAGCACCAGGAGACTGTTTTGGAGACTGCCATCACCACCGTGACCCCTCTGAGCCCCGTGGGGAGAGCTGGCGTGGCCGAGCGGTGACACTTCGTCCTGGGATTATCTGTAAGATGGTGGCTGCCCCTTTCCCCTCACCCATCCTAATTGATGTACTTTTAACTCATGCACATCCTATTAGACGTGGCAGTTTTATGTAGCAACTTGTGACTCCCTTGCCCCTGCGTGCGTGTTCTGATTTCACAGTTGTATCTCTCGATTGGTCCCCCATATATATATATTTACTTAACCATTAAAGGAAGAACNAAAAAAAAAAAGACAAAAAAACCCTTCCAGAAACGGGACTCCGTTGTATTCATTTCTTTTCACTGGGGCCAGGAGGGGAAGGGCAGAAGCCCACTTTGCCGGTGACAACTGGGAGGGGCTGGCGGTGGGCACCGCCTCGGGAAAGGCGCGGCGGAGCCGCCTGGCAGAGCCCCGCCTCCCGCGGGAATGGAGGGGCGGGGCGTGAGCTCCGCGGGCCAATGAGAACCCGGTAATTTGCATAGGGCCCGGGCGGCGCAGCGGGGCCCGTTTGGCGGCAGCGGAGCCGCTGGTGTTGGCGCGGAGCAAGGCGGGCGGGCGGCGCCGGGACGAGGGCCCGCGGGGGAGGCGGCTGTGGGGTACCCAGACCCTCGCCCTCACCTAGGGGTGAGTCGGCTCGGATGGGGCCCTGGCGCCGCGGTTAGTTCTGGCAGTGATTTCAGCTCTTTTAGAATTTGTCCAGCAGGTTTCCCGCGCTCGCGGGAAGCCGCTCCCACAGCGCGGTGTAATGGCAGAACGGGGCGGGGAGGCGCAGGCGCGCCCGGGCCGGGCTGGAGCGGCTGTCGGTTCGTGAGGGAGCGCAGCCCCGGCCGCCCCGCCGTCCCCCATGGCGGCCTCCGCGCAGCCCCTGGTGTCGCCGGCCCTGAGCGCGGAGCAGGCGAAGGGTGAGTGCGGGAGGCTTGGTCTCCCGGGCGGGCCGACGGCAGAGTGTCTGGGTCGCCTGGCTGGGTGCGGGAGGGCGGCGGGCAGCTGAATGCCCGTGTCCCACAGCGGTGCTGGCGGAGGTGATCAAGGCGTTCGGGGCGCCCGAGAACGCGCAGCGCATGGAGGAGGCTCGGGACAACGCATGCAACGACATGGGCAAGATGCTGCAGTTCCTCCTGCCCGTGGCCACCCAGATCCAGCAGGACGTAATCAAGGCCTACGGCTTCAGCAGCGACGGCGAAGGTGGGTTGTTCCCCCGCCGGGCGGGATGCTCTGGGGCAGTGGGGCGTCCCGCCCACCCTCTTTCCTTTCAGGGGTCCTGAAGTTCGCCCGACTGATCAAGTCCTACGAGTCGCAGGACCCGGAGATCGCCAGCATGTCGGGCAAGCTTAAGGCCATGTTCTTGCCGCCCATGACGCTGCCGCCGCACGGGACCGGCACCGGCGGAGTTGCTGCCTCCTGAGCCCGCGGAGTTCTCCCGGTGTTCGGCTGGTGCCCTCCTTCCACGGTGCAGGTCCTGCCAGCCCTGGGAGTGGGGCACTTGAGCAAGGCAGATGCTGACCTGGAAGGCATGGGATGCTTCGTGTCCGCTTGTGTGTCTGCTTGTGAATAAAACGTGTGTTGAAAATGCCTATGTTTTATGAATGGCCGTGAGCTGAGCAGTGCTGCTCACTGGTGCAGAGGCAGGTATGGCAGTGCTCTCTGCATGACACCTGCGATGCTGTGTTGGGAAGCACAGTATGTAACATGTTCTGGAAAAAGTTTTGTGCAGAGCCTTAGCGTGAAGCCCTAGGATTTCATATCAGAGACTGTAAAAAAATTTTTAATAAGATGTATTAAGCACTTCACAAGGGCAAGTATTCTCAGATGTGCTGCTTGAAGCATACTAGGTAGCGTGTCCCTCAACACGATCTTGTGCTGTTCAGCAAGTGCTGTAAGTGTCATTGAGGCCCCTATCCACAGCAGGGTCAGTGCTAATTTTCTCCTGCCCCCAGTGCCTGTGGCTGCCTTGTTTTGTGCCTGAATGTGCAATCCAGCACATTGTCTTTAGTGAAAAAGGTAGCAGAGAAATGAAGCCGGGAGCGGCTGAGCGTAGGAGGGCTGGGCTTGCCCCATTTGGCTGCAGCCTGCAATAGAGCAACATAAACAAAATAAAATTCTTATCTCACCTTTTTTTTTGACTGCAGAAGGATGAATCTAGTGATACAGCCTTGCTCCATTGCAATGTTTTCTTTCCAGTGTGATTCAGAGGGACATCAGGTATGTCTGCTTGTAGCCTCCTGCCCTGTGTGCCTGTTGCCCTTGGAAGAGTTGAGGTCTTTGACTCAGGGGGAAAGGACTGGGGGTGAAGGTGCCAGGCCTGGGAGAGCAGGGACCTGCAAGGCCAGGTGTGCAGAGCTGCGTCAGGCTGTGCCTTCTGCGCTTTCGGTTACAAACCAGGCAGGAATGTAGCCAGTGAGGGCGTGAGCTCAGTGGATGGGAGGCAGGAAGAGCAGTCAGTCCCTTCCGTCTCTATCAACCTCTCTGAGCTTGCCCTTGGCCTTCCCCCACCCCTCTGATTATTCATTAACTACAGTCCAGGAAGTGCTTTGCAAATGGTGAAAATTAAGCCCTCGGCTTGAGGCCTGAGGTTTGCCTGACCTGGAGCTACCGTCTTCTTAGTCCGCCCGGGAGCAGGCGGAGTTCGGGACTTTGCCTGGGCGGATCAGACATAGGTGAGTCACGGGAGGTGCTGCACCTGCAAGCACTGCCAGCTGCTGCTCCAGCACCCCGGTGCTCACCGCCATGAGCATCCAGTCCTGCCGGGAGGGTGCCAAGCCACCTCCTCTATCAAAGTCTTTGATCTCTCTCCCAAATCCATCTCAAGATCCTGCCTTGGTAATGCCAATATTGCTTTATTTTCTTTAGTAGGACCCCCTTGGTTGAGGGCTGTCGTACTTCCTCCACCAGCTCCTGTCAGTCCTCCATCAGTGGGGATCTGAGAGACAAGACCCTGATGCCATCCCGTGGGTGAGTGCTGTGAATGCTAGTGTACTAGTTTGAAAACAAACCAGTGGGAGATTGCAAGTCAGAATTATAATTTAATAGGAAAATTTAAATAAATGCAATAGTCCAAGAACCCTGACAGCCTGTTAGTCAATGTGGCAGTAGCAGTCCAGATGAAGTGGTCCTGTTGAAGCAGTGATCCTGTAGAAAAGGGTCTGGTCTTCACCTGAAAGCCCAGTGGTAACTCTTGTCCCGTGGGAATCCAGTATGTAAGGGCTCCTTGAGTTGTTCCAAACCCTGGATTATATACAGGTGGGAATGCTTGGCTCCTCCCCCCTAGGCAGGGCACCTCTCAATGGGCTGCTGAGGGTGTGTCCTTGATTGTCCATTAAACAAGAGATAGCCCCTGGAGGGCGTGTCAAGGATGAGACATCGTAGGAGATAAGAAACACTGCCCCATCTGTTTTAACAGCATGTGAAGCTGATAAGAGAACACATACTATTATCTTACAGTGTAACCTAGGACAGCTAGTTAGGGCAAGACAACAAGAGTTGTTGCTGAGAAAAATAAAAATATCAGCAGTAGGAATCAGGCACAGAAGGGAAAAAAAACCACTTTCTAATAGGAGCTGCGGGGTAGCCAGAGGAGTGGAGCTCGTTGTGCTAATTTAGATTATTACGGTTGCTCCTTCTCACTTTGATAATGAGCAAGCAGGGTTTGTGATGCCCAGCCTTATGCCGTTCCTCTGCCACCCTGCAGCTGCAGCATTTCTGAATTGTCTGAAAACCCCGTTTGGATTCTACCTGAATCCATTCCAGAATCCGGAAGAATCCAGTCCGGGTTTTCCAAGTTACCGAGTCCATTCCGGACTCCGGGAAAATCCAGTCCGGGTTTTCCAAATTACCGAGTCCATTCCGGACTCCGGAAAGATCCAGTCCGGGTTTTCCAAAATGCCGAATTCAGGTTTTTGCCGCGAGGGAGGTCAGCTGCCTGGCCTTTTAAATCCTGGTTATTCCTTTATTTGCTGCAGTTTTTGTAGCCCTTTATGGAGCTAAGAGCAGGCTGTACAATCCTCACAGTCCAAACGGGCACTCTGCTCTGGAGGCTGCTATGGCAGGGTGTGAGATAGGGGAGTACACTGGAGCTCTGAACAGGTGGCAATGCTTGGCTCCTTCCCCCTGGGCGGGGAATCTCACAATGGGCTGATGAGCCATGGGGTGTGTCCTGAAACAGAGATAGCCCCTGGAGGGCGTGTCAAGGATGAGTCATGATAGGAGATAACAAACGCTGCCCCACCTGTTTTAACAGCTTGCGAAGCTGATAAGAGAACACATACTATTGGTTACATCTTACATTGTAACCTAGGACAACAGCAAAGCCTGTCTGAAGTAACCTCAGCGCTGAGATTTAGAAGTGACAAATGCAATGCTCCTTCTCAAAAAGGGTTCCAAATTAGCTTCCCCCAAATGTGAGGGAAGCATGAAACAATCAAGTCGTTATCTGAGCAAGAGGGTACACAGTATAACAGAGAAAGCAATGAATGTGAGACTAAAGAAAGAGCCAGCATCTGCTTTTGTAAAGGGAAATCTGGTCCTGTAAAACTGGAGGGTTTTGAGGGACTTAGCAAGTTTGTGGATAAGGCAGGTCTGGCCAATACTATTTGCTTGGATTTAAAGAATTCTATAAGATTTTATCATCAAAATCTTTAAATAAAATAAAGTTGAAGTCATGGCATTAAAAAAGTAATCTTGAATAAAGAATTGCCAGAAAATTGTAAATGGAATGTGGGAATTAACATTCCATTTTTACAGTGACGGAAAGTCATCAGTGGTGAGAGCACAGGGTAATCTGAAATATGAGCTATTCAGTATATTCCCAAGTGACCTGGGAATACAGCTTGGTGAGGTGAGAAAATGGGATGATGGTAAAAAATTATTCAGGATAATAGGGTGGGAGTTGACTTGCAAATAATTTTGGAAAGACCTTTCGGCAGTGAATGAGTGGGCGGTAGAGCAGCACATGAAATTTCATATAGGCTGATGTAAAACAATGTTCATACCAAAAAATATTAAAATTTGCATATAAAACAATGACTGTGAACTAACTGTAACCTCTCTGGAGTGAGACTGTGATCATAGAAGTCCATGAGATTGTTAGCTTAATGCTTGGTTGTGGTGAACATCAGAAATCATCACTGTCCATGACTCACCAACATTTTGAATGCTGTAGTTTTTTCCCACCTTCATTCTTATCTCCAAGATGCCAGAATTGGAAATATCTCTGAGAGGGACAGTACAAAGAACACCTTAGCAGGGCTGGAGTCCTCAGCCTGGCAAGGAGCTGAGGATGGATATGGATCTTTCAGGTCTGTTACCACGAGCAGGGTAGACAGAAACAGGAATCACCCACTGATTTTCCTTTCTTTACAACAACCAGGTGTTAATAAAAAACAAGGCAAGGGAGAAGGTTATAAGCAAGTCAAAGGAGGGAGTGTTTCTGTAGCTGGGCAATGGAACTCCTTGCCAAAGGATGCAAAATTTGTAATGGATTTGATGGTTGACTCTACAAGAAGCTGGTAATAGAGGCTTAGGAAATACAAGGGCAAAAAATCCTCTGTACTTAACCTTTCCCTCTGCTCTTCCTTTGACGTTTGTTTTGACCTCTAGATTGCTTAGTATCACTCCCTGCTCAGAGCAGAGCTCTCCCCAAAACTATCTCAGGTAGCTCAGGGCCTTGTTCAGGTGAGTCCTGACACCTTCCAGGGTGGAGGTTCCTCAGCTGCTCTGGGAACCTGTGGCAAGTGCTGAGCCACCCTTGGGGCGAGCATGTGTGCAGTTTTTCCTGATACCTAATCAGAATTTGCCTTGCTGCAAGTGATGCCTGTTGCCTCTTGTCCTTTGGTTGTGTCCCACAAAAAAGAATTTGACTCATCATCTCTAACCCGCCATGGCCCCTTTTAGGCAGTCTCAGACAAGTGTTTAATCCCTCCTAAAGCATCTTTTTCTTCAAGCTGAATAAACCCAGCTTGCTCGCTGCTGTGCTCCAGGCTCTTCACTGCCTTAGTGGTGTCAGGAAAAGTTAATCCACAAACACCAGAGGTTTATGTCCAAAAAGGAGATAGAGAAGTCCTGTTACTTTATTCAAATAAAGGGAGAGGCCATGGGGCATTTCCCCTGGGGTCTCTCAAATTTTTAGAGGGCACAGCCTCCTATTTATCCTGATTTCCCGACTGCATTTCCCTCTCTCTCTCCCCACTGCCTGAGGTACTTGAGATGTACAGACTTGCCAAAATGCCTAATACCTAAGACTCACTTCTAATGTATAACCCCCCTTTATTTTAATTCTTATGGAATTTATGGTTCTTCTTATCATTTCTTTCAACTCTCAATATCCAATTTCATTTATCAGCAGACCTGCAGTTTGTTTGTAGAGACAAATCTCTTTCTTTCCATTCATCAATCAGTGGAATCCTTCCCATCGTTTCTTTTATCTCTCAGTACTAGTTTTATCTTCCCTCAAGACAAGTCCCTCATTCCTTTCAGTGGCATTATGCTGGATTCTTTCCAGTTTCTCAGTGCCTTTTTTTTTTCCCAGCAATCCAGATGTGTGTGTCTTTTAATTAGCTATTTCATTTATCTTCTCCTATAAATTTGTTACTGCACTAGCTGCGGCCTGGCTCCACAAGGGATTTAGCAAGATGAGGTCCTAACACCTGTGTTGTACCGAAAGCCAAACAACAGTGTAAGAGTAATCTCTTTGCTGAAATCTCTTGACCTCTTAATTATATTTTAAAAGTGTTTTAGTGGCTCAATTATAGTCTTATTTTATTCAGTGGCTCAGCTGTTCCATTCTGCAGCCGTTTGGGAGAGTGACCTCGAAGATACCAACTGATGGCTTCTCTACAGTGATATTTCCCTCCCTTACTGCTAGTTTTTAATTAGGCAGCCCGGATCAAAGATACCAGGGCAGCTGTGTGCATCCAGTCCTTTCCTAAAATGAAAGTAAGCAGAAGCATAAACTCATCCTGTAAATTATGTAATATGGGATTTGTGTCCACAAAAATGCTGTCAAGAGATTACACTGTACCCTGTGGCTTGTCCTTCTGGAGGATACTGAGTGACCTGGGACAAGTGCTGTCTCACCCTTTCTTATTCTGATCTGGGCTCTTTGCTACTTTGTTCTTTCCCTGTTCTCGTGTCCAACTAATGTTCAGTTCCTCAGACAGATTTTCTTCTTCAGTTGGTGTAGGGTGTAGGTGTGCCTAAGTTTTGGGTTTTGTCTGCCTTGGCTTCATATTGACTCAACATACTCTAATATTCTTTTGATATCAGGAATTATCTTTCGGGACTTCTCCCTGGAAGTTCCTGCCTTTTATCCCTCAGCTATAAACAACACTTGTTTCCTGTTCCTGCTAGACTGTCTCTGATTTAGGTGCCACCTTTCAGGTGCAACTTCTACAACTTTGTGCAGAAGTTGTTTCCTTGAATTGGTCCAGTGCATTTAAAATCTCCTTGGTTTTTGATATCAGTTCTAAGTCAGAATCTCTGGCTCCCTGCAGCTCACCGCACCCTGGCTCACCATGTGCACGAAACCAGAAGCATTTCTAAGGAAGCTGTTGTAGGTGCCTGGGTTGCCTTTCTAGCAATGAAGTTTAGCTTCCCACTCTTCTCTCCTGTACTTCCCTTTGTTGCTGGTTTCTGTCTTGGCCACAAGTTTTTGTCTAGGTCTTAGCTAGAAGCCTGTTCATCTTTTTGCAGGATTTCCCAGTCTGGTGGTGTGTGGGGAAGTCTGCAGCTGCTGCTACTTAAAATGAGCAAGGCTCTTGCTGTTCCTGCTGCCCTGCCTGACATGGCCCCAGGGAAAAGTCAGGCTCCTTTGCCAGCTGGATTGCACTCTTGGGCCACTGCTTAGCTCCCATTCTTTCATCACACCTGCAGACCTTGAAACCGGTATTGTGGGCAGGGCAGTGATGGGCCACAGCTGGAAACAGCTAGGTAACTGGCATGGTTAGTTTTCCTTCCTTTTGTACCAGGTTGTCAGCTCTGACCTCACTATTCTGTGCTGGGATCTTGAAGGTCCTCAGCTCAGCTGCCTCAGTGCTGTGTGTGCTCCCTGTAGGAGTAGCTGTTTGTCCTGGTCTCTGCCTGCCTTTCTGGGCAGCCTCACCACCACCTCTCACCCTTCCCATCTCTTCTGAGCTACCACTGCCTGTGTCAGTCCCACCCTGCGGCACGCTGGTTTCAGGCAGGCACTGCTGTGCTCAGAGCACTAGCTTGCACCTTGAAGTCTGCAGCTCTGGGTTCACAGGGCACGTAGGACAGAGCACGTAGGACATTTGGGAGCATTCATGTTGCTCATTGGCCTTTTGGAGAAGAAGGGGAACAGAGGACATGCAGAACTGAGTTTTGCGAGCATGGCCAGAACCCAAGATGCATGCACAGAGTCAGCACTTGTGTGCTAAAGACAGAGACCCAAAAATAATAGGGGGTATGGGGAGGAAAGACACAAAAGGAGAAGCAGAAGTGTATGCAAAGCAGCTTGGGGCTGCGGAGTGGATGGCTCAGAGAGCTTCCTGTTCCCGGAGCTGCGCGTGCCCCGCTGCGTACGGGCTTGCACCTGCCCGTGCCCGGCAGCGCTGCACAGCGGGCCAGAGATCAAGGCACCTATCCAGGAAAAGGCAGATGGAGAGGGTCTGAATGGACTGACAGTAGACTCCAGGAGAGATACATGGCCAGCTCCCAAGAGGCGCAGGAACAGCTTGGTGTTGGGTGCCCCAGCACAGACCTCCGACTTCCCTTTCCTTACCAGCGCAAACTGATTTTTCCTCTGTGTTTTTCTGAGTTGCTTTGGTGGCAGCCACTTGGCCACCTCTTCTTTCTCCCTCCACAATGGTGAGGTAAGAGGGTCTGAGATGTCTGTGTGTGTAAGGAATGGGACCAAGGAAGTAGGATGGATGAGGGCAGGGATTGCCCTGGAAGCCTTATCTTTAATGGGAACCATCTGTAGGCTGGCGGGGGCATCAGGTAGGAAGGGATTCTGCTGCTGGCTCTCACCTAGGGATGCTGACCGGGGACCGTTCTTCACCCTATGGATCTCCACAGTAGTTCCTGACCTTTTTTTATTCACTTGGCCTTGCTTTTGTCTTCTCTGCTAGGTGGTTTCATCGTGACCTGAGTGGGCTGGAAGCTGAAGCCTTACTGAAGGGACGAGGTGTCCATGGGAGCTTCCTGGCCAGACCCAGTCGGAAGAATCAGGGGGACTTTTCTCTTTCAGTCCGGTAAGTAACTTGGATCCCAGCTTCCGTCTTTGCAGTGTTACATAGACAGATTGCCTAGATCCCTGTATGTCCTGTGGCGTCTTCTTCAACCTGTCTCTATTCCTTTGAGTTCTTTTCAAGCTGCAAAATGACCTCAGCTTCCCAACACCTTTTAGTCCCTGCCTCAAGCTGCCCAAGGAGCTTCTCTTTCCAGCCATCTCCATTCACGGGGATGGTTTGCCCTGGTTCCATGGTGGGAGGTAGTGTGGGACACTCTTCCGCCCCTTTTCCAACCATCTCACTGGACTGCCCTGTGCTTTATTCCACAGGGTTGGTGATCAGGTAACCCACATCCGCATCCAGAACACTGGGGATTTCTATGACCTGTATGGAGGGGAGAAGTTTGCCACCTTGTCAGAACTGGTGGAGTACTACACACAGCAACAGGGCTCGCTGCAGGACAAAGATGGAACCATCATCGACTTGCGATACCCGCTCAACTGCTCCGACCCCACGACAGAGAGGTACAGGGACAGCGAGGCAGCTGCTGTATCTGTGATGCGTTGTTTCATGGCCTCCTTTCCATCCTGCCTGCATCCCTAGGGCAAATCCTGCAAAAAGCGCCTCCTGCCCTTCTTAGCCTCCTATGTGTCCATGGGGGCAGCATCCCCAAGAACAGCTGTACCTACCTTGATCCATCCCAGCAGACCTAACAGGGCTCTATTTTTACCTCTGGTTTCCGGTTGCCTTTGCTATTTATATACTGTTTCTGAAAACAAAGGTTGTAGTGTCCGCTGTGGGCCTGCGCTGGTCTGTAGAGGGACACGTTGTGTGGAAGCCCTCAGTCTTGCCCCAGACCTCCCTGGTTATTCTAGGCCTGGGTGACTCACGTAGCTGAGAGCAGGACCATGTTCCCCTGCTATTCCTGGCCTGCTTAGTCTCCTTCCTGTCCCCACTTTGCATGTGTCTCTGACACCAAGTTCCTAAATCAAATCAGGTGGTTTTGCCCTTGTGTTTTGCTTTCACGCCCTTTGGTGCAGCTCGGGGCAGCTGTCACACCCGGCTCTGGGGTGGACGTGTCCTTCTTGAACAGGTCCTCCTTGGGCACCTGGAGGCAGGGAGCAGAGATGACCTGGCTGAAACATCAGGGTACCCCCCAGCTTGCTCTGGGGTCAGGCTGCAGAGGGGGCAGGTCTGCTGCTGGCTGTCCTCCCCAGTTAAGGCCATTGCATCGTGGCCCTGCAGTTTCCTCCCTTCCTTCTGCGGTTGGAAACTTCCCCCCCCCACCACCACCCTGGGCTCTTACGAAAGCTCCTCTCACTCTCTCCCCAAGTGATTTTCCGTCACGTGGCTTTGAAGAGCTGGGCTTTGCTGAGGGAGGGAGGAATGGGACACATTAACCCCATCCTACCAGTGGAGGCTGGGAGACCTCTTGGATGAACAGGAGGGGCCAACCAATCCCAAGGTGGCATCTGAGCA
This sequence comes from Rhipidura dahli, assembly GCA_013399225.1. Lineage (NCBI taxonomy): Eukaryota > Metazoa > Chordata > Aves > Passeriformes > Rhipiduridae > Rhipidura > Rhipidura dahli. Next base: position 459,933 of record VXAC01008324.1, on the reverse strand, counting down.
TGTGGTGGCTGAACAATTCTTTGAGAGGAGGTTCAGAAATTAATGACAACCATGCTCTGAGAGTCACCAGCTGCTTCTTTCAGTACCTGAGGTGAGGGTCAACAAAAGTTACTTGCTGAGACCAATAACTGTGTGAACCTCTTGCTGTGTGTGCAGCAACCCCTTGCTCTGACCAGATGCAGAGGTGAATGAATTAATGAATGCCCCAACTGCTTCTGTGACTGGGCCGTGGCGTCCTGACCTCCATCTCAGTTCTTGGGAACAAATAGACCCCTAACAATGTGAAATTCACCAGTACCGTGCCAGGCCTTCCCTGTTAGCTGCTCTGTGAGAAGCAAATCCCATGGCAAGGCAGGGAACACCTTGGTCACATGGGGATGCTCCTGACCTTTTGCTAGGAGGAGAGAAGGAGCTGCTGAGTGTTTGAGGACAGGAATGTGCACATGGATCAGCTCCTGGCACTCATGGCCAGGGTGATTGCTTCAGTGTGATGTGCCCAGAGAAATGGGAATTATCCTTTGAGTGAAGAGGTGACTGAGTTTCAAAGAGAGGAGTTGCTGGAATGGTTCTTTAATGGATCTGATCTCAACACAACCATGTGGGTGCTGCCATCCCTGATGGGAGAGTTTCTGACTCCTTGGGGGTTTATTTTTTTTTCCCTGGTGTTTGAGTTCCCACAGACTTTTGCAGCAGTAAGGTGACCATCCCAATAATATTCTGAGGTGCTGAAACACACAGACTACCCTCTCCCAGCTGGTGTTCCAGGCAGAAAGTGTCACTTACCTGTGTGTGTTACACAATGGATTGCACTTGGTGCTTTCCCACTGTGTACTCTGGTATCAGCCTTCTGCTCCCTAGGTACCTCATCCTTTGCACTTTCTTCTTCTTGCCAGCTCTCTACCTTCTGTCTCATCTGCTTTTCCCAAGATCCTGCTCCTTCTTCCCTCTCTCATTCCTTCCTCTCTGCCTCCCCTTTCCTTTCTTCCTCCCTCACCCTTCCCTAGTGTTGCTGCTGTTCATTCCTCAGCTCAAGGGCATCCACTTCCTGCATCTTCACCTCTTTGCTGACCCTGTCTTGTTTATTCCTAGGTGGTACCATGGGCATTTGTCAGGCCCTGCAGCTGAGTCACTTCTCCAGGCCAAAGGCACCCCTTGGACCTTCCTGGTGCGGGAGAGCCTCAGCAAACCAGGGGACTTTGTCTTGTCTGTCCTCACTGACCAACCTAAACCTGGGTCTGATGCTCCAGCTGGGGCGAGCGGTGCCTCTGGGGCCCGGCTCAAAGTCACACACATCAAGATCATGTGTGAGGTGAGCACTGGGAGGGCAGAAGGAGAGGCAGTGGTCTGATGGATGGTACCAACATGGCTGTCACAATTCCTCCTGTTTCTTTCATGTGGGATGAGGTGATTCCAAGGACCTTAACTGAGATTGGAGGGCAATACACCTTCTCTGGGCTTCCATCCACTGAGAGCACCATGCCATGAACTCCGTGTTCTCAGGGCAAACTCACCTGACCTCTCTGCCAGAGGAAATGCTCTCCTGGATGGTGCAGGGTGGTGCCTGTGGATCTGCACCCCCAGCATTGCCTTTTTCCTGAGCACTACCAGCTTTGTCTATGGAACAGGCTGAGAGTGGGGGGCTGTGCAGCCTGGAGATCTTACAGCACCTTCCAGTACCTAAAAGAGGCTTATGAGAAAGCTGGAGAAGGACTTTTTACAAGGGCATGGAGTGATAGGGCAAGGGGTAATGCCTTAAAACTGAAAGAGGGCAGTTTTAGATTGGATATTAGGGAAAAAATACTTTACTGTGGGGTTGGTGAGGCAGTGGAACAGGTTGCCCAGAGAACTTGTGGATGCCCCACTCCTGGAAGTGTTTGAGGCTAGGCTGGAAGGGGCTCTGGGCAACCTGCTCGAGTGGGAAGTGTCCCTGCCCATGACAGGGGGGTTGGAAGTAGTTGCCCTTTCTGATACCTTCCAACCCAAACCATTCCATGATTCTGTGAATGAATCAGACATTACACATTCTTCTTCTGTCCAGAATGGACGCTACACAGTTGGAGGTGCTGAAATGTTTGACAGCTTGGCAGATCTGGTGGAGCACTTCAAGAAGACTGGAATTGAGGAGATGTCTGGTTCCTTTGTGTACCTGAAGCAGGTAAGTCCAGTTTCCTGGTTTTAGGGGCCCTTTGGAGGGACTGATTTGCTGTTTGTTTCTGCTTTATGTCCCTTTCCTTCCTTTTTCCACAGCGCACAGAGGGCACTTTGCTCTCCAGCAGCATCTCTCTCTCCCTCACCTGTTGTGTTTTCCCATCCCCAGCCCTACTATGCTACGAGGGTGAATGCTGCTGACATTGAGAACAGAGTGCAGGAACTGAACAAGAAGACAAGTCTGTCTGAGGAGACATCCAAGGCTGGATTCTGGGAGGAATTTGATGTAAGAAACTTCTGGGGGACATTATTTGGTTTTTTGGGAATTCTGCATGCACTGCCTCATTCTCCATCCTCAATTTCTTCCTGTGCACAAACTTCTTGTGTATCTTGTCAATTCTGAAGTTGAATTCTTCTGAAATAAGTCTCTGTTTGGAACCTGTTCCCCTGGGGAGTGAGTCTCATCTTTAAGTGAACCCACTGAATTAGAAATGTGCTTTTTTTATGGCTGGGAGAAGGAGTCACCAAGACAGTAAGGGCACAAACCTCGGACTTCTCAAGTCTAGGTTTGGTTTTCACTTCTCTGCTCCCCCACAGCCTGCCCGTGTGTCATCAGAGCCACCACTGTGCCTCCTAGTGTCCCCCTCCCCTGTCATACATTGTGACCTTGCCATGACTATTCTTTCTTCTGCTCTCAGAGCCTGCAAAAACAGGAAGCCAAGCACCTGTTTGACCGTCATGAGGGCCAGAGACCTGAAAACAAGAGCAAGAACCGATACAAGAACATCTTGCCCTGTGAGTCTTGCTTCTCCACTATAAAAAAATCCAGATGGACAGAGGCAATGAAGAGCTGTCTGAGCCATCCCTGCCTCAGCTCACTCTGTCCTCCAGAGCAGATTACGAAGTGTATGGCACTAAGGATTTCAGAGCTGATGAGGGAAGGCACAGCCTTTTCCTCTCCTTGAAGGAAGGAGGGAGGGTTGCATCAGACTCATTAACTTCTGTGCTCCGTCACAGAGGCAGAGGGATGGGAGGATGGAGTGAGATTGGTCTGAGCCCAGAGGGGGAGAGCTGAGGATACGGGGCACACACTGGGAATCATGGCTGAGGTGGCACGGGGCAGTGAGGGAGCTCCGTGTGGCTGTGCATGGAGGATCTCATGCCACTGCTCATTCTTTCACTGCACCCCCAGTTGATCACTCCAGAGTCATCCTCCAGGGAAGGGACCCAAATATACCTGGATCTGACTACATCAATGCCAACTATGTCAAGGTGAGACTCTTAAAAGATGGCTGTGTGCCCAAACCAGGGGAAGGCCTACCTGCTCCTGCAGCCCTCCTGACCCTTCCCTGTCTGCACTCAGAACACCCTGATCAGCCCAGACGAGTGCACCAAGACCTACATCGCCAGCCAGGGCTGCCTGGATGCCACAGTCAACGACTTCTGGCAAATGGTGTGGCAGGAGAACACGCGCATTATCGTGATGACAACACGGGAGGTAGAAAAAGGCCGGGTAGGTAGCAGTCTGCAGGTGTCTCTTTTCCCTTTCAACCATAACTCTGCTTTCTCTCTCTCTCCTGCCTTCTGCCCATCCTCACCCTGCCCCCTCTGCCCACACAGAACAAATGCGTGCCTTACTGGCCGGAGCTGGGCAGCACGAAGGAGTATGGTCCCTACCTTGTGGAGAACGCCGGGGAGCACGATGCGCTGGAGTACAAACTCCGACATCTCTGTGTGTGTCTGAAGGATCATGTGAGTGTGTGTGACCCAGAGCTGCCATCCAACAGCCACCCCTACACCTAAGCCTGGGAACTCCTCGGTGCTGTGATGATGCTGCTGTTCTGTCATTCTTGGGGCTGCTGTTCCCACCTGGCTTGGGCTGGAATCACAGTGGTGGAATCACCAAGAAGTGTGCAGGAGACAGAGATTCTCTCTGGCTTCAGACTCACCTCTCCCTGGGACAGAGGCCAGGGACAGGGCTGGGTTGCAGTTTTACCAGTGGGGTGCTTTGGTATTCTCAGGGCAAGGCTGTGCGTGAGATCTGGCACTACCAGTACCTGAGCTGGCCTGACCACGGTGTACCCAGCGAACCAGGAGGAGTCCTCAGCTTCCTTGACCAGATAAACCAGAAGCAAGAGAGCATCCCCAATGCAGGGCCTATTCTGGTACACTGCAGGTTGGTACAGAGGCTGGAGTTTGAAGCATTCTCCATCCCTTGTCTGGGGTGGGATACAGAAAGTCTCTCCTGCTGCTTCCAGCTGTACCCCAGGGGTTGTGAGTGAAGCATATGCCAGTCCCAATATTTGCTTTTTTCCTCTTCAGTGCCCTTAAACCAAACTCTCTACCTGTTCAATCTGTGACTCTTTTGTGGCATTGCTGAACAGCTGCTACAAGAGCCACATCCTTCTGCAGAAGCAGCTGCATTTTGTTTCAGGAGCTGTCTTGCTCTGACCTCTGCTTGTCCTCTCCTTGCAGTGCTGGGATTGGCCGCACTGGAACTATCATCGTCATTGATATGATTGTGGAAACCATCTCCACCAAGGGTAAGAGCACTCCAAAGGGTCTCAAAGGGAAATGGACTACCCATGAGGGCTTTGCCCATAAGTTTGGCTGAAAAGGGATGAAAACTATCAGGTGTCAGTAGGAGAAGATCCTGCCATGCCCCTGAGAAGGTTGTTCTGCTGGATCTTTGTGCCATATCCACTTACTATGGCTTCAGCCTTCCCTTAGCTTTGGCTCTTCCTCCAGGGCTAGACTTGAAAGATGCTGAGCAGGGGGAGAGGTAGGAGGTCCATCCAGGAATAGAGTGTAGATGGAGGTGGAAACTACTTGACTGACCTTCACTGTGGCTGCTTTTGGTAGAGAACTGGGAGAGGGGGCAGTGAACATGTCCGTAAGTTTTTCTGGCTCCTTGCTAGGGCTGGACTGCGACATTGACATCCAGAAGACCATCCAGATGGTGAGGGCCCAGCGATCTGGGATGGTGCAGACGGAGGCCCAGTACAAGTTCATCTACATGGCCATCTGCCAGTTCATAGAGACAACCAAGAAAAAGCTGGAAGTTATCCAGGTAAGGAAAGGGACTCTGCTGCCCTGTGAGCCTAAGCCCTGCATGGTGCTGGTTCTGAGCCCACGTGCTCTGTTTCACAAGCTTTAAGCTAACACTGGGACCTACACAGACTGCAGGGCTGCAGTAAGATCAGAGTCCCTGTTCCTCTGTTCTAAGACTTTTAAATTCAGGGGACAAGTTCATTAGCAGCTCAAGTACCAATCCCTTCTGAACTGCTAGACAGCAGTAAGTTTTAATGCAATTACCATCATAATCACCATCACCAAGTGCTGTTTTGTTACAAACTCAGTTTAGGACAAGCAAAGGCTTTCCTTTCCTCTTCTTTCCTCTTCGTCTTTCACATCCCAGTTTTGCAGCTGCAAGATCTTTTCCTGCTGTTTGGTAAGTGGTATCTTTTCTCTCTCCTTGTAGCCTCTGGCAGCATTCTGTAGCTCCTACTGTTTTAATATTCTTTAGCTGAAATTTGGCCCTTTTAGGCACTCTAGTGCCTCCAGAGATTTGTTGCCCCACTATTGCCTCCTGTACAAGGCTGCATTTGCAGCTGCTGCTCACCTCTGGCAGTGGCAGACAGTGTGCTGAGCCCTTCAGCAATCCACCAGCTTCCACTGAGATCCTGGCACAAAGTAGGATTTAACAGCCAGAACTCTTCCATGGTGCCTCAAATGCATCTCCCAGACCACACTCTGCTGTTTTTCCTCTCCTGCAGTCTCAGAAAGGCAAGCCAAACGAGTGTGAGTATGGAAACATTGCCTACCCCCCTGCAGTGAGGAATGTGCACTCCAAGGTTTCACGAAAACCCTCCAAGTAAGAGCTCACCTAAACACAGACCCAGCTCTGCCTGCCTCTGGCAAGTCTGCCTGCAGGCTTTGCTGGCTTTTTCCTTTTCGTCACTTTTCCCCTTGTTTTTACCTGGTCTTACAGGCAGAAAGAGGAGTCAACAGTGTATGAGAACTTGGGGAAAAAGGAGGAGAAGGTGCGGAAACAGCGCTCCTCAGAGAAGAAGATGAAAGGCTCACTAAAGAAAAAATAATCACACATTGCAGGTAGTCCGTGGGGGTTTTGAACCTGGTGTGCAGGACTGGAGCTCACATCCTGGCTGGCCTGTCTCGCATTCCTTGCTCTTGGACTGGAACGAAGCCTTGCCCTTCTCTTCCATGCCAGCTTTCAGTGCCCTGAACCAGAGCCCTTTCCAGCTCAGCTGACCAACTTCACAGTCCCTTGCCTGTGCAGGCGAGCAAAGTCTCTCGCTGCCTCCTCATGGTCCATTAGCAGGAAAAGGTCACTGCCCCCCTTTCCTTGCCCCCCGAGCACTGGGGTCAAACTCACCTCTGCTGTGTCAGCCCCAGTGGAATTCTCAGGGAAGAGCTAAGGAAGGTCATCCCAGGAGCTACGTCTCTGCCCACTGCTGTGAGTTAAGAGTTTAGCCTGTTTGTGTTCCCTGAAGCCTCAGCTTTTCAAGTATGGAGGTTTTGGCCTGTTTCACCTCAGTTCCTCTGCAATTCAGGAGATTCCCTCTTTTCTTAATACCAACCTTCTGCCCCTCCTACCCTTTTGCTATCTCATCCTTCACCTGGATGCTGTAAATATATCAGAATTTGATGTGATGGCCATGTTTTCTTGTTTGTAAATAAACTTGTATTTGTTTGACTGCAGGGTCCCAAAAGGTTTTTTCCCTAATTTCTCTATTAGCTGTACTCCTGATTTCACCTGCACCCCTGCCAAGACTTAGAAGATGGCTCCAGGTTAGTTTTTCTGATTTCCTGCTGCCTTCAGGCTTCTGAACAGAAGCTATAATCAGTTATTGTGGCTCCTTGCTGTGAGGCTCAAGCGTTGGTGGTCATCAGGGAAGTCTGATCATGGAAAGTCACGTGTGACAAACTCTGACGCAGCTTTTGCACCTAAATTTTACTTGTGGGTTTTCAATACTTGAACAGACAAAGCCACAGCTGCTCTGACCTTGTGCTGGTAGCAGTGCCACTTCCAGCAGCAGCCTGGCCCAAAGGTCTCTGGAGGCCCCTTCCCACCAGAAGTTATACACAGTACACTGGGAGGAAGGACACTGCTTGCTATCATTTGATACAGCAAGAAACTTGGTTGGAAGCATTTGGAAGTCAGGAGGCACTTTGTGAGCAGACCCTTTTGTGAGACCTAAGCAGTCTACTCTTCTTTACATGGGCTCTGTTACACACAAATACTTTGGGGTGACTATTTGAAGAATGCATTTTCAAAGCTGGTTCAAAGAATTTGTGCTTCCTTGATGTTGCAAATCATATGTCAAAACATATGGGTAGTAGTTGTGGCTCTGAGTGCCAGTAAGTTTTAAACCAGGAATCCATAGATTATATCTGTTCCTTTAAACATCTTGCACTCTGCTTCACCAGAGGAATAAGTCCCTAAAGACCTCTCTTCACTGGAGAGCTCAAGTTGGAGTTGTTTGTAAAAAGAGATGGTTAGTTGTAAATAGATGTGGTCTCCTGGGTGGCTGTCGTGACCATCATGATCATGAAATGGGTGAGTTCAACATCTTGGTGGTATGAGACAAACTGTAAGAAAAGTGGGGACCTGGGACCTGGATGAGGGGAGAGCAGACTTTAGGCTGCTCAGGGAAGCAGTTAGTAAGGTACCCTGGGAATCTGCTTTTGAGGATAGTGGGGTACATAAAAAGCTGCTCACTTTTTAAGGGCCTCCTTCCAAGAGAACTGGAGCAGGCAGCTACAACATGTCAGAAGTCTAGCCAGTGAGGCAGAATGCTGGCTTGGCTGAGCAGGGATCTCCTTCTGCAACTTAGCAGAAAGTGTATGGACTTTGGAAACAAGGACAGGTTATGCAGGAGGGCAGACATACTCCTTGCCCCTCCAGGGAAAAAATGCCCAAGCTCAAGCTTGCTGGGTAACGAGGCATTCTGGAGCATGTTACCAGCAGAAGGAAGACTAAAGGAAATGCTGGTCTGTCCCTTGTCCCGAACAATGGTGAAGCAGAGACATTTATATGCTGCCTTTGCTTCTTTCTCTGATGCTGGTGATGGACCTTTGGGTGTCCAGAGCCCCAGGTTGGATGACCATGGCTGGGGGAGTGATAAACTCCTGGCTGACTTTGGAGTTGCATGGGATTTGCTGCTGCAACTGAATGCACATAAAGCTATGGATTCCTCCCAGGGTACTGAAGAGTTGGCCAATGTGACTGTGAGACCTCTCTCAATTATTAATCAACAGCCTTGGGAATCTGGAGAAGTTCATGTGGAAGCTGGCAAGTGTCCCAGTTTTTAAGAAGGGCAAGAAAGAAGACCTTGACACCTTGGTAATTAACAGGTCAATCAGTCTCAATCTGGTGTCTGGCAAAACTGTGGAGAAAATTAGTCTGAAATCTAATGCAGTTGTTGATCAAAGTGTGCACAAGTTCTTGAAGGGAAAGTCACACCTTACCAATTCAATAACATTTCACAACGAGGTTACCCACCTAGTGGTCAAAAGGAAGGCAAATGTGGGGTTTTTTTTGGTTTTGGCAAAGCTTTTGATAGTCTCATCATAACCCTCTGGACGGCAGGCAGTGTACAGGCAGATGTGTACACAATTTCATCCATGTGAAATACAAGAAATGCCAGATTCTGCACCTGGAATGTTGTAATCCTGGGTGTAAATACAGACTGAAGGATGGGGTGCAGCCCTGCAGAAAAGGACCTGGGGCACTTTGAGCGATGGCAGGCCCTACCAGGTATGTTATGCTGGGGTGTACTAGGCACAGAATAGTTAACTGGCCAGAGAAGTGAGGGCCCCATTGTGTGCAGCCTGGTGCTCCACAATACAAGGAGGATACAAAAATATTATAGTTTGTCCAAAGGAGGGCAACAAAGACAGCAAGGAAAGGTGGGACTTGCAAGGAGCAGCTGAGGATACAAAGTTAGTTCAGCTTAGAGAAGACCAAGGGCTGACCTACAACCTCTTCATCCGGGGCAGCAGAGAGGGAGGTGCTGATCTCTTCCCTTTGGTGTCCAGCAACAGGACACAAGGAAGTGGCTTAAAGCTGCAAAGGGAGAAGTCCAGATTGGATATCAGAAAAAAAGTCTTCATTTACAGGGTGGCCAAGCTTCCCAGGGGAGCAGTGAGTCTGTTTCTGTTCAAGACGTATTTAGACAATGCTCTCACCATAGGGTATAACTTCTAGGTTGCCCTGGACTTGATGATCCTTGTAAGTCCCTTCCAACTCAGGATATTCTATGATTCTATGACCCTGTGACCCCTCCAGGTCCAAAATCTTAGTATAGGGCAGCCCACAGAAACAGGGAAGAAACTACCCCCAAAGCACACAAGATCTTGCTGTTGAAACCCAAGCAAAGGAGAGTTTAGTCAGTGGAGGAAGATCTCTTCTCTTTTTAGCCAGAAAAGCAGAGAAGAGAAAAAGCCCAAGGTGTAACAGTGGGTGTCAGGACACAGTGTAGAGATGCTTCTGTGACCTGGAAAAGAAGGTAGACCCACTCTCATCTGTAGCCCTTGCAGGCAGCTAAGGAACCAGCCCTGGTCAGCCACACAGCTGTATGAGCACCCAAACCTCCTCCTTCTCTCCCCACACTGTGATGATCTGCCAGTGACCATGAGTGTATTCCTTTCCCTTCATCATCCTTATTCTATTTTCAACCAAATAAAACCTCCATTCCACCTCCCACTACATACAAAAACCTCTTTTTTTCCCCATGCACTAAACACACTTAGATACAATATAAATTTGGTTGGTTTGTTTAATTTTTACAAATATTTCAAAGCATCACTGAGCAGACAGTGACACAAGATATTCCAGCAGTGACAGGCACCCAATGAATGGCATTGTCCTGAATTCAGTCCCAGGTTCTCTTGGGATCAAGAGTGAAAGAGAAACAAAATTTACTACCAAAAAAAAAAAAAAAAAAGCCTGGTGCTGATGGCAGAAGAACTCCCCCACTTGGCCAAAAAAGAATTTGATATCCTACAGAAGTCTAAATATTAATGAAGATTAGAGGCAAATTACTATATCCACATGGGTTAATACCAGTAGGCTCCTTTGCCCCCTCTCCAAACTTAATTGGTGGGATGAGAAAGGAATTACAGCTGCCTACAGGCAGAGCCCATTCCTGTAACTGAACCACCACAGATGGAGCAGGGGCATGGGGACCAATTTTGGCTACTGGATTAAAAACTTCATAGTGAGGACAAACAATACTAGTGGAAGGAGTTCAAAGATCCTCACTCTTCTCTTCTGCTGGTCAGCGACACTGGTTCTAGGAATCTTCAGCTTCTTTCATTTCTTCCCTTTGAGTAGGAGACTGTCACTGAAAGAAGGGAGTCATCAGTCCAGAAAGCACAAGCAAAGCTGTACCAGCCCCCCAGTATGGATTCTGTGCTATGGGGTGTCACACCCGAAGGATCTGGACTTCCTGTCAGTCCTTCCTATTAGGCATGGTTTTTTTTCCAAAGCCCCTTAAATCTCCTGGAACAAATATGACAGAATCTGGTCAGAGGTGAGGATGTTATAATCAAAGACCCCACAGAAAAGAAACCAACTCTGGTTTCCCTTCTCAATTCTAAGAAATCTAAGCTTTTAGCTGCATCCTGTTGGCTCAGCTGGCACTGCCTTTTTCAGTAGACACTGGACAGATTAGGCAAAGCCATCAAAGTCCTGACAGCTCCAAAAGCAGGAAATGGGGTTTCCTTGCATGAACTGGAAAGCTTTTGGAGAACAAAAGCATCTTCCCCAGAGATAATTAGCCCAAACCAACACAAATCCCCATGAGCCTGGCTCCTTACAGCCCTGTTTGCCATAACCACAGGATGCCCTGTGTATGTGACAGATCAGAGAATGCTGAAGATGCAAGGCTCATTATGAGGCACACATGGAGCTCCAACCCTCCATGGATGTGATTGTGTGGTCCCTGTAAGGAGAGCTTCAAGTTTCACATCACCAACGGGAACTGAGGTAGAGATGGGAATAAACTTCCTGGGGCCAAAAAGGCCCAGGCCAGAAACATCCCAAGCACCAGGAAACAGCAACACCCTGGTGGCCAGTATTAACTAAAGGACCAAAATACACAGTGCCTTACCTTCCTCTGTGTCAGCAGATGCAGTAAGGGATTGAGGGTAGGGAAGAAAAAAAACAACAGTAAATCGATTAGATTTAACAAAAATCCCCATTTCCACAGTAAGAAAGGCTGCTCCCTACTTGGCTATGTCCTCTGGCAACAGGCTCCTCTCAGAAAAACATCCTGAGAGAGCTCCAGAAAGGGGAGCAGCTTCCCAGGTAGGGTGCAGATAAACCCAGGCACCCAGCCCCTTACCTGGTGAAGCCCTCATCCTGCAGGTTCAGTACCAAGTTATCTGCTGTGAGATACACACGGTTTTGTGAGGCAGCAATCTGGAAAGGAAATCCATTACAGACATGGCATCAGGGACTGAAAATGCACATGGAGGAATAGCACCAGGAACCTATCTCCCCCTCCAGATACAGCACTCTTGTTTCCTTCACTCCAGATCTCAGTTAAATCAACACAATTCCCCAAACAACTCTGTAACTCCCTGACTGCCTATCCCAGAGCCATCAGACTTTCTAAAGAAGTGTTCATTCTGTCTCTCTGTCACAAAGACCTTTGATCCTGCATTTAGCTGTCCCCCTTCCTCAGCTGCAGGTAACCAAAAGCTTTTGGTGGCTGCAGCTGAGGGTGGGCGATGGGAATCTAATGTGGATCTCGCCTTGTCATATGAAGGGCATGAACTCTGAGCCTCACATCTAATTGCAGATCCTTGCTAAGTCTTAAGCTCTACTTGAGCAGAGAAGGGCTGGGCAGGAACAAAGATCAGGACAGGGCAGATCACATTCGCCTTAAATTCATCATGTGGCCACTGGGCTGGGGGGACAGCACAAGGACAGCAAAAGGACAAAGGGAATTCTGTGCCCCAGTGCTCACCGTTTTCGAGATGTTTTGGGCAGCTCGGATCTTACGTAGCTTGATGTAGCCTGGATTCCTGCTGAGAGCTTCCCCGAGGTACAAGGGAACAAAAGCTAAGGAAAATCCTGCAAAGAGAGGCTGCTTAACCTCACGGAATTCTTCCCAAGCCATATTAAAGAACATCTTAGTAGGTGAAAAGCAATCTCTATCCCGGTAACACGGGCCTCTGGGCAGGCATGTTTTTACCTGCCCAAATGAATATTATGGATTATGGTCACATACAGCCAGTAGAAGTTAAACTTTACAAGAAGGAGCGCGGGCCCACAGCCTTCTCTGCTCTGACCTGTAGCCTCAGACGAACCTCACTGCAGCCAACTGGAGAAGGGGGGGAATAAAGAACAGTGACCTACTTGAAGCTATCATCCGATCACAGTCTCCTAAGCATGAGCCCAGTGTGGCACTCTCAGGACTGTCAAGTTCACAAGCCACATCCCACAAAATCTCCCAAAGCAGGATATCATCTTGGCAGCAGTCGCTTCCCCCTCGGCCTGAACTATCTTCTGCTTCTGCTCCTGCTTGGCCTTCTCCACCAGGAACTGGGCGCGCTGTGCCTCCTGCTGGGCTGCAGGGAGAAGGAACACAGGCATTGCATTGGAACCACACTGTGCCTTTCATCAGAACCCAAGAGCTGAGGCTCAGGGGCTCTGCTTCCCAAAGAACTGGTAACACTCTGGAACCACAGCCAAGCATACAACGTATCTGAGAGCACTTTTTCCTAAGTAAAACCCACAGCACCCAGACCCTCCACACGTAACCCCCACAGCAAGTGACAGAGTCCCAGACTGAAGAGGAATCTTAGTCTTGGGAACTCAGTCCCTCTGATGGTCTATGCCATTGGCTTTCTGGTAACACTTGTAAAATAAACCTGTTCAGCTCTGTCACTAAGGAGGCTGAGATTTGTAACCCTGTACCTGTATTGATACAGTGACACAGCAGTGACACACTAGCCCAAATTCCACTTCCTTGTTTAATAATTCAGTGAGAAGGCAAATGCAATCCACCCTTTTCAGGCACCAGTGGAACTCACCCACTTGCTTAGCCTCCACAGCTGCTGTGTATTCACGACTGAAACTAAGCTCTGTGATAGCCACATCATCCAGGATGAGGCTGAAATCCTTGGCTCTCTCTGTCAGTTCTCGCCTAATGAGCAGAGACACCTGAAACACAAACACAGCAACAAGAGTAGCACCAAGCACAGGGTGTTCCTCACTTCCTGCACACCCCAAAAGCGAAGCACAACTGCTCTTCGTGGTGCTAGGAGAGACCTTCCCTAAGCCAAGCTCCACACTGTGGGCATCAACACCACCTCTGAGGAACAACATATCTCACAGCCACACACAGAATTGTCAGAACTCCATCGCAGCTCATTTGTAGTTACTACTTAACTGTTCTGTGCAAGTAGCACTGTGGAAGCAAAACACCTTGAAAGCCTCTTTTGCTTTCACATCCTACCGCATCTAGTTCCACAGTTCCCACAGTTCTGGCAATAAGCATTTCCTTCTCCACCTTGGATTTGCCACTGTTTGCAGGCTGTGCTTTCATAACTGTATTCCAACACAGAAAAGAAAATGACCACATCATTTTTTTTCAACCCATATAACATCTCTTAATTACAGTAGCTGCTTGTGTAGTGTAGCTACTCCACATTTTTTGGCCGCTTTGGATGGGCGTTGCTGTTAGATACTCTGATTTATTCTACATTTACTCGCCAGCACCTTTTCCAGGCAGGCTGACAAGCCCTGCACCAAATATTGACTTACACAGAAACTATTGCTACAGTATCACATGCTTGGCCAGTTGAGCATTTGCTTTTACTTTTACTGCAGCTGTTTCTGAGCGAAACTCCAAATAATGACAGAAAGCTTTCTTGGGTGAACTGTGAGAGCACAACTGCATAAAGTCACTTAATTTTCTTCTCATTATCAATCCCTTCAATACACATCACTTTATAATAACAAGCACTGGATGGATACATGACAAAAAGCCAAGTGCAATTGATTTTTTTCAGAAGTTTCAGAGATCAAAGAATGCCTTTTATTTGAGATCACAGATGCTTAACAGCCTCTGCTTCCAATGCAGCTGAAACCCTCACAGATATTCTTTGCTGTCCCATCCTTTACACACGTTCTCTTTCCACATAAACACTAACAAATCCCTCCAGTGCACTCCATGTGGATGAGCACAAAACCCTGAAGCCCCTGACCAGGGGGATACAGATTATTTCTCATGACACCTGGTAATGAGGATGGTAATGTGGATACAGTTCTACTCTTTGCTTCTTTTGGCATGGATCAGAAACTAGCTCAGAGATGCTTTGTATTTCATCTAACAACTCTTCCTTTTCAGCACCATCCTGGTCCTGCAGGACCTCCTCTAAAACCTGAAACAAGACCAGCACCTCCTCTCTGTGACAGCTGCCATAGGTGATGAGGGCTTTTAGAATCCCTGGCAATCAAATTATTACAGCACAAACTTACAGAAACAGTCATTTTTAGGCTATGTATTTCTACTACTTTGCAACACTCCCCCCAAGATAACACTCTAAACTTTTTCTAATCAGTGCCTGCAGGGAAGCTGCCAAGACAACTGAGCCAGGCTCTTCCCAGTGATGCCAAACAATAGGACACAAAGCAATGGGTAGGAACTGGAACACAGGAAGTTCTACCTGAACATAGGAAAGAATTTCTTCACTGTGCAGGTGACAGAGCACTGTAACAGGTTGCCCAGAGAGGTTATGGAGTCTCCCTCACTGGAGACATCCAAGAACCATCTGGGTGTAATCCCATGCCACGTGCTCTGGGATGACCCTGCTTGAGCAGGGAGGTTGAACCAGAGGACCCACTCTGGTCCCTTCCAACCTGACCCATGCTGTGACTGCAAACAGAACTATTTGCTACCCATCTGCAGCATCTATCACTGACAGGTTAGTGCTTTGTCAACTGTTCATTCCCATTGTTTATCAGATCTTTCAGAACGGTTTCATTTGCTCTGACAGCCCTTCTGAGATCCATATTTTTAAAGCCAGTTCCAGTGCCACCCGTGGGCCGCGAAGAAAATCAGCTCTCTGAGCTGATTTTGGGTGCAGTTTCGCACTCTGTGCACCAACGGGCCCAGCTTCCTCTTCAGGAGCTGACAACCCAGTATTTGTACCCGTACTGGAACCAAACTGTGTGTGGCACATGCTTTCCACGACCAGCTGAGCACAGTTATACTCCCTTTACCCGTCACAAGACTCCCCACAGCCCCAGGCCCGGCCCGGCAGGGCTCACCTGCGCTCTCTGCGTGATGAGCTGCGAGGCGTTGAACTTGGCCACGACGCTCTTGAGCACCTCATTGACGATGGAGGGCAGGACGCGCTCCTCGTAGTCCAGCCCCAGGCGCTGGTACATGCTGGGCAGCTCGGCCGCGTTGGGCCGGGTCAGCACACGCAGCGAGATGTTCACCATCTGCAGGTCTGCGGGGACACGCGGCGCTCAGGGCTGCTGGGCACGGACTCCTCGGCGGGAACCGGGGCCACGGGACAGGGAATAACGGGCACAGATTGGGGAAGGGGACGTTTTGGGGGGAAATCAGGAAGAAATCCTGTACGGTGAGGGTTGCTGGAACACNGAAGGACACCGGAAGGAGCGACCGCCGCGACGCTCCGGCGGGAAACCGCGGCGCCGGGAGCGCCCCCGCTGCCCCTTCCCGCCCCCAGCACCCGCCTTCCGGCACGGCGGCCGTTGCGCTCCGGAAGCGGGTCCGGCCGGAGCTAGATAGAGGGCGCGNCTGGTCTAGTGAAAGGTGTCACCAGCCGTGGTAGGAAATTGGGACTAAACTATCTTTAATGTCTATTCCAACCCTTTAACATTCGGTAATTGTATGAGGAGTGCCAGCACTACAGCCGAATGCCTGTCCGGTGCCTCCCACCTCGTGGTGGCCCCTCTCTCTCACCTTTGGAACCGGTGGGGGAGGAGATTTTCCGCGGCCGCGCTCGGATGTCATAGATGATGGGATACTGGAACCAGGGGATCCTGTGGGGGGCGGAGGCGCGTTAGGAGCGGGGGCCCCCGCCGGGCCGGGCCGGGCCGGGGGGACCGGGCGGGGGCCGGGGGCGTCGGATCCTACCTGAAGTGCAGCCCCTCGGCCAGGATGGTGTCCTGCTGCACGCCGCCGATACGGTTGAAGAAGATGGCGCGCTGGCCGCCCTCCACTGTGGGGAAAAAGGGGGAGCTCGGTCAGCACAGGCGGCGAGCGCGAAGGCTCGGAGAGGTTGGGGGGGACCCCACTCACCAATAAAGACGGACNGGGCTGGCGGGGTCGCGTGACAAAATGGCGGCGCCCAGGCGGCCACGTGGGGACGCGCAGGAGGAGGAGGAGGATGAAGGGTGTTCGCTGGAGGCCAAGCGGCCCCGAGGGCAGCGGCGGCTCCTGGTCGTGCTGGAGGGGGCGAGTCTG
Source organism: Rhipidura dahli (assembly GCA_013399225.1). NCBI lineage: Eukaryota > Metazoa > Chordata > Aves > Passeriformes > Rhipiduridae > Rhipidura > Rhipidura dahli. Next base: position 443,308 of record VXAC01008324.1, on the reverse strand, counting down.
GAGACCGTGAAGGTGCGCGTGATGGTGGGGGGCAAGGTCGGGGCGGGTCTGATCGTGCCGCGGATGCCATCGCTCCCCGCTCACTTGTCCTTGCTTTGGCCGTAGGTGGGGAAGACGTTCGAGCTGCTCAACTGCGACAAGCACAAGGCACTGCTGTTGCGGAACGGCCGGGACCCCGGGGAGGTTCGGCCTGACATCACCCATCAGGTACCCGCTGGGTCCGGCAGCGCTCGGGGAGCCTGGCAGGTGGCTCGGGGGCACCGTCCCTCGGCTCTGCGGGTCCGCTTCTGCCCCTGGAGCCCCCGGGCGGGTCTGGCCTCCCCCGTTACGTTCGTGGCTTTTAGGTTTGTTCGGTATTTGGGTCTGGGCTTGGTTTCTCAGCATTACAGTAGAACTAGCGTTGTTGGATGAGCGCTCAGCCTCAGCATCGGTTCCTTCTGCATTTTGGGGGCCAACCGCGGTTTTCCGTGTGCTTTTCAATTTCAGAGTCTCCTGATGCTCATGGACAGCCCCCTGAATCGGGCTGGTCTCCTGCAGGTTTATATTCATACCAAGAAGAATGTTCTAATTGAAGTCAATCCCCAGACCAGAATCCCAAGAACTTTTGATCGGTTCTGTGGTCTCATGGGTAAGGGACTCAAACTTTACACCAGCTCTAGAATAATGCAGGAAGGTGGTCAGGATTGGAGGATCTTCAGGAAAAGTAAAAAACTGGCACCAGCCTCAAAAAATGAAAGTGAGACAAATGCAGGGAAGTTGAAGCCTCTTCTGTGATGCTCCAGGACGCACACCCAGCTCAGCTGTGTGCCCCTTAGCACAGTGGGGGATGCCTACAGGAGGTTGTGCTGTCTGCCAAATAACGTGTTTCAGACTGATGGGAACTCTGAAGGTGGGCTTTTTGTGTACCTCAGCTCAGGCAAAGCATGGGGTTTCTCCAGGAAATTAGCTTACAGCTGAAGTGGTTTTTTTTCTTGTTTTCTCTTTGCCAGTTCAGCTGCTGCACAAGCTCAGCGTCAGAGCAGCCGATGGGCCTCAGAAACTGCTGAAGGTAAACATTTTGTAACTGTTCACAGCTGACATTGCAACGTTCTAACAGCGATGTAGGAGGGATTTTTTTGGGGTGGGGGAGGTGTTTTTTTTTGGTTGGGGGTCCTGGTTGTGGGCGTGGTTACTATTCCACCCCATCACATCATCGCTGGGGGCCCTGGTTTCTGGGGGGCTCTCCCCTATCCCACCTGGCTAGCATGTGCTGTAGGAGCTGCTGCAGGAAAGAAACCCCAAACACTGCTGTCTGTGGAGCTGAGGGATCTGTTTGCTCATGCGAGCCTGACTTCCATGCCAGGGCATTGATGCTTTTTGGGTGCAGCTTTTAAAACGGCTGAGAGAGGTGGAAATGGAGGTGTGATTGACATGAAGGGCAAAGGCATCATGTTGCCTCAGATGAAGAACTACCCTTGTTGCTGGAAATGCCAGAAAATCAGCAGCCTGAGGAAGGTGATGGTGATGTCATCTTGGCAGAGAACACCTGGCCCCAGCCAGTGCATCCGCCCGAGGATACAGTCGGGGTCAGCAGGCAGGGAGAGACAAGGAGCAGCCTTTCCAGCCTTTTCCACACAGGGCTCTCATGAGCCTGGCTCGAGGAACATGCCAGAGCAAGGAGCTGCTGGGCTGGAGCAGACAGCAGCAAGATTCCCAGAAGGGAAGAAGAACTAATCATCAAGAACTCATCAAGACTTGAATGTGTTTTGTAACTGCCTTCTGGAAAACCCAGGTTCCCCAAAGAACAAGAGCAGTTTTAAATCCCAACAGCAGCCTGCTTGCCAGCCAAGATGAGACAAAGGTGCCTAAAGGGGACTTAGAGGCCTCTCATGCCCTTCTGTGCCTGCTTCAAGAGCATATTCCAGATGCACCACCAAGACTGACAGTGTCTGGACACACCTGCTGGGGTTTGTTCTGTCCCTCTGCCTGGGGATCCTGACCATGCTGTAGCCCTAAAGTGTGTACTTTGTGGCTCCTTTGCAGGAGAAGGGGGTGTTTGGGATGCTCTTCCTGGGAGCAGGGCTGTGCCTCAGCTTCTGGCTATTCCACCCTGCCTGCTGTCACTCAGAGAAGGTCTCGTGGACTTCTTTGATTTTTAGATTATTCAGAAATTGCACTGCTGGTCACGGGGAGCTCTAGCACTCATTCTACTGCTCTGCACAGCCGGGACTCATCTACCTCTCCATCATCTGTATCCTGGGCATATCTGCCACCCCTGAGCCTCAAGCAAAGGCCAACCCATCTGGAATTGGTGTTGCTCAAGGACCTGTGTGTACTTGGTGGGCAGTGCAGGGGGACAGGGAAACAGGGATGTACCTCAAGGGGATTTGGCTTTTGGGTGAGGACAGTCTGTAGTGTAGAACTGTGTATGTAATGTTGGCTGTGGAATGGCACCACCACTGTCTTTTGTAAACACCATGGGCAACAAGGACAGACTGCTCCAGATAGACCAGTCACGAGCTCCTGATGCAGCCTGCAACCACCTGATGAATTTTTTGTTTGTTGCTTTTACCAAACAGCAGATCTAGCTATGTGAGGTCTGCTGCCTCTACACCCCTATTAACTTTCTGCTTCCTGCAGGTGATTAAAAATCCTGTCAGTGACCACCTGCCCGTGGGCTGTATGAAGATTGGCACCTCCTTTGCAGCGTCGCAGGTGTCAGATCTGCGTGACCTGGTTCCTGCAGCAGAGCCAGTGGTCATCGTGGTGGGAGCTTTTGCCCACGGGTCGGTAAGTGTGTGCATGCCTTATCTGGAGCTGTCAAAAGGTTTCAGTCTTGTTCTGAGTATGGAGGTTTTTTCTGCCCTTTTTTTGACTTGATCTGCCCCCCACCTAGCCCCCCATTTTTCCCCGTAGGCTTGTCAAAAAAAGACCCAAAACTGCAATGCTTGGGACTGTTCTCCCTCCCAAGGGAGGGGATTAATGAAGGCTGGCAGTTTCTCTGCTGGAGAAATGCTGTGCCTCTGCAGGTGTTAGGGTTGGAAGGGATCTCTGGAGATCATCCAGTCCAAACTCCTGCCGAGGCAGGGTCACCTGGAGCAGGTGACACAGGAACATGTCCAGGTGGATTCTGAATGTCTCCAGAGAGGGAGAATCCACAACCTCCCTGGACAGCCTGTTCCAGTGCTTTGCCACCCTCAGTGAAAAGTTCTTCCTCCTGTTTTGGTGAAACTTTGTGTGTTTTAGTTTATGGCCGCAACTCCTTGCCCTGTCTCCGGGCACCAGAGTAAAGAGTCCGACACCATCCTCTTGGCACCCACCCCTGAGATACTTATGTGCCCTCATGAGATGCCCTCGCAGTCTTCCCTTCTCTAGACTAAACAGGCCCTCCAGTCTCTCCTCGTAAGAGAGATGGTTCAGTGTCCTAATCATCTTTCTAGCCTCTGCTGGACCCTCTCCAGTGGCTCCTTGTCTTCTCTGTACTAATAGAGACAGGGCTCAGTGAAAACTTTGCAACTTGGGTTATTTTGTTTTTTCTATTTTTCTCCCCCTCTTTTCTCAGGTCAATGTTGACTATACAGAAAAGATGGTCTCCATCAGCAACTATCCCCTCTCTGCTGCCCTGACGTGTGCAAAAATTACTACTGCCTTTGAGGAAGTGTGGGGAGTAGTATGAGCTGCTGGTGTGCTACTGCTGCCATGATGGACTTGTGTACAGTGACTTCACATTCTGGAAAGGCTCTTTAACTTGGGTGTGGACCTGGTGCAACTTTGGGCTCCTGGAAAAGACTTCAGCTTCGTCCTTGTAGCTTCTGAAGCAACGAGGCTTTAAACGGACTGCCCCACTGACCCTTTTTCATCCTATTAAAGGTACCTTTTTTGTTTAAAAAGAACTTGTGAATTTTACTTTCTCATTTTTCATATGTGGGCAGGCTGCATCTCCTTATAGCAGGGACCTGGCCCAGATTTGTCACAGAACTGGAATTCTTAGCTGTGCCCTGCTCACCCTGGCGTCACTTGGTCCTGTAGAATCGCCTCGCTCGGTGGCATGTGACAGTTCACACTCCCACACCGAGGCACCCAAGAGGAAAGGAGCTGAAGCCGGTGTTAAAAAGACCAGGAGCAATTTTTATCTTAGATGACAAACGTAGAAAAGTCAGAGGGTGGCTCCAATCCAACGCAGCACCTGCTGTGAGTGTGGTACAATCATCTGGTATCAGTGGAGAGACGAGTGCCGGCCGCGGGGCGGCAGAGATAAGGCAACAGACAGAAGGTGGAGGGTCTCAGGGAGGCTCGCTCGGGTCCCCTCCTTCCGGGTCTCTGACCCTGTGCTTTCTCCTTCCCCCTCCTTGCGTTGAAAAAAAGTCAAGACTTCAACACAGCAAACTTGGCAGGTGATGCTTTGCTTCCGGAGTGTTACAGCAACTCCTACGAATGCACAGGTGGTACGATCTGGAAAACACAGGAGAGCCCTGTTTAGCTTCGGCGGCCTTGATGGCTGCCTCTCGCCTTGGGCTGCAGCACTGCTGCCCCACTTCACCTCCTGGTCTCTCCCAGCCTTACCTTTTGGCTGTTATTCTGCTCTTTTTAGCTTTTCTTTTTGTGGCACGATTAATTTGCGAATGTAAGGCAGCACCAGCAGTAAGGTGAAGAACAACACGTGGCCAAAGAAATAAATAGACCTGTACACCTGTGAAGAGCAAGGCAGGGTTGGGGATCAGCAACCAGCTTTAATCCAAGAACAGAGGAGAGGTGCTGGAGGGAACAGGATTGACCACGTGGGGCCATCTGTTTGTGGCTACTAAGTACCTTCATCCATTTGTCCCAGGTGAAAAGGCAAAAGGGCACCAGGGAGTAGCCCATGAACATCCAGTGGTTAGTCTGCTGCAGCACGTAGAAGATGGGCCGCAAGACAGTGATGGAGGCCAGTGTACTTAGGGGAGGGCTGTCCCGAACAAGGTTCATGACCTAATTTAAAGGAAAAAATTCAGAATCCTCAACAGTTGGATGTCCTGTGGCTGTACATGCAGGCTCTGGGGCTGAAGTTCTCTATATAGCCATGTCAAATGTGTTTAAGTAAGCAGCTAGTTAAAAAAAGTAGCTAAATACCCTGTTCCTGGCCAAAGTTTTAATTAAGAAAATACATTTTAATAAGGAATATTATTCTGTTAGTACTGGGAGGTTAACAGAGGCATTCAGCTCATGTACTTGTCCTCCAATCTTTCCAGCTGCCAAGCACTTCAGCTGCCCTCTGCTCATATGCCAAGTTTTCCACTTTTCTCCCTGTCAGCTTCTGCAATATATTTATGGTTTGCCCTCGCAGAAGGCAGCAACCTACTGAACTCCTGAGAACAAAACCCTGCCATGCTTGAAAACCAATTCCAGAGCGAGCAGCTATTTTTCATATTTAATCCAAGTAAACCCTTCAGCGTGGCAGCTTCCAGTCTCAGGGGGAAAGGCTAACACAGGCTCCCCACCCCGTTCTGGTACGTCAGACACAGCACACCTGTCTTTCCACGATGACTATGAGCAGCTCCATCTGAAAGCACACCAGGTAGCCAGAGTGCAGCCCGTGCCAAATGGCCAGGAAGAACAGGGCCAGTGCCTGTGACAGCAGTTTGTTGCCCAGGAACTTGAGGCGCTTGAAGATGTAGCTGGAGCAGAAAAGAAACAAAGAGCTTCCAGGTTGTTGTCTGCCCTCCCCTGGCTGGGTCAAGGATGCAGGGCCCAGGGCACCCAATGCCTTTGTGCACCCTGAGGTGACAGGAACAGCATGACCAGGGCAAAACTCACATCAGAGCAGTCTTAAAGAAATCCCAGCTATAAGGGGAAGAAGGGGGTCATTACATACAATTTAGCTGTGTGTCCCAGCAAGTGCTGAGCCAAAACCCTCTGAGTTCGGCATGGGGAGGAGCACCAAGAGCCATGATGCAAGAAGCAGCTCTGTGGCTGGCTGAGCAGGCAGGCAGCCCCAAGGGCTCGCTGTAGTCCCATTCTAGTCTCTGCTGCTATCAACTGCTTGCTTTTATTAATGAACTGCTCTTCCAGGTGGATTAAAAGATCTCTCTAACCCAGTAACCCAATAACCTGTTTGTAAGGGCACAGCAGCAAAACGTGGAAGAAGGTGCACAAACTGAAAACTGGCAGATTCTTCCTCTAATGCTCCCACTCAGCCTAGGGTCTTGGTTCTGCTGACTGAACAGAATAGACATTCAGACATTACAGAAGGGGAATTTTGTCCTGCTCACCGGGCCACCCAAGCATTGGTGTTGATGTTGAAAGAAGCAATGGTCCCTGTGAACAAAGGTGTTGTCTCATACAGCCAGACCTTCATGTTGGCACAGGCATTCCACAAAGGCTTTCCATTCTGGTCCTTCCCATTGTACCCCAGACCAACAAGGATGCAGACACCTTCCTATCAAAAAATACACAAGAAAGGTAAGATGAAAATATTGCCCTTTTTTTGCTGCAGAAGCAGAGCTGAGGAAATGCTGACTCTTGCTGTGTTGAGAGCATCACTAGAGATGGAACAAATGGATTAAAAAGTGCCTTTTAGTTAGCTAGCCTTTGCTAACTTGGAGCAAGCTGAACTGACCTGCACTGATCTCCAGACATTTGGATTTCTTCCATTTAGTGCTAAGTCCAAGAGGCTTGGACCTTTATTCATTTGTCTTTTGCTTCTGGAAGGACAGCGAGACTCACCGTAACGAGCCAGCAAGTTACGTATTTGTAGAGAATTATTTTGCCCCAGATCAATATGTAACCACAACGGAACCAGAAAGGCTTCTCCTGCAGAGATAAGAGTGAAACAGAATAAAAATAAAACCTGGAACTGAGTGGCCAGAATGACACAAGGTAAATGGGACCTCATAACTGTCTTTTTATCTGCTGTTTTTAATCTGATGTGTATGTTTAAAGACATGGACTGGGCTGCCAGGCTTATGCAAACTTACACATCATTCTCCCTCCTTTGGTAATATTTAGCTGAAATAGGTAGAGTTTGGGAAGACTTCAGGATTAGCATAATCACTGTGGAATTGACACACAAATGCTGATAATCTGCACATAGGAATTATTTGTTAGGAGCTTTCCAAGAACCTCAAAGATTCTGGTGAGCCTTACAAGTTACTCCAGTGAAATTCCACAACCAACAGTAGCATTGAAGATCAATTATCTGCTTGTAAAAGTTTTCATTTGTTTCAGTTCTGCTTAACACATTCCTGTTCTGCATCAGATGGAATCCACAGGACAGGTGGTAAAACCAAATCAGCTGTGGAAAAACTTATCACTAGTTGCCAACTTATTTTTAAATTGAGGCAAAAATAAAAAAAGAAATTAAAAAATAGTTCCACTCTTGTACATCCAGAGCCCCCAGGGAAGGGGAGTTCTTCCACACCCCACAAGGCCAAGTGAATGCATACCATGTAGTCATCTGAGGTGAGGTATTCATCAGAGATGTACAGGCTGGACAACGTGTAGGTTACTAGAAACAAGAGACCCAGGCTCAGGCGCTTGAGAGCAGGCACGAAACTGAGAGAGAAAAATACCAAGGTCAAAGAAATGCCTTGGGAAGAGACCATCAAATTAATGGGTTTGAAAACAGGTGGAGAGGAGGAGGTAGGGGAGGCAGTGATGGGGAGTCACTACATTCCACTGCAGCAGCTGCCTCCATTTGGAAGCTGGGATGCAAACATTGCCAGGTTGGAACTGAGTCTGTACTAAAGATGTCAAATGGTTGTTGATGTTCACACCTTGGAACAACACTGGGACATTAAGCAGAGTTACGAGCAACTTTTGAAACATTGCTTTGTCTCATAAATCACTTGTGGTCATAGTCCTGCTGTGTCCAGGTAAGAAGGCAGGCTGCTGCAGGGAATGTGGAGGATTCAGCATGCTAGGATTGTAGGAAGGGGAGAGGCTAAGCAGCTTTGTATTACCTATTGGGTCTCTGGCCTGGAACGTCAGTCATCTCACCCCTTGCCAGTTTCTGATAGTCTGTCATGGAGAACTGAGGCCCAACCATGAAGGCACCATAGAAATAGGAGAATCCTGAGACCTCCAGCAAGGTAGGAACTCCCCGGACAGCAAATCGCCGCTGCTCAGGGGTCAGGAACTCCTGCACCAAAGGGAGTGGCATAAACATCATCCCAGGGGGTTCATACTAGCTCTGGATGTTATGTCCTCAGCCTGCCTCCTTACTGGTCTCAGGTCTTGCTCCCCATGGACACAGAACTTTACACTTCATACTTCACGTCTATTCCTCACGCCAGCCTTCTCTACCCCCACCCCCTCTAAACAGCAACAAGATCCAGGGCTGAGACCATTTGCACAGATCTCTGTTCCCAAATAAGCTCCAAACATGGAAGGGATCTACTGACATGCATCCCTGGCAGCAGAGCAGGCACACTGGAAGCACTGCATCTGACCTATTCCAGTCCCTGACTGCAATTTCATGTACTCTCCCAACACCTTATCGTGCTACAATTCCTACTTCTTGATGCAAAAACTGTCTGTAAGTACTTCAAGCTTCAGCTTAGGAAGTTTCAGCTTGACCTCATTCTCTTGCAGTCAGCAGTGATTCCATGGATGCTACAGACATGGCCAGGCCTCAAACAGGAGATGGGGAATGCAGGTACTTGAAGCTGGAGTGAGAGTGTAGCAAGTGTAGTGCCCTCTCCCACAAGCTGTGCAACTTCCCTGTTCATTTACTCTAGAAACTGAGTCCTAATGAATGGTAAAGAGCAACCATTGACAAGGACATGGTGAGACTCATCAAAGGAAAGTAAGATGGGAACTGAGATCCAGTACTGATGGTCTGCAAGTTAAAGGTACACTACTCACAGGACACAGAGCATCAGGGACTGAGAATCTAAAGCAATAGATCTGGGGGAAGGAGATGGTGGGGAATTTGGAAGAGGGCAGAGAAATATTCTGACATAACTGAAACAACATCTGTCCATCTCTAATCACTATTGTCTCTGTCCCAAATTACTTCATTCCACTCTAGAATTCAGTGCCCTCAGACACTCACAGAGACTCCCCTCTCAGTGATGTCTTTTACCTAACAATGCAGCTTGCTAACTCACGTCCTTTGGACTTGATTTTCTGATCTCTAGCTCATTGGGACAGCATGGAATGATGGAGAAATGTTGTCTAACTCACCGGATCTTTTCCTCCATCATAGTAATCGATGGCCAGACCTAGAGGTGAGAAACAGTGACTTGAAGCCCTGGGATGGGCACAGCTTGCAGAGTGCAAGAGAGAGAAGGGAGATGTCACTCACCAATCAATTTAAGTGTCAAGACACAGTGTGGCATTGTCCACTTGATGTCATAATGCTCTGTGGCTGTGAAGTAATATCCAGCCATAAGGTATATCTGAAAGAAACCATTGTTTCAGTTATTCAAACTAATTCCCCCAGCTGGTTTTGATCTGCCTCCACTTTTCCACCCACAGCTGATACTGAAGTGCAAAACTGAACAGAAGCCTCCCTTTCTACAAACCCAGGGCATAGGAAAGAGGTTTACCATCTGAAAGAGGAATGTGGTGGCGACGGCAGTGATTGTGCGACCCATTAGTCTCAGTATGAGGAACTGGATTAGGACACATATCAGGGAATGAAAAAACTGCGTCCCTGTGGGCAGGAAAAAGAGAGAGAGAGAGATAAGAAGTAGAAATTACATTTATAGGTCCTTCCAAATCGCAGCATGCCCTGGGCCAGGCAGCTCTCTCTTCCCCAACTCATCTTACCAAAATTGAAGTAAGCAATGGAGAGTCCTGTGAACACGTTGTAGAGGTGAACGAGGTAGGCCTCCTTCTGGAAGAGGAAATAGCGCTGGAACAAGGCAAAAGGATATCCTGAGTAGAGGGGAAACAAAAAAAAAAAAAAAAAAAAAAAAAAGAAGAGTTTTAAATAAATTTAGACAAGTATTTGTCAGGAACCAAACTATAGCCTTCTGGAACATGTCATTAGAAACATGTACTTTGCATGATACATTATCAAGCCAGGCCATGGTAGTAATTCCTGATACTGCATTTGCACCTTGGGAGACTGACTCCAGATGAATTACTCTGTAAAGAACAAAATACTTTAACGGGAACATAATTATAGTAAAACTGACATTGAAGTTTGTAAAAACTTACAGCGTTACAGTTTCTGGCCTCATTCAATATATGAGATGGATAATGCTGAAATACATGAATCAGACTTCAGCCTCTGATTCATTTCCAAATTCTGTGACAAATACAATGAATATGGCAAGAAACTAGATTTAAAAAAAAAGGGAGGGGGAGGAGGGAGAAACTTTTTTAATACCATTACAGTGTCCAAAAAAAGCAGTCCCACTCCCACCTCAATGAGTCTTTCAGCTTTAATTTCAGAACTCCTCAGGTAACCTCCAGTAAGATACTCCAGCTTTTCTAACTCTGCAGCTTCGGATTTGCATCTGATTTGTGAACTACTGGCTACACAAAGCTGTAACTAAAATGCACTGGTACTACGCATGTGGTATTTTTGGGGGAAAAAAAAAATCAGTCAGAAGCATTTCATATGGAGCAGCTAGGAAAAGTGTAAGGGGTTTTTTTCCTTGCATTTTCTGTGAGGTAACTCCAAGTCTAAATTAGGAATGCCTCCAGATTATTCATCCGTGGCTCAAGTGAGAAGCAAACATTTGTGAAGCACTCTGGTAGTACAGTGAGAAGCGTCACACAGAACACCACGATTCAATTAAATTCTGTCATCTAGGTGAGGTTCACAAAGCATGCAATAAACATTGCCACATATTAGACAGTAAATATAACATGTCTTAATGCACCGTGGCACAGGAAGCGTTGCCCACCTCACGTCTGTACATGCAATTAGTGTTTCTAAAGGTGCTGAACTGGGATACCAGATGCCACTTTAATCCTGGCAGTTTTGTAACTTCACTGCTTTATTTTGCAAGCCTGCCTCTTATCCTGCTCAGAAAAAGGGGAAATTCATCACATACCACAACACTGGCATCCACACTACTTATCATCCTAGCTGAAATCAGGAGCAGGGGCTAGAGCTCTGCTGCCTGCACTAATGGAGTAGTGGTGGCAGGAGGTGGTCATGTTTTATATGGAGCAGTAATAAAAGGTGATGAAATGCACATTCTGCCGAGAAGTGGATGATGGATGGAAGGCTTCCAGCGAGCAAGGCCAAGTCTAGTCACTACTGTGAGAGGAAATGAGAAACTCTGTCACGTTATGTAAAGTACATGTCTGGCAGCCTGTCAGTGCTAACGGGCTGGAACCATTTTAAGGCCCTCTCTGTCCCTGTAAATCCCTTGGGAGGGAGCCCTGGAGCTGGGGACTTTCTGGGCTCCTTTCTAGATCCTGAAGGGCACCATGTTCTAGCGTGTCCAGATGTGTACCTGCTGCCTCCTGAAACCCAGCTGCTGCTCCCCATTTCCTCAGCCTCCTGCCACCCCTGTTTTGGGTTTCCCTGCCTCCTTGTTGCTGTTCCTTCCTCCTTTTGTGTCCCACGCCGGTTTCCATGCCACAGGCTGCTTTCTGGCCAGCCCCACATACCATGGCCCTCTGCTCCCAGAGCCTGGCAACCTCCCTCCTGCACATCCAGCCTGCTCTACCCTTCCAAAACAGCAGCTCCAAACTCCCCTACAAAGTGCCTTACCCGAGCCATCCCTTGCCCTTCCCGCTCTCCCTTGCTTTTTACACAGCACCCTTCTGTCCCATTCCCCCTCACTGCTGCCCTGAACACCAGCTGAGGGGGAGAGAGGGAATTGGCAAAGAGAGTTCCTCACATGGGCTCTCTGGGGATACGGGAGTAACTCAAAGAATTAGAGCGATTCACATGATTTAGGGAAAAAAAAAAAAAAAAGTAGTATATTCTACTGGCCTTTTACTCAGAAACGTACAAATGGGGATTCTTTGTTCATGAGCCAATTTTCCTGCTGAAGTTTAATAAACATAGTAAGAACTGGCTTTGAGAAATGGAAAGTGGTAAAAAAATATGAAGTTTTACTATCAGTTCAGATCAAATGTTAAAATGCTGAGGTCTACTGTGGAAAAATGTTTTCCCCCTTCTGAGCAAAGGGGAGAAAAATCAGATCAGAAATACAGGCAAAGCACAAATTCTTGGTGTTCATCAACATGCATGGTTTTAAACCTACATTTTAGAGGGTCTCCCACTCTCTCAAAAATCACTAATATTTTGGAAAACAGCCCACTTCTATACCTTTTCCCCCCTCTAGCCATTTCTATAGACATAATTAAAGTATGACTGCATACTATAATGTAACTAGTGTTCCTGCTCTTTCAGAGACCCGTCTCACTAGTCAGCCATGCTCCTTTTTAGCTCTACAAGGGAGATCATGTCATAGTTTGGGTAATGCTGCTCTGAGGGAAAAAGAATTATGAACCCTTGCAATTAAAAAGCTACTAATACACACTGCATCTATGTTTTTAGAAACCACAAGCTTAAAGCCTGGTCTTGTACTACGTGGCTGCTGTTCAAGTTCAAAAGTCACAACATCAGCTGAAATTCTTCTGATATCCAGAGTAACTTGGTAGCACTCTGGACTGCAATTTACCCACAGTTTTGCTGCACGAGAGAATTACCCCAGTTTTACAGCTGGGCAAGTTGCACGCTGCAGACACAAACTTTAACCCCCAAACAGCAGTGGATACCGAGTAGCAATGGTCATCCTGATGTGGCCTGTGCCCTTCTGAACACTCATAAACCATCTATTAAATAACAAACAATTTCTACTGATAACAACACCAGCACTCCCGCCCCACCACCGTGTCCCTGAAGCAGCCTGAACTAGCCCAGCAGCTTTTGGAGTTCTGGTTGCCTCGTGGCAAGCCTGATGTCACCTTTGGATATGCCAGCAGCAGGACGCTGCGCTGCTTGGCTTCTGCCATTCAGAGCAACAGGACAAGAGCCCCTGCTCCCTGCTGCCAAGAGGCTCTGCCCAGCAGCTCCCACTCTGCCAAACTCCCCAAGCAGAGTGGACCAAGGTGGGAAAGCAGCTGTAATACTCCTGAGGAAAACAGCAGGGACCCTCTGATCCAAACTCACTCTTCCGTATGCACCACGGAGCTGAGAAACAGTCTGCATGCAGAGCTGGGTTTTGCCTCTAGACAGACTTTCTATAGAATGGAACTGGCAGTTGAGGATCATTATTTTTTTCCTTCACAGGAACAAGACGATGATCTCTGGTTAAGAGAACTGTGGTGATGGAAGCAAAGGACAAGCTCAGCTTGGTGGCCACAGCCATTTGGGAGAGTAATGGGCCACTGCACAAAGCCCAGGTGGTCCACAGATACAACAATCTAATTGAGCAAAAGAAGTTAAATCATCAAGAAGGTAGATTAGGCAGGAGAAAAGTTCTACTAATCCCAAGCAAAACTAGTGCTGTCAAGTTTGCCATCTTCTGGACTGGGTGATTAAGATGCCTCTCTTTTTCCAGAGATAAAGCTGGAAATAAGAACACCAGAAACATTCTTTTCATCTCTGCTCCCTTTATTTCCCCTTTTATATGCGTTAGCTCTGTTTCATCTTCAAGCCAGTAGCTCTATTTTTCCTCTTCTCCCTTTTGCTGAACAGTTAACTCCTTCTTTGTTAACATCCAGCAGGGCAATTGTCTCCATTTTTTTGTAAGAATGCTAAAACTAAAAGGAAGAGGACAACAGGAAAAGAATGTGTTAAAATATCACATTCACATTTTGACTTCAAAGTCATTCCTTAATATTTCTAACACTGCAAAAGTGCCATACCTTGTTTAACACCGGGTGCATAAACATGAGTATTTTAATTCAGCTCAGGAGTTTACTTTGAAAGTCCACTTATGGCTCTTTAGTTTGCATAACAGAACTGTCTCAAAGCATGTGGACAGAGCTCTCTTCACACGAAACTGAACTGAAAACACACCCCAGTCAATGGGTGCTCAGTGCCTATGACCTGGCTGAGGCAAATCCAGAGTAAATGCTCAAAACCCACAGACAAGTGTGCTCTATAGGTCTGCCCCTACTGCACTGTTTTTCTTCCTAACATAGACACGGGCAGTGTGCATCTATTTTATTATTATTTAAGGAATAAGATGTATTTGAAGTTAGGAGCTTAAACAAGGCAGCAAAAGAGTGCTCTGTGACAGGGCTGGTTTATGACAGGACAGTGCTGCCCCTTAAAACTTTTCCCATCTCTTACCCATCAGAATCAGTTGTTCATGGGCCCTGCTGTAAGGTTCTTGCTTGGCTGACCAGCTGGGAACTTGATTTGGGATACGCCAGCAGCTTTGGGTGACCACAGGAAGAATTTGACTGAACCTAAAAATCTTCAGGATGCAGGAAGCATGAAGCAGAGCATGTAAAAAAATTGATGAGAGGTAGCAGAGGAGCAGATAAGACAAGTCATGAGTGAAGCAATAGGTTTCTGGCACCTATGGAGTAAGAATGTGTTACTTTCTGCAGGTCCCTGCTATGTCTGTGGATGAGGGAACACTTTCCCCATGCTTTTCCTGGCAGGTCTGGGCAAACCAGCAGGGTCATTTCTGGCTCAGGGCTGTAAACAGCATGTTGGCCCCCCTCCATGTTATGCAGGTAGCTTGCAGGGCACTGTGTAATATCATGGTCCGATAAATTGCTTTAATCCTTTGGGGTTGTACAGCCATGCAAGAAACACGAGCAACATAAAGCATTAAACACAGAGTGCCATAAGGCCTCCTGTGTCCTGGCTTATGCTTTGAGAGGTGACAGCAGGGAAGAAATCTGTCCCCTCTCATGTGAGGACAGGAGCAGCAGCACAGAAAGCCTGTTATCTCCTTCACACCAGTGGAGCAGCTCCAGCGGGAACGCCGGGCCCCAGACCTACTGAGGAACGCAAACCAGAGTTCAACTCTCAAAGACATTCTTGTGTGATGGGCAGACATTTGTGTACTGACACACCACAATTCCTGCAGTGGCAGGGTCCAGAACTGTGCTTCAGCTGTTCCTGCTGTTGATACTGCTGCCAAATTGCAGACTATGTTTTTTGAAGGCTGGCTATGCAAATTTCTACGTGGGGGGAAGTCTGCAGTAAGTTTTTCATCTGGTACAATCCAGGTAAGGGACTCTGTTCTAGTTGTATTCTCTGCTTCAAAACTGCAGCATGTGTAAACCTGTCTCTGATTTAAATACAAAGCTGTGATCCCCACAATTTGCTCAGCTATGTGCCGTTACTTGTTCACTGAAATAACGTGGTGCTCTTTAGGACTACTCCCGTTTTAGTTCCTGGATGTTCTTCCTTCCTCCTTTCTCATTCTCTTGTTCTCTCCTGTATTTATTTATTTTTTTCAGTCATGTCACAATGCCAAGAGTTTTAAATGACCTCTTTTGGTTATTTCAGGTCATTACTAAGTGAACACTTATTCTGAATCAAGCAAGTAAATTCAGACTATTTTTTCAACAATAATGCATCTTTCTCCAGAAATTAATGTAAGAAGTCGAAAAGTCCTTTGTGATTCTTCCTGTTTTTCAGAAGACTATTTTTAACGGTTTGTGGTGATCTGAAAGTGACACCCCAGAAACTGTTGTCACAGTAAAACTGCACAGTGTAGATGGGAAACTGCATCACAGAGGAAGAAATAAGCAACAACTTTTTAGTCCATCTTTGGAACCATGCTTCATCCTCATGGCCTTGTTCTGAAACAATTCAGCAGTATTAGCTGCCGCCAACAAAAACAGCTCCCTTCCGGAATCTATGTGAACACCTGAAATGTAGGAAGTGAACGAAAAGCCAGCCTTTGCCTGTCCTAATGCCATTTCCAGCTTCCAGAAATGCCTTTTATTTATACCCCATGCCACCCTACAAAGTGGTCATCGGCACTAGTTGCATTACCAATGAGCTTAAAAGGACTGTAAACTAAGCTGCAATTAAATGAACGTTTCTTTGTGCTGGGCTAAGGAACTCCTCTCATGTTGCTCTGGAGTAGTGTTTGGCCCTTCCTATTAAAGTAATGGTGTAATGCTTTACCACCACCCATCCATTAAGCAGGAGATCTGGAGTCAGTCCCCTCTGCCTGAGTGGTTCAACCTGCAGGACCTGCGAGAGTGCCAATCGACAGGCAAGGCTGTTTTGCATGCCCTGAAGCCTTCTGTCTGAAGTCAAGCCTTACACTGCATGTAATTAAAAGGAAGGACAGGGAAATGTGCAGCTCCAGCCTCCTGGTTTGGTATATCCATTTGAGGTATGCAGGGGACAGATGTGAGTGGTTTTCTAGAACCTGACCCCCAGAATTTGAATACAAATTCTAAAGAACCATTGAGACTATGCAAAACACACAGTGTCCTACCTCGGGCAGGGACACTGTAGCATCTCAGTGGCTTATGGTCAACACTGCACATGGAACATTTGTTACAGCACACAGGAGTCTCACGCTTCCTTAATCTACTGACTGCAGCAGGCAGCTCCTATCATCATTAGGACAATAATTATCTGCTGCTTATTGCAAAGAAGTGGTGCTGTTCACCCACAAGGCACCGAGTAGGAAACACGCTTCCAATGTTGTGTCCCAACTTACTGCTAGCAAGGAGCAGCTCGGACAGTATGATCAAGGTGCATTCTGCAGAGCCATCTCTCTGCTGTGTCTGCCTCCGCACACGCTTTCTAGGACTTTTTCTGCATCAGCACTTGTTAAACTGGTCCCTTGGCTGATCTGGGTAACTAACCTTGTAGTGAACAATCTGCTTTTTCTGGTTTAGGTTTCTGCCAAGCAAGTAAATCCAATCAGATCGCAATTAAAGGACCAGAGAGAGACGTGGGAGAAAGGAAAGCAGGACTTTTCCTGCTCAGCAGTGGGGAGCTGCTAGACTAATTAATGCTGGCTTGTGTGCATGTCCTGTATGTTTCCTATCACTTCATTCTTTTCTTTACAGAACTTTGGTTTAACTAACTTCTACACTGAGTTCAGAACGATACTTCAGTGTCCTGTAGCTACCCTTCATGGGAAGAATGTTTTGCTCAGTTTGATCTCACACATCATAAACTAAATCAGGCAGAAATAAGTCTGGTGCAGACCATGGTTATGAAGTGACACAGTTTTTCTTGCTTGCATTTCCTTTAAAAATATAGTACTTCTAGTTAGCCAAAACAACTTTATTTTGGCAGATGACACAGTAATGGCTGTATCACTTCAAATACACTTTCAGGTTCAGAGGAAAGCTTGTATTTCTTTTCTGCTAGGTGACTACACCACCAAATGCTTTCCCAACCCAAAGTTTCCCTGAGCATCTGCAGAGATCTTGGCAGATAGCATGTATACATACACTTGAATTAATGTTTTGGGAGCTACAACCTCCTCCTCAGTCTCCAGCCCACATCACAATTCTAGCCCTGCCTTAAGCGTTTCGCATGGGACTCAAGTATCTCATGTTTACATAAGCGCAGGCACCGTGTGTTTTGCAATACGCTTCGCGCTGCAGGTGGAGCACAGGACATCACCCCATTTCTCCGGGCACTGAGCTGCAAGGCTCTGCTCACCCTACCTGCTGATGACACGCCACTCGCTGACAGTGCCACCACTGCCGCACACACGGGTGATATCCCCGGGCAGTGACGTCCCTGCACTCGGTCGGAGCAACACGTGAGGGGCTGGAGAGGTTCCCGGGCGGACAGCACTCCGGACACACGGAGCACCGGGTGCACACGCGTTACCGAGCACTCACGGGACAATCGCAAACAAAGTTCTCGAGCCCGGAACACGGACCCTCATCGGGGTCTTTCGCAGGCACCCCTGGCTTCTCCTTGCCCCGCTTCCGCAGGCGGCCTTGCCAGGACCGCACCCCGACCTCCTGCGGGGAAACCGAGCGGACTCCCCCTCTGCGCCGGGACGGCCGGGGGCTCGCCCCGGGCGGCTGCTGCGGGGCACTTCCCGAGCCGCCCGGGCGGTGCCGGTGGCGGCGGGATCTCGCCC
>VXAC01008324.1:401520-425117 GCA_013399225.1 Rhipidura dahli | reverse complement strand
GGAGAGCGGCGGGGCGGGACGGGGGTTATTCGCGGACACGCGGCGCGCGCGGGGAGGGCGGGAGCGCGGGCGGCGCCTCGGCCACAGCCAAGGTCCCGGTCCCGGTCTGGGTCCGGCTCTGGGTCTGGGTCTGCTTCCCGGCTTTGGGTCTGGGCCCTGGGTACTGGCTGTGGCTTTCGCCTTGACCTCAGTCGTGGCCTCGGCCACAGCCCCGTCCCTGGTCTTGGCCTGAGCCTTGCCTTCAGCTTCAGCTCAGGGCGCTGCTTGAGCTCCCCCAACTCTGCCGGGTCCCACTGGCTCCTAGGAGACAGAACCTCTCTGTTTGGCTCATGTGGCCTAAAGGGGTCTGCTGCCCATAGTGGCATTAAGGCAGCACCTGTGCTTTGCCCTGTGCCAGTGGCACCTGACCCTCGTGTGCCACAGCAGCAGGGACAATGTTCAGTGGTGCCCAGCAACAGGGCGAGGAGCAGTGGCCATAAAGTAAACCACAAGAAGTTCCACCTCCACGAGGAAGAACTGTTTTGCACTGAGGGTGGCAGAGCACTGAATAGGCTGGCCGGGGAGGTTGGGGAGTCTCCCTGTGTGGAGACATTCAAAATGCATGTGGATGCATTCCTGTGTCACTTGCTCTAGGTGACCCTGTCTTGGCAGGGGCGTTGGACTGGATGACTGGAAGTTTCTTCCAACCCTAACAGTTCTGGGATTCTGTGACTCTCTCGTCACTCAGCAGCTGGGCCCACAGACTCCTCATAACTGCTGGATGGCCTTCTCTTAGGTGTGTGCCTTCATGCAGCTGTCCATGAGTGCACCCCTGGTTCTCCTCAGCTGAAGTTTCAGGTGCATCCTCTTCCTTAGTTTGTGTTACCATTTCCCTGCTGGGTCACTTGGTTGGACAAACTCAGCCGAAGGGGCAAACACAGGATCACACAAAGGTTCACGTAAAAAGGGACCTCTGGAGTTTTCCGATCCAAACTGCAGCTCACAAGCAGGACTCAAAGCTGGAGCCATTTGCTCAGGGCATTATCTGGGTAATTGCTGTGCATTTTCATGGTTGGAGAGCTCCCAGCCTTCCCAGACTCCTGAACCAGCGCTGAATCATCCTCTTTATCCTGTTCCATCCTCCTTATCACCACCCTTAAAGTAGCAGCATCACCACCTATTAGATCCCATTTCTTGTCAAATCTGACTGGGAGAGGGACTGACTGGTAGCATGGCTACATAGACCTCATTTACTCAGGAGACCAGGCTAAAGACCTTGCCTCTCCCTGCCCTTTTCTTTTCCAGGCTAAACAAATCCAGATTTTTTGGTATCAAAGCTCTAGTCCCTTATCCACTATGCCCTTTCCAGTTGGCTCACACCTCTCTCATGCTGGGGAATAAAGAAGTGAGTGAAGAAGGGGAGATCCTGGCCTTCTCTTCCAAAAGTCCCCCAGAGGCAGAGTAAGGTGCAGAGTGGCAGGCCAGGATGTAAAGCAAGCATTTAAAAACCCTCCTGGACAGCTGACTCCATCAGGTTAGACTTTACAAACAGCTTACTGTATTTGTCCACCCTAACTAGTGGACAAATTTGCCAATTTTTTGGCAAAGTCTAAGGATTGGTTTTTCAAGGAATATCTATTATTTTCATGTTAATTTTTGTGGTTTTGGCATTTAAGCCACTTTTCTAAGTAAATGAGTTCTACGTGAGCATGACAACTGTCTGTCTCTCCTCAAGTCATGTTTGGCAAGAAATGATCCACTTAATTCTGTAATTTACTGTTGTCAGAGAAGAGTTTCAGAAGTAGCATCTGTCCCTGAGATTGCCTAACAATTTCCATTGCAAGATTGTTTCCAGTTGTTTGAAATGTTGCTATTTTTGACCTGTTTAGATTAACTTCTTGATAGCCACTTGGAGCCAGAACGCAGTAGCTCTGGGAGTAATTTTTGAGACTCAGATCACGACGAGTGTAGCAGTATTTTTCAGCAGTATTATTATTTCAATAATCAGGGCAGTGTTATGCTTGAGAGGAGGGGGTGCAGCCAAAAATCTTGATTTACTGTCCTTTAGATATACCACGATTTCATAACATTACGTGGGTATTAATGTGAAGCTCAAGGTTTGCACAAGCTCGGTGTGGTAAAGGTGGGAATGCAGCTGCTGAAGCTTCTGCAAATCCATTTCCATTGACTGTGTTCCAGTGGCTCCTGCAGCTTTCCCACACGCCATGGCTGCACAAGACTCCAGATGCTTCTTCAAGGACTCCTGCAGGACTTTTCTTCCAGGACCATCTCTTTTATGCTGAGGAGCTGGAACAGGAATGTTGTGCCCTTGCCTCCCTAGTACTTCTCCCAGGCAGGCACAGGAGCCTATCCTGGTTGAAATGACCATGGGAGAGGAACTAGCTACTTGGGACAAATTGTCTGGGCAGCAGGCTTAGGGCTGAACACTGATCGGGATGAGGAAGATACTGGAAAAGCCAGAGTCAGAGTAAAATTAAATATGACAGAAGCGTGCTGCTGTCAATAACCATGTCAAGGGAAAAGCACAGAGAGCGTGGGGAGAGAAATAACCATTAGCAAGAGATGGAGCATGGAGGGAGAAAAGAGACTGCTCAGAACAACAGGCAGGGATAGACATGAAAATAAGTTTCCATTAAAAGGGTGAGTCGGTGGCCTTGGAGCCAGTGGTGAAAAAAGCCACAAATGAGTGAATGACAAACCAGAGAGACAGAGAAACTGGGATTTGGTGGATGTTGGAGGTGGGAAGGGAATAGTGTACTTGAAATCATGTCGCCTTTTCAGTGTGAAGATTGCAGAACAAATAAATCATAGAATCATTGGGGCTGCAAAAAGCCTCTAGGAACATCGGGTCTAACAATTAACCCAGCACTGCCAGGTTCACTGCTAAACCATGTCCCTAAGCACCACATCCACACATTTTCTGAACACTTCCAGGGATGGTGATCCCACCATTTCCCTGGGCAGCCTGTTCCAATGCTCCACCACTCTTTCGGAGAAGAAATTTTCCCTAATATCCAGCCTAAACCTTGGCAGCTTGAGGTCATCGTCTCTCGTCCTGTGCGATGCCAGACCCGGTTTCTCAGGCATCGCCGGCTCCGTTCCCGCACGCCCGCCCCACGAAGCGGGGCAGCTGCAGTGCGCGGCCCCGGACGCGGCGGGTGGGCTCGGACGCGCCGTGCCGGGACCTGGAGGTGTCACCCACCGATACCATGGGACTCACCCCCGATAACCATTCTGGGGCCGGGCGGGGCACTCCCGGGGCCGGGATGCCACGGGGCCCGCCGGTCTCTGCTGCCGCCTCTCGGTGCCGCCGGGACTTCAGTCCGGGAGAAGCGGCGGCTTCTTCTGCCGCGGGAATGTCGCCACGGCAGTTCACAGCCGAGTGGTTTAGAGGTGGAGGGAACTGCGGTTGCTCAGCCTGAAAAAGAGAAGGGTCCTTCCTAATCGTAGCACATTCCGGTGCCTAAAGGGAAAGATATACCCCCTATACCTGATATATCACAGGAGAGCTGGAGAGGGACTTCTTACAAGGTAGAATGGCCTCAACCTGAAGAAAAGTAGGTTTACAATGGATATTAGGAGAAAATTCTTTCTAGTGAGGGTGGTGAGCCCCTGGCACAGGTTGCCCAGAGAAGCTGCGGATGCCCCATCCCTGGAAGTGTTCAAGGCCAGGTTGGATGGAGCTCTGAGCCCCCATGGTCCAGTGGAAGATGTCCCTTTAAAGTCCCCTCCAACCCAAACCATCCCATAATTCAGTGAAAGTAAGCCCAAGTATTTAGGAATATTTTACTGTAATGGATGAAATACCCAGGGGTGTAGGGGAAGGAAGTCAGAAGGCAGCAAGCATCTCAGTGTGGTACAGCGCACTGAGCAGAGTATTCCCGAGTGCCTGGTTTTACTGGGAGATGGTGGAAGCTTTGCAATGAGACTCGGTGATGGGGGGAATGAAAGATGTGAACAGACTCTGGTGAAAATGCCCCTGGTACAGTTTGCAGAGGTGGAAAACAGTGAATTGTATTGAAAAGTTCTGAGCCAGAATGCACCTGCAGTGTCAGGTTTTCCTGGGTTTTATCAAAGGCTCCAAATTTAATGACTGGCAGCAAAACTGGCCTGGGTCACAAGAGGGAGATGGGAAGTGCAGTGCGCAAGAAACTCACAGAACCCTCTTATTGGGAGAGTGGGAAACAGGCAAATTACTACCAAGGTCTTGGTAGATTGAGGATATTTTACTTTTTATATCCTCGATTCCCTGCTACTTGTATTCCCTTGATTCACTTATTTAATGTTGTTTTCTCTTTTGATGTTTATGCCCTTTTATTTTATGCACTGACTCAGTGTTTCCAGATGGAGATGTGTATGGCTTTTCTTAAGAACTTGGGAAAAGCTTTTTTTTCCCAACTTCCTGTGTGAAGACAAGCCAGTCAAGCCTGTTTTAAATGGTAATTTTATGAAACTTGGAACACCACTGCGCTTCATAACATCTGGCAGAAAGGTTACAATTACACAACTCTGAGTCATTTTAAGAAAAGGGTTGTCTTATGCAATTTGGGAGAAGTAGTGTGTGGTCATGTAATTTAGGAATTTAAGAGAATGTGTGTGCCTCTGAGCAGAATTATATTGCACTGGTGAATTTAATGTTATCACTTATTAAGCTTAATAGAATGATTTTGCCTCTTTTAAATTGTTATCTGACAGAGTTGCAGTGAATTGTGAAATATATTACCTGCTTCATCTTAAGAGTTGAAAAAACAATACAGATTTAAGAAAATGCAATCAAATATTTTATATGTATTCAGTGTATATATATATCAATATTATCAGTCTTCTGCATAGTTAGCATTATGCAGATACGTGACCAGATAAAATGGAGCTACTTCTTTATTTAACGATCTTCAGCAATCATTTTCTTAATTAATATAAATTAATTGTTTATTAATAAATATGCCTTAATTAATTTATAAAGAATTATTAATATTCACACACATATTCATCTACCACTGCTATAGATGAGTCAGGTTTATATGAAAATACAGAATTCCCTTGCAATAAAATGACATGCATAATACATCAGTTTACACTCATTTTATTTCCACCATGCCCATTTTAAAATATGATTGTGGCTCGAAGAGTCACTGACAGGGTTTTTACATTGCACGGCTCAGAGGAGAAAACATCTCCCTGTGATTTGTTGTGTATCTTTCATCACTGTCTTCCTGGTTCTCAAAATTCCAGTTCAAAACATCAAGCCATGCTCCCAAGAGACATCAGAATTGCGATGACACTTTGTTTTCTTTCTCTTTCCATTCTCATTTTGACAAGGAAAACAGACTAGGCATGTTCTTCAAGCAAAGCCTTTATCCTGACTACAATGAAGTCAGTTATGAGTCATCTGGAGGTGTTTATCTCCCTTGACAATATAAAGGACTCTTTCAGATGGGCTTTGCTAATGCACTTTTCCTATGGCCTGTTAAAACTTGAAGCACCTTTTTTCCTGTCTAAAACAAGCTCTGGAGCGTCTCTACAGTGCTGTGCTGGCTGTAAAGGGTAGAGGCTGTAATGGAGTTTTAGATTTTCATTTGTAGTCCAGTCCCGGTGCTGCTATCTTGTGAGGAGGAGGGAGTTTCTAGAGGATTAATGACAGATATTTCAGCTTGTGTTTTGGTCTTGGCTTGTGGGCACTGGCTGGGCTAGGGGTCCTACCTGGAGTAAGTCTCTGAACTCCTTTCTGCAAGGGTCTTAGGTCTGTCTTGTTCTGGGGCCGAGTCTGGTGAACATGGACATGATGAACATGCTCTTTCTTACATGAAGCTCACTTGGTAAATGAAAACATAGTTATGTGTTCCTGGTCTTAAAAGCGTCCCCATACTGAACCTGTTGGTAGCCTCTCAGAGAGGCACAACACTGAATAGGCCACTATTTTTTCATTTCTTTTTCCCGTGAAAAAGAGTCTCTGAAGCATCCGATGAGGAGCAGTAGCAGACCTCTGGCCATCAGGTTGCAGTAAGACTGAACACCACCAAAGTGATCTCTGGACATGATGATCAAACAGGGTTTTCTATGCAGAAGAACTGGACTCTCCTTTTTCTACATCCTTTTGATGTTGCTTCCAACTTTTTTAAAAGGGAGGGGAAAGAAGAGGAGAGAGAAGGCAGACGAAAACTCTATTCCCCTCCCTTTTCCCCAAAGTCATCTGATTTCCCGAAAATACAACCAGACCGGTGCGCTCCCCACAGCAACCTCAGCCAACAGGATTGTGCAACTCTTTCTGGGAATTCCCCTTCCTGCCGAGAGCTTTCAAAGCCAGCATCTCACGCTAGAGGGAAGGCTGGGAAGCCGCATCCCACAGATAGAGGGTGCTGCGATATTGCGAATTGGAGCTCCCTTCCCCAGACCTCAGCCTTGGGTGCGTTTGGAGGAGGGTGTTCACAGGAAGAAAAAGAGAAAGAAAGAAAACCGAAGGGGAGAGAGAAGGAAACCAGACGTGAGCTATGGAGAGAAGGTAAATATTGCAGGCATTGGAAATGAGAAAGGAGGATATTCCCCAGCATCGTTGTCTGACAGCTAGAAGAGTCAGGACAAGCTGCTCCCAGCCCCAGCATCTTAGCATAAGTTTGGAGGTGCTGGGAAGAATGGATTGTTTACCTGTGGGGTACGTGTTCTCTGTCTTAATTTGCTGTGCACCAGCGTGGTGTCTGGGTTCACTGATGGTCATAGGGGGAGAGTGTGAGCACTGGTGAGTACCAAGACAGAGATTTTTCTTCATATGGATCTTAGCCTTCCTTCTTGATGCTTGGGTTGGCGCTGTGCAGAAAGGGACAGAGATATGAACTTGCTTTTCAGGCAAAATCTTGATCTAGTCTCCCCAAGCTGGGGTTTTATGGTCTTTGACCTGCTTAGCAGACATGCAGACACACAGGCAATATTAACCAATCACAGTTTTTTTGTCCCAGATCATAACTCCAAAGTCCAGTTCCAGAAGGTTTTCAGAGAGGAAGAACTGCTTTTTCCAGATGTGGTGAGTTATTGAATCTCAAGGTTTATTAGTAATTGTGTGCTATAAATCATGTGTTTTCCCTGTAAGGCTGTACTGATTTTCAAATCTGAAAATAGCCCAACTAGCCTCCAGAACAGGGCAATGAGGAGGGAAGAGCACTTACAATCCCTGTATTCACCTCCTGCAGCTTTATCAGCTCTTACAGAGATTGAGAGAAGCAGACAGCATGACTGAGATTGTACTCCAGTGTGAAAAGCTATGGGAGAAAGACAAGCCCCACACAGGCACAGCACTGGTCCATAAAACTGCAGAGCCAGGAGCTCTGCTGCATGCTACATGCAGCCAAAGCCTAGCTTGTTCACTGGGGACTGTGCACACATGGAAACAGAGAACCCTGCTGTGATGTCATCTTCCCTTCTCCTTTCTCAGGTTCCTTATCTTCTTCTGTCTCCCCACCTGGGCTGACGCAGCCTCCATGTATGGAGAGATCTTGTCACCCAATTACCCTCAGGGGTATCCCAATGATGTGAACAAAACCTGGGAAATCCAGGTCCCTTCGGGATATGGTGTTCACCTTTACTTCACACATCTGGATCTTGAACCATCGCAGGACTGCGAATATGACTTTGTGAAGGTACTGTCCGTGTCCTCGAGTGTGAAATACTCAAGAAGGCAGGTTAGAGCACAGAACAGCAAAGCTGTGCACAAAGCTCAGGGCTGGAAGAGGAGTTAGGCACAGCCTTCCTGTTCTGAGCTCCAAGAAGTCCAAATGACTGGGTGTATCTCCACTAGCAGTCATGAAATCAATTCAAGTTTGCTTTATAATCACATGAGCATTGTCTGCCAACTGAGTGTCCCATTTATGCCCCCATCCCGTGTTTCTCCTGTATTCTTAGGAAAAGTCTTCTTAGCCATCACTGACACCCCCCTATTGCAAGGCACGTTCCTAGCCATTGAAGTGTAGGTGTGAAAATACCATTTTCTTAGAACAGTAGTTGTCTATGCCTGAAATAATTTTGAATTAATTGATGAGTGGACATAGATGTTTTATTGCAAACAGAAGCTGATTGGAGGGGATGGAGGTTAAAAACAACCCGTCTGTGTAGGGATAGTGGCCACTCAGATAAAGTGCTGTGGTCCCTTGCACCACAGTTTTTAATGAACGATGCACCACAGATTTCTTAAAACTAGCCCTGCTCCACGTTGTCCCACAAGGCACAAAAGATCAAGCTCTTCCACACAGACAGACAGAAACAAGACCATCCTATCCTGCTATAGCTCTGTGTGAAAAGGGGCAGTGAGGTCCAGTGCAGCACCAGGACACCTTTGAGGAGGACCAGGGTGGGACAGAAGGACAAGTGTGCTCTCTAATAACCTGTGTCCTTCTGCTACAAACCAATGAGCCTGTTAGGCTGCTCTATGGGCTGTCATGGTTGGTTTTGCTGCTCTGAAACACAGTGTTGGGTTTTTTTGTACAAGTGGGCCTGAAGAAAGGATGTTAAGAGCAAACTGTGTGGATTAATTTGTGTCTGAGAAACTAAAACAAGTATTTCACAGTTGGGAAGTCAGTAGGAGCGAGCACTCCTCACGTGTCTTACGAATATCATGAAACTGCTTGTCCAGGGGCTCCATTCAGTTGCACCTTAGCACCTAAAAGCTCAAAGACTCAAGTGTTGGTGATTCCACGTGTTGCAGTAGTGAGGTGAGGTGTCTGAATTCTTCTGCAGATCCTGTCTGGTAGCTATGTTGAAGGCGTGCTTTGTGGGCAGAAGAAACCTCGTGCCCCTGGCTCCCGGATTGTGGAGGAATTTCATGTCCCTTACAACACCCTCACTATGATATTCCAATCAGACTTCTCCAATGAGGAGCGTTTCACTGGTTTTGCAGCTTACTACGTTGCTGTGGGTAAGGTTAAAGCAGCCTCTTCTGAATCTCTGTAGTGTCCAGGATGGGAGGAAAGCTGACAGAAGGGTTTTCCGTACAGAAGTGTCTTATTTAAAGAGATCCCAGCAGACAGAACTGCATTCCAGTATGGCCAGTATAAATAATGTCTAAGAGATACCTTTTCCTTATTGTCCACTAGTGTTTGCTTTACCTTCTGCTGCCCTCAGGGCCCTCACCTAATTTGGCTGATTCATCTTTTCACACTTGCAGACTTGGATGAGTGCATGGATTTTGTGGATGAACCTTGCAGTCATTACTGTAATAATTATATTGGAGGTTACTCCTGTAGCTGTCCACCAGATTATTTCCTCTATGAAGATAACAAAACATGTGGAGGTAAGAGATGTGCGTGAGCTGTGGTCAGCAGCAAGAGTTAGTTTAGGCCAAGTGAGATATTGCACTTGGAAGGCTTTATCAACCTTCTCAGCCACCTGTGATAGGTATATTTTGGGGGGAAAAAACCTATCCCAGTGCAAATCTGAACTGCAGTAGACTGTGGTTTGGGATATTTCTATTAACATATTCTTAACAATTTTATTTTTGTGTTAAGAGAATTAAGAAACTACTCAAGGACACTCTTTAAAGACTGTGATGGAGACCCTTCTTAGCATACTGCTATCTGTGAATCTTTAAGTCTCTGGCACAGCAGGGAAGCTCCATAAAGACACAAAAAAATCTCCAAGGGCTCGCTTGGCTTGAATCAAAAAGCTGCAAGATCACAAAAAATGGATGTTGAAAGGAGCATATTATGAGGACTTGAGCATGATGAAAGGAAGCCTAAATCACAGGTGGAGGGTAAAAAGGAGTTAAAGTCCTTGGCTAACTGGATAGGGAGTGGCCCTGGCTTCAGTTTCTTGGGAAGATGCAGTGTTGTGACACGGTTCCTGCGGGTAGCTGGGCAGACAGGGGATGAGGCAGAAGAGGGAAAGCTCCTCAGGTGCACACATGGACCATTTCCTTCCTGAATCCTTCTCATGTTCCTTCCTTAATCCTAGTGAACTGCAGTGGAAATATCTTCACTGAGCCAACAGGGGAGATTTCCAGCCCCAACTATCCCAACCAGTACCCAGAGAACTCTCGGTGTGACTACCGAGTGGCTCTGAGCCCGGGCTACTTCGTGGTGCTGACCATACACAGCAGGGACTTCGACGTGGAGCCAGCCGACCCCCACGGGACCTGCCCCGACAGCTTAACAGTAGGTGTGCAGCTTAGGGGGTTTAGGAGTCAGGGTGCTCTGGATCTCCCATCAATCTCCTCACATTCCAAAGATGTTGGGATTGCTTAGCTTTATTTTCAGTTGCGGTGCCTTCTGAAATTTGTGGGAATACATTTGAATGTGTGTATATTGAGTGCATATTTTGATAGCCCTCTCAATGCATTTGGCATTTCTCATTTATTCTTGTTTGGCATTTTCACAGATTGTTTCTGGAAAACAGCGTTTCGGTCCCTACTGTGGCAGAGGATTCCCAGGTCCTCCTGAAATCAAAACCAGGAACAACATTCTTGACATAATCTTCCAGACAGACCACGGCACACAGCACAAAGGCTGGAAAATACGCTACTATGGGGACCGTGAGTAAACGCTTGGGAATGTGTTCCCTCTGCTGCTGAGTTAGGGATAGAGTTTTTCCCAGGTCACGTTCATGGCACAACAGCATTTTAACATGTTCACAGCTGCTGGTATTGGGTACAAGTATTCCTGCTTACTAGGGGGAAAAATATCACTGGGGAGAAAGAAGTTGGGAGCTGGAAGGAGAGTAAATCTTGAACTAGTTGATCACTGATTTCCACCTGTCTTTTCAAAGCTGTAACCTGTCCCATGAGCGTCATCCCCAACTCTGTTCTTGCCCCAAAGAAGGACAGGTATATCTTAAAGGACATTGTGAAGGTGACCTGCGTGGAAGGCTACGAAATTGTGAGGGTAAGTGAAATAAAAAAGTGTATGTCCCCTCTGGCCTGCTCAGCACCATCTTGAGGCCATTCCCTTCAGGTGTCCTGTTGGGAACTCAAAGTTTTCGACACAGCAGTAGTAAGAGGAAACCTCTTCCAGCCACTGCAGTGTTTTGAGGCCCCTCCATTGGAGCCCCTGTGTCAGATATATTTCTTGTCCAAAGACTTAGATGGATCTTGTGTTCTTTTTCCTAGCAACGAGATAGCATCACGAGTTTTCTCTCCGGCTGTCAGGAAAATGGTGAATGGAGTGACTCCCATTTGAGATGTGTTCGTAAGTGACCTGTATCTGCATTGTGGGAAGGGACCTGGAATGAAGTGTTTGGGCTCCAGATCCACTGTATCTCCAGATTAGGGGGGGTGCTGAAAGACTGGGATGTGAGCATGCTGAAGGGATGACCCCCCCCGACTGTACAGGGATTGGAGAAGCTGAGTGGTTCCCTGTCACACAGAATAATCACACGGTTGAGTGAGGGTGCCACTTTGATTATATTTGATCCTTTTTGTTTTTTCTCTGCAGCTGTGAACTGTGGTGATCCCCCTCCCGTTGACAATGCCCAAGCCCTGTATGTCTCCGAGCTGCAGGAGCCTCTGTACACGGCTGCTGTCCGGTATCAGTGTGAGGCACCCTACTACACCCTCGAGAACAAAGGGGATGGTGAGCACTGCCTCTGCTACACACTCATATTCCTTTGGTTAAAGGCCTGGGAAATGGTTCTGGCACTGTCATGGGGCCACAAGGTCGTAAAGTCAAGACTGGTGTGGGGTTGCAGGCAGTAGTTTTGTGTTGCCTCTGTGTTTAGTACACTCTAACAATGCTTGGGCTGTTGACCTTAAATGCATTAGCAAGTCCTCTACCCATCTGCCTTGTGAGTGAACCATGGAGGCTTTTGCCACATGTAGCAGAGTTCTGATGGAAAAGTGAAGGACTCAAGAAACCTGTTAGATGAGGTCTCTCTGAAAAAGGAATAGAAGCACCCAGCTGGGGAGATAAGAGCAATGTTTACCAAGCTGTGCTTGCTTTGGAAACGAGAGGGTTGGTATATCATTTACAGTAGTGTTATTTACCCTGTGTTCATTCTGGTTGTATCCTTATGGAACTCTTTTTTTCTCTTGTGTTTTCCAAGTGATATATCGGTGCTCAGCCAGTGGAGAATGGGTCAATGAAGAGATGGGAACAAAGCCACCAAAATGTGTCCCAGGTACTAACAAAAACTGTATGTGCATGCAGCATATGAAGAACACTGCTTCTTTTGTATCTGTATTTTTCTTTTCTTAGCTTCCAGCTGATAGGGAGAATTTAAAAACCTGTGTACTGTTCAGTTTACCCTCTTAGAGGAGGCAGCATGACTTGGCCTAGTTGTAAATGATGCCTGTTCACTCCTTCAAAGCCCCCAGATCCTCACTGGCAAAGTACAAAATTCAGGTGGAGGAGATTCAACTCTCTTAAGAGAGTTCAGTCACAGCTCAGAGAGTGACTTGGACTGTACAAGTACACAGTGGAAAAGGCAAATTGTGAGATAAAGCTCAGGGAATTTACTACCCAAGGGGAGGCTACAAAGAATATGGAGCCTTATTCTTCTCAGTGGGACACAGCAATGAAAGGCAATGGAAGGCTCAAGTTGCAACAGAAAATTCTGCTTATATTTAAGGAAAAATGCTTCCCCAGAGCACTGGAACTGCTGTCCAGAGAGGCTGGCTAATCACCACCCTGGGAGATGAGCAGAAGTTACCAGTCAAAGCCCCTGGATAACCTGTCTTTGGAGTTAGGAGGGCAAGGGGGAGGGCAGCTAGGGAGGAACAGGTTGAACTAGAGGCACTGAGAGGTACCTTCCAGCCTAAATCTTCCTACCATTATGTGAAATTCTTTAACAAATTCTGCTTCATGCAAGTTGAAGTTCATCTGCTGTATACAGTTTCTTAATCTCTGATTTTCTGGCTAAGGATTCAATGTAAGCAAGGCGATGTGCTAAGAAATCAATTTCCTAGCTATGTCAGAATGCCCAGCCTTATTTATGTCCTTAGCATTAACATTCTGCAAAATGTTACTGAACATTTTACTCAAAAAGCATGGAGCATCTCTGCACCCAGAAGATCCTCAGATAAGATCTCCCACCACTTAAGATTTTGCATACTAATAGGATGGAGAGAAAAAATGGTAAAACATCAGTGACAAACCTGAACTCTTAACCTGAGACTACCTGGAGTTCAAAAAAAAAAAAAAAAAGTAAAGAGCAGTGTCATAATTCTAAGAAATCAAACAAGTATTTTTTTAAAGACAATCCCTTCACCTAAAGAGCATAATTCAGCAAAGGGAAAATGCCAACTAGAAGGCAATTAAATTGTGAGCTTTGACATACCTAACGCTGTCAGGGTGACAACTGCTTTCCAGAAAAGTAAATTTGAGAATGAGCATTTTCAGTCCAAATTGAGTGTTGATAGTAGTTTTGCTAGAATTGTCTTTGATTTCTCTGTAAATACTCATTGCAAGCTCCATGGCATAAAATATAAATATGGTTACTCAGATTCACAAATGATTTAGAGGACACAGGAAGGAGGGGACTATGGGCTTTTTAGCAGCACCAAAGAAGCCCTTGTTTGTAACTGCTAATTCTCCCATCTGGTTCCTCCTTTTTCCTTTTCTTTCTAGTCTGTGGGGTGCCTAGCAATCCCATCCGAGACACGGGAAGGATTTTTGGAGGCACCCGTGCAGAAGAGGGCAACTTTCCCTGGCAGGTGTATTTCGATGACCCCAGAGCAAGCGGTGTGCTCATCTCTGACAGATGGGTGATGACTGCAGCTCACGTGCTGGATGGGTATGACAAGCCCACCATGTATGCTGGGGTAATCAATGTTCGTAGAGAATCTCTGAAGTGGGTAGCCGAAAAGCTGACCCCAGAAGCTTCGTTCGTCCATCCTGGTTGGAAGGAGGAGCCCACGGAAACCAGGATCGATTTTGATAATGATATTGCACTGCTGAAGCTGAAGGATCCCGTGAAGATGGGCCCGAACATCTCACCCATCTGTCTTCCTGGTAAATCACCCGAATATGAGCTGCAAGAAGGGACTCTGGGCTACATTGCTGGATGGGGCCGGAGGGAGAAAGGAAGGCTCCCTGCTGACCTTTTGAAGGCCCAGATTCCCGTGGTGAACATGGACAAGTGCCGATCTGTGAAGCCAGAGGGCTACGACGATTCCGTCGTTTACATATTCACCGACAACATGATCTGTGCTGGTGGTGGCAAGGACAGCTGCCAGGGGGACAGTGGTGGAGCCTATGCCATCCAGGATCCTCTGAACGCCACCCGGTACTATGTCGCAGGGCTGATCTCCTGGGGGCCAAAATGTGGCACCTTTGGCCTTTACACCAAGGTGGTGCGTTACCTGGACTGGATTAGAGAGACCATGAGCAAGCACGAGGATGAGGAGGAGGCTTGGCAGAAATAGTTGCTTCTCCTTCCAGCACAGTCACCCTTCCTAAGTGTGATGGCTGCATGTCTGGGCTGGCTGTGACCCTGTTCACTCTGTGTATATAATGGGCAATATATAACACAATATAACCCATTGTGGCTATGCTGAGTGGAGAGTCAGGAGCGTGGATCTGTTTCTCCCACTCTCATCATGTCTGGGAAGGGAAATTCTCTTTCTTCCACTCACAGTAGCGTAAAAGGAGGACATTATTCTGAATAAAGAGACTCCTTCCTTTCATTTTTTTTCTATCCTGTTTTTTCCCACTTGGAGAAGAACTAGCCGTGCCCCACTAGCCTCCCCTGACAGGGAGGTTTCAGTGAAGACAAGAGAGAATCATTGTTGGTTGCTGGGGAAGGTTCAGAGCCTGGTTTCTGATTTATGTATTTCCTGCACTGTTCAGAATATCTAACAGCATTAAAGAATGTCCAGACTGCCTTTTGTGCAATGTGCTATTGTGTCTGTAATGCCTTTCTTCTCCTCAGTCTAGACCTACTTCTCCTTGAAACTCCCTAAATCAAGTGTCTAATCAAATTCTGACCCTGCCAGTTTTCATCAAGCTGGAACCTGTAGTACCTCACCTCTCTAAGAGTCTTTATAAAGTTCTTCTGAGAAGACATGGTTCCGTCTCACTGCTCAACCATTGCCAGCAGTGAGGACTTCAGACTTCTGAATTAAGCTGAACAGAACAGACATCTTCAAAATATTTTCTTTCACTTGTCCTCAGGCTTTATTTTTTTTTCAAATTTTATTGAGTTAGAAAAGAAATAAAGCTTGATTTTTCTCCCAAAACACCACCTTCTTTTGATTTAGGGAAGGAATATTACCTGATGTGTGTTAGGGGTATTTTCTGCTCCAGAAGGTCCTAAATCACTTGCAGACATCCTTCCACTGAGATGATCAGGGAACTGGTACAGATGGCATGCACTGAAAGACTGAGTTTGTTCAGCTTGAAGGGGAGGAAGCTAAGAGGGGGATCTAACTGCTGTATTCAGATACCTACATTTCCAGTTGGGCTTTTTCCTAGGATGTGGGTCAGCACTGGAACAAGTACCACAACAGACTGGGAAATCTCTGTCCCTAGATCTCTTGATAACTCACCCAGGCAAGGCCCTGAAGCTCTGAAGTTAGCTCCAGTGTCATCAGTGGATTGGACAGAGACATCTTCTTGCAGCCTAACTTTTTCTGAGAGTTTAGGAAATGGTGAGGAGGATGTGTGCAGCTCTTGGGAGATTTCATATGGAATCCTGCACTCAGCTCAAGTACTTTCAGTTTTGTGTAACAAGCAAAACATTATTGGATTGTTGGGCTAGTAACCAAGGATGTTACATCTTGTTTCTCTCAGTGACTCAAAACAACACAGTAGGATATTTTGCAGAAAAGTCTAGTCAAAAAGACAACTCCAGAGACTACTCACAACACAAGAGAGGTCACCTTTTCTGAGTCAGCATCATTTTAGAGCTGCTGTCCTGCAGTTAAAGCTTTATTTCAAGTAGTATAAAAAAAAATCCATCCTCAGATTCTGGTCAGTAAGGGTTCCTGGACTCTCTTCTCCATGAGATTAGTTGTTGTCTTCCCTGTTTTTGGAATGTAGCATCACACAGGCAAGTTATTTTTGCCTCCCTTGAAGCCACCTGGGGTTTCAGACCGGGTAATCTAATGGTAATTTTGGGACAGATAAGCAGCTGCCACAGGCCATTGCAGAACTGGAAACATTTTAGTGGTAGGTAAAGCAATCTCTATAGAAAGTCCATAGGTTGCTTTCAGTGGTGAGAAATACTCAGTTGTTGTTGAAAAAAAGGACAAAGAAACCACAAAACACCTGGTTTATCCAGCAAGTATTTTAATATTCATAGAATCTCACTGATGCCAATGGGCTTCCCCACACTGTACTCAGCAGAAACCACCCCATTGTTCAAGGAAGTCCTCTTCCCTGCAACCTTCCCACAAAACAGAGTACAAAAGTAGACTGCAGTAGTCTCATGATATCATCAGCATTTCAAACCACAACGTGTTTGCTGTCATGAGATTTCCTGATATGATTAAGACTTCATCTGGTTATAAGATCTGCATGAAGAACATCCACAGAGGTGCCCCACAAGCTGCCAGTGGTACAATCAGACAGCATGGCAGCTTTCACAAGTGCTCATCAAGAAGGTTACATGCTTTGCGTGTTCAAAAAGCCTTTTGGGACATCACCAAAAGCTTTGGATACAATTTGCTGTGTCTGGAAATCAATATGCTACCAGTGATGCTCCTGTTGGAAGGACAGCAGTCCCTAGGGCCTGTCCTCCTTTATTATCCCATTGATCCAGTCCACATAGCTGAGGATCTTGGTGTAGAAGCCGTAGCCTGTGGCACAGCCAATTCCCCAAGAAACGATGCCGGTGGCCACCCAGCGACCGCTTTCCCTGTCTAACACGGTGAAGACGCTCCCGCTATCCCCCTGGCAGGTATCCTGCTTGCCTTCAAGGAAGCCAGCACAGAACATGTGCTCAGAGAAAACCATAGGGATGCCTTTCCTATTGCTGTCCAGCCAGCTCTGGCACTTCTCTCGAGCAACTGCTGGTAGGCTCACATACTTCAAATTGCTTGAGATGCGGTTTTTATCCACACCAAAGCCACTCACGTAGCCCATGTGCCCATGTGTGTAGAATGAGGTGTTGGAACTGTCTGGGAGACAGATGGGCAGTAGTGTGGGGCCCAGGGTTACTGGGTTTTTCAGCTCCAGCAGGGCTATGTCCCCGTTGAAGTTGTGCTCATCGTTAGGGTTGTAATCTGGATGGATAAAGATCCTACGTACAGGGTGGTTGCCCATCTTGTGGAGCTCATCTACATTGGTGTGGCCGAGAAAAATGTCAGTCTCCTCTGCCAGCTGCTCCAGGCTCACACTGTTCCGGAGTCCTCCTTTGGGGAAGATGGTGTGGGCAGCGGTCAGGATCCAGCGATCGCCCAGGAGTGCTCCACCCCCTCGTCCATTGATGCCAGTCAGAGCCTGCCAGGGAAAATTGCCTCTCCCTGCTGATTTGCCACCCAAGATCCGCTGGACTTCAATAACGGGATGGACAGGCTTCCCACACACTGTGGAGAAACACAAGAACATGACACCCTCTGTTGCCCTGGCTTTTCTCTCTCTTTCCTCACCATTACTGTTTGATTTCACTTTATTTTGACTTTCTGGATAGTCTTCCCTGACGTCCCTCACTGATACCATGATCCTCACTCCCGTCCCAGCGTGTTGTCTCAGTTTTGTACTGATTGTAAGCATGAGTCAGTAAACACCAGACAAAGTCAGAGTTTTTACTCACCTGGCAAGCAGGATGGAATTCTCTTCTGGCCTTCTTGATCCAGCCAGGTTCCCTCAGGAGAACAGGTGAATCTGTCTATAGGATGAGAGGGAAGGGAATGAGACCCAGGCCTTCAGGCATGGTGTGGGAAAAAAGAATGGAATGGAAAGGAATGGAATGGAATAGAATAGAATAGAATAGAATAGCATAGCATAGCATAGCATAGCATAGCATAGAATAGAATAGAATAGAATAGAATAGAATAGAATAGAATAGAATAGAATAGAATAGAATAGAATAATTTTCAAGAGGTTCCTCGGCCTTTTCCTCCCAAAGCACTCTCTCTTTCCTGGGAAAAGCTGCCTGTGGTAGGGTATGGAATGTTTCCATCTGCACATCTTGAAGCACCTCAGTTCCAGAGGAGTAGTAAAGCTCAGGCACTGTTCCTGGAGAAGAAAAGCTTAAAGGTCCATCTGTGTGAAGCCTTATCTTCACCGAGTCCACAGGTGTACAGAGCACTGTTTGACCTTATTTAGCCCAAAGAAGGGAGGGAAGCAGTAAAAGCATGGATTTTAGATTCAAGCTTCTGGTGGTTTGCAGAGGGTAGGACAGGGTGGTTTGTTCCAGGAATGGGAACCAGATGAGTCAGTTACTATACATGCTCAGAGTCTATTTCTGAGGCTAAGTTGCAGGTCAGCTAAACCCACATGTCACCCCTCAACACAAACTCCACTGCCTCCAACACTCTTGCTTTTCTTAAAAAGTTTGTGCCGGTGACTAAATATAATTATTATACAATTTTTCTTAACACTGAAATAAATGCTTCTAAGAAAGTGTTTGCTGTTCTCTTTCAAATTTGACTAAATTAGGGTTGACTCCCCACCAGAATTTGGCAGAAGCTGATATTTACTTGCTCCTGATTTTTTTTCTGATGAGACTGAGTTCTGACTGTCTATGAAGGAGTTAAACTCAGATGCAAGAATAATCAAACTGAGCATTAGGACCAACTTAAAGAACTCTGTAGCTGCTTGCTCCTGGCCTCAGTAATAGCACCTCACCTCTCTTCAGCACGCAGCAAAACTGCCATGCTGGCAACTGTATCTAGAAACTGATTCAGATTAGAAATCGACTTTTTTTTCTTTTCCTTTTTTTAGGTGGAGGCTAAATGAAGAGCCAAGGCAAGGAAATCATGAGCTTCTTATGCTGTTCTTGGAATCAAAGGTCCTGCGTCATCACGTAACGTCTCTGGTGTAAAAAGAAGGAATGTGAATAGTTTTGAATGATGACTTAAATTTTCTGACCTGCTGCATTAAAATAGACTTTTCTGTAAGTGTTATTTAGCTCTTAGATATCTCTGCAGCTGAACAATATTCCAAAGAGCTAAACAGCATTACAGTGGAGTGAAGTGTGTGTTTATTTATTTACATCTGTAGCAACTTGGACTGATGCAGTGAGTTTTTTGAATTTTGGTGATTCCCACACACCATGCCTCAAATTTCAGTGGAAGAATGAAATCCATTAGGAAAGAATGAAATCCACTAGAAAAGAATGAACCATGACGACAGCTGAGAGAACAAGACCTTCTGCAAAAGTTAAGGGGAGCATGGAAGAGGGATGTGATGGACACTGAGAATGAAGCAGGCTGGGAATAGGCTGAGACAAAAAGACTCCAGAGATATGCTGCAGGTCAAGGGAAGACTGGAGAGTCTTCACAGGAGGAAAGCACGAGCCCTAAGCCTGGGGAGAAGAGACAATTGTAACTGGAAATGTGAGAGGGCTTTCCAGGCACAGGTGTCAGTGTCTGTGTGGGATTAGGACTCACCACCACCAGTTCCAGTGACGATGTGGTAATAGGGCTCATTGCACTGGTATGAGATCACTGACTGGTACTCGTTGTTTGCAGGCTCATTAATGTAGCTGAACACACCGTTGGTCAGGTTTTTAGGGCTGCCACAGTTTACAACTACAACAAAGAAAAAAAGAAGACATGAATCAATGACAGATTGCCTGCAAGTCTGGGCATTGGGGCCATGATGTGACGGCCCACTTAGGACAGTGGGCAAAGAGAGGTTGTTCCAACATAGATCCCAGGTTAGCATTTTTTGCTTTTAGATGTTACAACATCATTGCAATTTTTGAGTGATACTTTATGCATTTTTGCAAAGGAGGAAAAACATTTGAATTTTTGCAAGCGGAAAAATGCGAAGCACCGGTGGACCTCCACAGGTCCTTCCAGACAGCACACCCATGAGGCTATGGCGTGGACAAATTGAGTCAGAGAGGCTGAACTTCCCATGTTTCTGGAGGGGGAAAGCCACAGCAGGGGATGTTACCCCTGCTCTCAGATCACTCACTTTCACAGCGGGGCATAGGTTGGTGCCACGTGCCATCAGCCTGGCAGACAGCCGTGAAGGACATCAGCTTTCGGTCACCCTATATGGGAAAGAAAAACACCTGTTGGTTGTACAGAGCCTTTCACTTCTTCCCCACATTAAAATGTTATTCTATGTGCCCATCTTTTCACTGCTGTCCAATATTTGCCCCTCTGCAGCCTTTTCCAAATGCTGTCTCCTCCTGCCTTCCCTCTATCCTGGGTTTGCCACAGGCTACACATTCTTCACAGCAGGCCAGGATACCAGCAGCAAGCAACTATAAAACCATGACAAGTCAGAGGTGCTACCCAGCCCTGGCAGTAGGATGGCAAGGGAGGCAGGTAATTTCTTCTGCTTTGAGTCTGATTTCATATCCTTCCAAAGTGGCCTTCTTGTTTACCAGCTTTTCCTGGGATCTTTGTCTTTTGTCTTCCACCAGGGCTGCATGAAAAAGTAACTGCAAAAGGAAGAGAGCTAGGAAAAGAGAGACCATGAGAAGAAAGCTGAGAGAAGCAAAGAAGAAACAGAAACTACAAGAGGTTGCCATGAGTGAGATCTCCAAAGGAAGTTCAACCGAAAGTTGAAAGACACAGACTGAAGACAAAACAGAATGTGGCTGAAGGGAGTGGAGAAAGCATCTCACCTCCATCAGGTTATACCCAGTCTTGCAGCTGACAACAAAATAGTCCTGAAATTGATACACAGGCTGCAAGTCTCTGATGATGGTAAACCGATCCCGTGGGACAGGTTGTGGGCACCGTATTTCTGTTAGACAGTGGGACAGATTAGGCTGGGATTAGCAAACAGTGCCAACAGGCTGCAGCAGCCTCTGGGGGAGAAATCTCTTACTCTCGGAGGTGTAGTGGATCTTCCAGCCACGGCTGAACCCCGACTCATCGGTGAGGAAGAGTATGTCTACCTCATTGCTGTTGGTTTCAATGATGCCAGGTGGTTCCCTGCCACAGAATTCACCAATCTCTCTCCCTCGTGCTTGGATCTGATGAGCAAAACATATATCACACACATGCTTCTCTGCCTCAGAATGTCTGTTTCAATCCAGACCAAGTTTACCAGAGTGCCCATGATGGTGAATAGAGCTGGTTGTCTGACCCAACTCTGCTGGTGCCTGCACTGACAGATCAGAACAACAGACTGTCCCACCACCAACTCTGCTTCTCCCTTATCTGGGAATCACAGTTGTCAACCCCTGAATCCCTTAAATCAAAGGGAGATTAAACTGGAAGAATGATGGGGTTTTTTCTTCACTCACAGGGGCCTATGACCCAGAGCCTCTAACCTCAGGACAGTGGTCATTAAATGCACTGAGGGAGAGACAGGGGCTCAGTCCTCTGTGCTGGGGCATTCTGCTTGTACTGATCCCATATTTCTCATCTGAATAGTGGTGTCGCCATGATTCCTGCCCGGGTCTGGCAGCAGGGTTGGGAAGAGAGTTTGCTGATTTCAGTACCTTGAGCTGGTCATAAGGACAGTGGACCTGCTGGTGATCATCAATCTCAAAGGGTTGCAAGAACTTAAGGGTAATAGACAGGCCCTCCTGCAGACGGATGCTGTAGTTACACCGGAGGTCTTCGGGATAGGGCTGGGGATACTCGGGGCTGCTCAGATACCCAGATGCCTCTGTGAACAACTCACTGCTGCACTCCACTGGTGAAGAGGAAGAAAGTAGAGGTCACACCGTGGGGTTGTGCCTAGTGCAGCCCCTTCATCTGCTTCCTAAGTAACTTCTCCCACCCTTCCTGGATGAAGGGCTCCTTTTCTGGAACCCTCTGATCTTTTAAAGTTTCTCTTTACCTCTGCAGGAGTGGCGGTCCCTCTGAAGCTGGTAGCCTATCCGGCAAGAACAAAAGTAGCCACCCACATAGTTGTGACAGAAGTGCTGGCACCGCAGCCTTTCGTCGCTCTCAGCAGCGTTGTTAGGGTCACACTCATCCAGATCTGAAGACACAGGAAGTGAAGGGGCAAGGGGAGGAAAGTGTTAAACTTCCCTGCTCTACACTGAAAGTACTTAGAGATCCACATCCTTGCCTAAAGCTTCTCTTTATCTGCTTGGCAAGGAGGAAAATTGGTTGGAGCCACACAGGTTTTTACTTCTGCATGCTAGGGTATTTCCTACTCACCCACAGCTTTGTAATATGCCAGGAAGCCCCTGTAGGGAATCACTGTGCCATTGTCTTCATTGGAGAAATCAGAGTGAAATGCCAGCTGCATCTTGTTCCCCTTAGACACAAACTCCTTTCTTCCAGGGTGATTGCCTGTGGTTGACCCAAGCCGGCCACAATATCGGCCCAAGTCCTTCTTGTCTGCTTTGATCTGTCAAAGTTAAGGTGAAATCAGTGAAGCCTCCTAAGATTGAGTCTGCTCCAGGCACTGATAATACCCAGCCATGAGTTGTCAGTGCTTGCTCCTCCCGTTTCTATCTTTAACTCCTTCCCTTTCCTTCATGGGAAGCATCAGAGGAGGCCTGGTGAGTAAAGAGCCACTGCATGTGGTGGCCACTGGGTCCCCATCTCCAGGCACCCCCTGGCCCACCTACCAATGGACATACCTTAACATAGTCATAGTAGCAGGACTCAGATGGCTCCAGGTCAAAGTATTTGAAGGTCAGCTTCACCACATAGCCTTTTGGGACCTGGATATCCCATCTGCTGATGTTATTGTTGGGATATGGCTTGGGGTAACTGGGGGATCTGATTTCCCCAAACAGGGGAGACCTTCTTGGGACTGGACTGGAACCAATCACCCCAAAAAAGAGGAAGACCCATGGGAGACAAAGAACATGCCTGTGAACATGACAAATAAATGATGACATTGCACAAAATTAGGTAATTCAAAATCAGGGGAGACTTCACAACTGATTTGTGCACTGTCTAAAGGAATGCAGACACAGGAGGCCTAGTTGCAGGACCAGCTCCTGGCTTGGATCACTCAGGAAAAAGAAGGACAGCTGAAATGAAGACACCAGCACTAACAAGGTTCCAGCAAGCCACTGTGACCTGGCCAGAGAAATTCATCAGCCCAGGAAGCAGTGTGAAGGAGCATGGGTGAATTCCCTGAGTAAGGTCAGCACATTCCCAGAAGTTCTAGGGCTGATTCTTATAGAACCAGGAGAAGTTTGGCCCCTCCTTGGCCCTGGACCAGCGGGTCTTTTAGGGTTATGGCTAGTTTAGGATCCTTGGCGAGGATCTGAAGATCTCAAGCTTGGTTTGCTGTAGAGCAATCCTGCTGGTGTCTCCTGGGCAGCCCTCTACCCATTCATGCCTCCATCTCTGTCCTCCAAAAGTTGGCACTCACAGTTTTTCCCCCTTCATTCTGCATATCTCCCCTCTTGCCCTTCTCCGAAACAAGCTCACTGCCTGGAGCAGCAGCTTTGTCTCGCTGACCTCTTCTCCTCCCTGGAAGGGTCCCACCCCCCCGACCGCCTCCCGCAAGGCTGTGCCGGCGTTCCCCTCCCCAGAACCCGACTCACATCTCCGTGCGCTCGCCCCTGCCCGTGCTGCCCGGCGGAGCTCGGAGCGGCGGCGGGCGGGGAGCCAGCGGCGGGCGGGACGGGGGGAGGAGGAG
>VXAC01008324.1:226522-394478 GCA_013399225.1 Rhipidura dahli | reverse complement strand
GCCGTCCTTCTCCCTCTGCTCTGCCTCTGCGCCGCGCTGCCCGGCAGCGCCTCCAACAAAGGTGAGCGGCGGAGCGCCGCGGGCACGGTCCCGGGCGGCGGCGGGCGTTCCGCTGGGACCCCCCGGCTGCCCCCGCGGAGGGGCTCTGGAGGGACGCGTTGGCCGCGGCGCGTCCGTCCGGCCCCGCGGTGGCGGTGCGGCTCCGCGCTGCTCGCCTCCTTCGCCCGGCACGTTTTCGTCGGGGCATCTCCGCGGTCCCCGGCAAGCCCCGGCTTTCTTCGCCCCTTCGGGCGCCCTCATGCCATCCCATCCCCATTCTCGACTTTGTCCATCTGTCATCCTACCATCGCTTTTTTTCTCCATTCTTTCGTCTCCCAGCACTCTCCTCGCGTTTTCCCGTTTTCCACCCACCTGTCTTGCTTTTGTTTAGTTATCACTGGGTGGATTTACATTCCCATCTCTTCCCTAGCATGCTGAGAGAGAATG
The DNA here is from genome assembly GCA_013399225.1 of Rhipidura dahli. Classification (NCBI taxonomy): domain Eukaryota; kingdom Metazoa; phylum Chordata; class Aves; order Passeriformes; family Rhipiduridae; genus Rhipidura; species Rhipidura dahli. Next base: position 393,992 of record VXAC01008324.1, on the reverse strand, counting down.
TGTTGTTTCTCCACAGAGCCCTGCAGTTCGTAAAACATATTCCCTATCTCCATCTTCCAGTCCTAGTTCATCCATCTACAATCTGTCAAAAGGGACTGTTGTATAGTTCTGCGTTAATGATGCAGGTTGCTTTTGTGTATTTTATGTGATAAACGTAAAAGACCCCCAAACCACCCCAGCGCTACAGCTGTAACGTTCTGAATGCAGATGTTTGCTGAGCAGAGTGGTGGAGAAAGATGTAGGTTTCTAGATCTGTGCCTGTAAAGATGAGTGTGAGAGATGCATCGGAGGGGAGTCAGTGTGTTGGTGATCTGAGAGGGTGGGAAAATCTGTAAACATTTAAGGGACTATGGGGTCATTGGGGAATGTGACACCTTAGGGTGCTTTCTGTGTCTTGGCAGAGTCAGGGCAACGGGGTGGGTGCATCGCAGCGCTGTGCGTGCCCTGACATTGGCTGGGGCATTTATTTGTTCTGCTCTGCTTCCATGGGGCCCGGTGGCAAGGAAAGGCCCCGCATGCTCTGGATTCTCCCTCTCCTTTGTGAATTTGCACTCGGAAACATCTATCCACCTTTGGCAAATCATGTTAGATTGACGGGAGCTTTGTTGAAGCTGGTAGGAGTCTGTATCCTGGTAGGAGTCCAAATCCTAAAAATATTCCTAAAATGTTTTTCTATTCTCCAACAACTCATTTCCTGAGAAATCAGATTGGTGATTCCCAAGTTGCAGGTGGATGCAGCAAAGGATTTATCTCTGTACCATCAGCTTGTTACCCCAGCAACAGGGCACATTTGGCATTTATAGCTCTGGATCCCCACCTCAGTGGTGTGGCACACGGATGGAGCCGGAACAGAATGGAATCTGGTGGGGACAATGGAGGGGCAGGGGGAGACGCGGGCACTTGCACACAGGGAGGATTCCACCTGCATACTGAGCAGGATGGATGCTTCTCTGGATTTCCTACGCAATGCTTTATAATCTCAATCAATACAGCGGTGGAGGAGTGCCAACCCACGCTCTTCGCTGCCATGCCAGGCTGGCTCTGCCCGCCCTGCCCTGCTGGGACACCCCCTCGCTGACCCGTCACCCTGCCTGCCGGCCCACCAGCCACCCCTGGCAGCACCCCCCGGCTCCAAAATGCACAAGTGTTTGGTTGCACAGGATGCTGCCCCTTTTGAGCCAACACATGAGGCCATGCCAGTATGGCCTTCCAGAGGACACTGTGCTGCAGAGGATGGATTCAGCATATTGGAATGGCTCTTACTGGAATTAGCCCTTGAGGGGAATGGCTCTGTATCCTACTCCCCACCAGCTCGGAGCCATGCTGTGCTCAAAGTATTGCTGGGTTGTAATAAATCTTGGTCTCCAGGGGGTGGGAGAGTGGGGGATTATCTGGGAATGGGGGTTGTAACTAGGCCATGTAATATAATCTCTGAGGCCCATTTGGCAGGGAGTGGGCATGGGGGAGGGGTTTGTAGTTTGTAATGATTTTTTTTCTCTTTCACCTCCCATCCCCTCTCCACCCCTTCCCTCCCCCCTCACCCCTTTATTTCTCCCTTTCCCTACCCCGGAGCCTGTGTGATAAAGATTAATTTGCTATTTCTGGGCCTGTGACATTTTTCAGAGCCTCCTGCTGGCTGCTGCCTCCATGCCAAGCCTGGCTGGGCTCCAGCCAACAGGATTAGCAAGGAGGGGCCAAAGGAATATGGTGCTCACCATGGAGTAGGGAAGGAAGGAGCAAGGGACTCTCAGAATAGGTTGTTACATGCATGGGATGTCTGGCTGAAGGTGTACCTGGGCATGTGTGTGTAGGTCCTGGGCCTTAGTCTAGAGGGTGCAAGGCACAAGTGATAATGGCTGCATGTAGGACTTGTGTCCTGGGGACACCCTAAGGGAAGATGTAGGCTGGATCTTTTCATTATGGCTTCATTGAGCTAAAGGGTTTAGCATTTGGAATCTGTCTCCAGGCTGAGGCTACTTCTGCCTCTTGAGTTCACTTTTTTTTTAACTGCTCCAGCTTTTCTGGGCACTCAGATGTCTCTCCACATATTTCTAATAAGATAGTAATGAGGACACGAGGAGGAACACATTGTTTCTGGTGAGGTCTCCCATGAGTAGAACTAAATTAAGTAACTTTTTTCTCCCAGCCTGTTTTAGCCGTTTTTATTTCTGGAGAAGAAGGTGGTGAGGGATGGTTGTTACTTGCCAGGGGATGAAATTCTTCTCTTTTCCTGTGGAATCTGCAATTGGTGGCTAACACATTCCTGTCCTCCATCCCTTACCCCGAACCTGCCTCAGCAAACAAGCACAAACCATGGATCGAAGCCGAGTATCAGGGCATTGTCATGGAGAACGACAACACCGTCCTGCTCAACCCGCCGCTCTTCGCGCTGGACAAAGATGCCCCACTGCGCTATGCAGGTACGTGGGGAACAGCTCTGGGAAGGGTGGAAGGCAGGGACAGACTTATGGAGAGGCAGGGACACAGTGACATTCATCTCTGTGCTGGATCCTACCCCTCTTCAGGAAACGATCACCTCCAAACCTTGTTCCGGAGGAGGTCCCTGGTGAAGTCTGGAGGCAATTTGGGCACAGCTTGATTTAGGATGCTGTGAGCTGTTTCCTTAGGGAGAGAAACTGAGGGTGGAGCCAGCTACTTTTTGACGCAGTTCTGCTATTTCCAAAGATCACATGCACAGCGCTGTGTCTGTGAGCCCTGGAGAAAGCTGGTAGGGCACACTTCCTTGGCAGTGCTACATCCCCTTACAGTGAGCACAAATCCCTGGAACAACCAGACGAGGCTTTCAGTGGCTGTGGTCCTAGTGCTTCCTTAGGCCACGCCTGCAGTTCCCTCACGCATTCCTCCTCAGCTTTGGGAGAGTAAATGTGGTCCCCGTGAGCTGAATTTTAGGATTTAGGTGACCCTATCTGCAGTTCCCTGCGGTACTCTGCGCATCCTGCGTGTGTGGGTGGATGAGGCATCATGGATCTTCATGCTCTGGCTGTGTATCTGCAGTATATGGCCTGTTTTGCCTCCCTGAGGGATGCGGAGGAGACACAAGGTGCTCCCTCAGGACTGTGGCAGTGTGGCACTAAAAAAATGTAGCTTGAGCCTTGTAACCTCCAATCTTTTGTGATGCTGGTCAGGACTCCTTGCCGTAGGAGTAGTCTCCAGTAGATGGCAATCTGCACCACTAATGGCTGTAAGGGATGGCAGGAGGAACTCCTAGGGAACCAAAAACTGCTCAAAATGAAGGATGATAATGAGCGAGAATGGAAAGTGTAAGTTAAAAAGGAAGAAAATATGGGAAAGGAAAGCAAGGGTGTACTGTGCTCTCCTTAGTCATTTTCTTTCTCCTCTTCCTCTCTGTGTGCACCAGGTGAAATCTGTGGCTTCAGGATCCATGGGTCAGGGGTACCTTTTGAAGCTGTGATCCTGGACAAAGCTACAGGAGAGGGGCTGATCCGGGCCAAGGAGCCAGTGGATTGTGAAGCACATAAGGAGCACACATTCACCATCCAGGCCTATGACTGTGGAGAGGGACCTGATGGAGCAAACACAAAAAAATCACACAAGTAAGTTCATGCAGACATTGCTGCATGTTACAAAATGAGCTGTGTCACAAAAATGCAAAGGAAAATTGCTGTGGAAACACTTCCTTCAGCCAGAAGTATTTTACTTTAGCCACGGTATTGTAACTCAGCATGTTAAGAAGACCCAAAGAGAAATGTTCACTGACTGTCACATGAGTGAATGCAGAAATGAGGGCTGTTTGACAGCAGTGTCTAAGAGTGGTGTTTTATGTTGCTGCATGTAGGTAGGAGGTCCAGATTGCATTATTATTACTTTTGCTCTTTCTGAATGGTTGGCAACCACTGTCCAAGAACATGTGTGACAGCATTGCTGCACGGAAATCAAGATGTCTTTCCTTGTCCTTGCTTCTGACAGCAGGAAATCAAGAGCGGTGTACTTTAAAGGAATGACTTACTCTGAAATTTAGGTGGTGCATGGCTCCTAATCAACCTGTCGGTTCTTATTGATGTCTGTCTGCATCAGGGCCACAGTGCACGTTCGAGTAAACGATGTGAACGAGTTTGCTCCCGTCTTTGTGGAAAAGCTGTACCGCGTGGCAGTGACCGAGGGGAAGCTCTATGACCGCATCTTGCGTGTGGAGGCCATCGATGGGGACTGCTCCCCGCAGTACAGCCAGATCTGCTACTACGAGATCCTGACCCCCAACATTCCCTTTCTCATTGACAATGACGGTAAGAATCCTCACCCTGACAGCCTGCTGCATGTCACTGCTCTTCTCCTGCTCTGCTCCTTCTCTGCCAGCCCCATTTGAAGGCAGAGCTGTGCTTTATAAGTGTTCCAGCACTGCTGATGTACCCTGGGGAGAGCAGCAGCATCCGTTTTGTGGGGTGCTATAACTTGTTATGGAGTGACCCTGGGCAGGGTGACTCAACTCCGTTTTGGTTGGTTGTGTCACTGATCAAAGATAGGAGTGATTTTTAGAAGGAGTGTCTTTGAGGAGACTGCCTGTCCTCTACCTTGATCTCTTTGTTTTGCAAACCAGGGAACATCGAGAACACGGAGAAGCTGCAGTACAGTGCAGATCGTGTCTACAAGTTCACAGTGACAGCCTATGACTGTGGGAAGAAGAGGGCTTCTGATGATGCTGAAGTAGAAATCCAGGTGAAACCCACCTGCAAGCCCAGCTGGCAGGGTATGAAACCTCCAAACACAGTTATCTCTTCCCTTTGCTTTTGCTCAGCTACTGCTCAGTCCTGCTCATCACAAATGTTTGTATATACACATATAAATTTGTATGCCCATATATATGGTTCAGTTCTGGCACCAACCCATCCCCATCAGGGGATGCAGCAGATGTCTTAAGTCTGTTGCAAAGCCACTGAAAGGTAAATTCTAACACTGGAAAATCATTCCTTGGATTACTGTGAGCTGCCATGTGTTTGATAAGGCTCATAGACTGTATTCAACAAAGGTGGCTGCTCTTCTTGAGGATATTTGGCTTTTCCAGTGGTGATGTGTTCCTGCAGGTTCACCTTAGTCAATTAGAATTAAGGGGAAATCAACACAGCTCTGCCTGATAAGAGAGGCTGACCAAGCACAGAGTGATGACACATCAGTATTAGCTGTAGAAGCTGGGACCTTGGACTCTGTGCTTCCAGGAAATCTTCCCATGCATTGATACCAGCTGCATAAAGCTGTATTTCCAATGTGGAAAGGGCCAAAAATTTGGACCAGTCCATAGATACGCCACTTGTGTGTGTATGCCAGGTGTTCTGGCCCTGTGTCCTTGGCAGTTCCGAATCCCTGTCCTTCACTCCTTCCCATTAGGCTGGAACAAGAGGATTGAGTACACCCCTGGTGCAGGCAGCCTCGCGCTCTTCCCCACCATTCACCTGGAGACCTGTGACGAGCCGCTGTGGAACATCCAGGCCACGGTGGAGCTGCAGACAAACCACGTGGCCAAGGGCTGTGACCGGGATAACTACTCCGAGAAGTCGCTGCGCAAACTCTGCGGTGAATTGGTTCTTTCCTGGGCTGAGGGTGGCTGTGGCACAGCACCCTGCCCTTCCCTCTGGAGGGGTTCACAGAGGGAGCTGTGCCTCACACAGCAGACGTGCTGGGGGACACATTTCTCATGTCTGCTGTGGTCACTGGGGTGGGAGGATGCCAAACCTGTGTGTTGCATTGAGGGGCAATGGGTGTTCCTGCCCATATTTCATGGAATCGTGGAATGGTTTGGGCTGGAAGGAGCCTTAAAGATCCTCTAGTTCCAGCATCCCTGCCAGAGACTGGGACGTCTTCCACTAGGCCAGGTTGCTCAGAGTCCCATCCAACCTGGCACTGAACACTTTCACAACTTTGGAGTTTTATAAGGAGCTACTTGTGCTTTTCTTGCTGGGAAGCCAGAGATTTCTGTGGATTGTCCTAGTATTCAGTCTGTGGGACTTCCCTCAGCACTGTCAAAAAGTCACCACCCTTCTCCAGATAGGAGAAGGCCTTTAAGCAACTCTTCCTCTCCCTGTGCACTGAGACTTTACAACGAGGCTTCCAATGCCCATTTCATCTGCTCCCCAGTTCTCAGGCTCCTTACTTTCCCATGCCAGCATTCCTGATGCCTTCCCTTCTCTGCAGGTGCTGCCTCAGGAGAGATTGACCTGCTGCCAGTGCCTAGCCCCACAGCAAACTGGACGGCGCGGCTCTCGGTGCACTACAGCCAGGACAGCAGCCTCATCTACTGGTTCAATGGCAGCCAGGCTGCCCAGGTGCCTGTGGTGAATGGGCCAAATGGCCACGAGGGGCTGAGTGACCACTTCACGCTGTCGGTGTGGATGAAGCATGCCGTGGTGCCCGGCAAAGGCAGGCGGGAAGAGGAGACGGTGATCTGCAGTACAGTGCAGAGCGGTGAGACTCCTCCCAGGGTGCTGACACTGCTGCCCACTGCCTCTTAACTCCTCAGAAGGGATTTTCCCTTCAGGGGTAAATCTCTGGCGTTCCAAAGCAGGGCTGGGGCGGGGGTTCCTCCTTAGGAACACAGCTTCTCTAGGTGTCCCTTTTTCTGGGAGCGCTCAAGCCTCCTGCGAGCACATGGTGCTGAGTGCCAGTCGTGCATGGCAGCGTGGGCTTCTGGGTTCTGGCTACTGGGACTGCTTGGAGTGCGACACCTAACTCCCTGTGCTTGTCCCTGGCAGAGGATGGCTACTCGCACTACTCTCTGGCTGTGCATGGCTGCCGGATTTCTTTCCTCTACTGGCCACTGCTGGAAAGTGCAAGGCCTGTGAAATTCCTCTGGAAGCTTGAGCAGGTGAGGAAGGGTTTTCCTCCTCCCCGCGTGCCTTGCCCTTCTGCCCTTTGCTGACCCTGCGCTCTGCTGCCTGCTGCAGGTGTGTGATGATGAGTGGCACCACTATGCCCTCAACCTGGAGTTCCCCACGGTCACGCTTTACGTGGATGGCGTCTCTTACGACCCTGCCCTGATCCACGACAACGGCCTCATCCACCCGCCGCGGCCGGAGCCCTCCATCATGATCGGCGCCTGCTGGACCGGTGAGTGCCCACTCCCTGAACCGTGCTCTTGCCACATGGGAAAAGAGGGGGTGGAGGGAGACCCTGAAGAGGTGAAAGAAACACCACCCAATCCATACCCAAAATGATGCAAACCACGCTGCAGCCATTTTGCCTTCTTGGCACCACAGCCAGCGTTGGCTCCTTCCTTCCTCGTGGACCAGAATAATAACAGCTCAGGGAAAAGTGTCACTGGCAGCTTCCTGGACAACAGCCACGGAATATGCAATGGATAACCAACTTTCAGGCAGGGGAGAGTTGAAACTCTGTACCTCATTCAGGCACTGGCATTTCTATGAAAGCCCTTCACCAGAAAGCAGGCAGTACTACTTAAGCTGCTGATTGTATTGACGGGGATTTCTCTGTCTTGAGGGTCTATATGAAGAAGTCACAAATCCTTCTGTACAGGAATTGGGCTGAAAGACAAAAATCAGGTTAGGAACAAAGTTAGGCCACTACCAGGTTAGAACCTGTTCTGTTCTGTGGAGATGCAAGGCTGCATTTCTCAGATCTTTCAGTTCTCCTGCAAGACTGAAGCAGGACAGAACTGAAGGAATTCGCCTACTGCTTGCTTTCACTCTGGTGGAAATTTCTAGCAAGATCAAATCTTTGCTGTACTGCTGCTTCTCTGAGGTCAGAGACCTTCCTACAGCTCTGTGCTCTCTTGACTGGCGTTTTGCAGACAACAAATATTGATCAGCTTGGGACCCTCTCCTGCAGCTGAGTTTCTAAGGGATGTTGAGAACATAGCTTGTTGGGAACATGGCTAATTCCCAAAATAGATAACACTGGGAAAGGATTAAAAAACTCCAAACACTATAGTTTCTGCCTTAAGTCAGTTACTCATCCTACAGTCTGACCATCTACTTCATGAGAGGAACTCTGCCCTCTGTCCTCTGTGATGTGCTGCCTCTGACACTGAAGGGTGCACTGCTTGTCACAGAGCTGTGCTTGTGGACTGGCTGATACAGGCACTTGTTTAGATACTTTCCTCACCCTGTAACTACCATCTCCCAACGCCTTATTGCTCCTCCGGATGTTCTCCTTTTGCAGAGGAGAAAAACAGAGAGAAAACCAAAGGAAGCGAGAACACCACTGATGCTGTGCAAGGTAGGGGAAAGAAAGAAGATGGGTCTCTTCTCCTCTTGACTGTGCATGACTGTCACTTCTTGCATGGTGCCTTCCTCATACAGCTTCCCCAGTTCTGTCCTGCCACCTCCTGCCACCTTGGGAGGAAACCCCTTATTTGGCAGATTGGTCCTTGATACCTTGGTACCTGTGGAGCATGAAAAGGCTGATGGAAGGACTGCAGCCTGCTTTGAGTGATGGAGGATGCTTTTCGTGTGGAGAAAGGGTCCTCATGCCTGATCATTAAAGCTGGTCTCTGAAGAGCACAGTAGCCATTAGAGACATCAGGAGATGTCACCTCATCCCTAACTATCTGTGGAATGTGTAGTTTCTTTTACAAGCCCTCACAGGAAGCAGAGTGAGAAGGGGACAAGAAATTGTTTCCATCTGGCATTCAGCAGTTTGACAGAAACTTCTCTATGCTACCCACTGTTCACTGCCCTTGTCTTTTTGTTGGTCTGTTTTTCTTGCTTTCCCCCATCTTTTTCAAAAATTGTCATCTCCTTTCTTCAGCATCCCCTGTCTTCTTGTTGTCTTTGCTCTTCCATATCCTGTGCAACCCTCTGTCCCCTCTCTACCTGCCTTAACACCTGTATGTCCCTCACATTGTGGCTTTTGTTGTCTGGGTTTTTCCATGCCCTGTGCCCCCCTCTGTTTCCCTCCAGCTCACTTACCTCTGTGTGGCCCTCACACTGTTGCTTTTGTGGTTTTGCTCTCTTCCTCGCCATGTCTCTCACACCCTCCACCTCCCATGTTTCCCTCAGGAGATCCTCTGTCGATACACCACTACTTCCATGGTTACTTGGCTGGCTTCACTGTGCGCCCTGGTAGCTTGGAGAGCCGGGAGGTTATTGAATGCCTGTATGCCTGCCGTGAGGGGCTTGATTACAGTGACTTCGACAGTCTGGGCAAAGGGATGAAGGTATGCCCATCTGCCCAGCTTGCATGGGTCTCCTCCACTCTCCTCCCCAGCCTTGCTTCCCAGGACTTTGCCTGCTCCCCTTCCGAGACAGCTCCCCACCTTTCTCCTCTGTGTCTCGCTCAGTCTGGACACCTGTCATTTGCTAAGGAACCATGAGTATTTTCTTCTCTTCCACCTCTAGGTTCATGTGAACCCCTCTCAGTCCCTGCTCACCCTGGAGGGTGATGACGTGGAAACCTTCAACCATGCAATCCAGCACGTGGCTTACATGAATTCACTGCGCTTTGCTACCCCCGGCGTCCGGCCACTCAGGCTCACCACTGCTGTCAAGTGAGTGGGCAAAGCAGCACCTCTGGCTCAGCTCAGCAAGAGGACTGCCTCTCTTTTGACTCAAGTTACACTCACTCACCTTGTATTTTAAAATAATTGTATTTTAAGATGGTCTCAAAATGGGTAAAATCTTCCTGAAAATACATGTTAAATTTTCCAGTATCCAAATGGATACTCCAGCACTGGTTCCTTGTGCCTTTGCAGAACTTCTGCCTCCACTCACAGTGTTCCAGGCATGTGTTTGTTGGTGTGACCAAGTCACCGGAAACCCAGTGGTGTCACTCCTACCACATATCTCTGCCTTGCACAGCAGGCTGTAGGGGAGCTTTAAGAAGAGTGCTGGATAAAGGATATTCCCTTCCCTGGAAGTAATGGGCAGGAGGCGTTCTTTAATAATGTTGTTGTTGGAAGCTTGGGCCAACTGATGTTTTCTACTGCTCTCCTTCAGGTGTTTCAGTGAGGAGTCCTGTGTCTCCATTCCTGATGTGGAAGGCTATGTTGTGGTGCTACAGCCTGATGCCCCCCAGATCCTGCTGAGTGGCAATGCCCACTTTGCTCATCCTGCGTCAGACTTTGAGGCTCCAGAAGGAATTCCCCTGTTCCCCAACCTCCAGATCACCTGCTCTATTTCTCACCAGGTGGAGGCCAAAAAGGATGAGAACTGGCATGGTACTGGTAAGTGGAGTACAGGGCAGTGTGTAAGAGACAAACTGGAAAAACCTACAAGAGCTTCAATCCTGCAGAGGAAGTAGAGCCCCTATAATTACACCCGAAAGAGAGAGTTTACAAATTTAGAAGCAAGGCACATTGTCTGTCAATATGTAGGCTAATCGGCTCTTATCCCTTTCTGCTCCTCCCTGTACTTTTTCTATCCACTCAGTTCCTTTGCCTCACTCTCTCCTAATTCTTTTCCAGGCTGCTCATTCCTAATCCCTTTTACATTTTACCTACATTTCCCTTTATTGAATCCAGCGCTGGATGGATGTCCTGCCTGTTACTCTCTCTACTCCTGTGCTTACTTAGTCTCATCTTACTTCCTTTTCTCCTGCTCATTCCTTGCTTTTTGCTCCCTTCCTTCTCTTCCTGCATCACTTCATCCTGTGAATTCCCCAGTCAGTTTCCTCACACTCTACAGAATCCTGTTCTTCAATTTCTTTCCATCACGCTCAGATTATTTCTCTGTTCTATGTGTCCATTCGCTTCTTTCATATCTGCTCTGGTAATGGGATTTTTTTGCTCCTACTTTTCTGTTTAGAAGCTTTGTCTTTCCTCATACAATGATGAGTCCTTGACTTTAAAGCAGATTGTTCTCAATCCTGCTGAAAGCAGTTAGTTTTTGAATGTGGTTGCCATTTTAAAGAAGATAAGATCTCAACCATGGTAACCAGCAGTGTGAGACAGGGAAAAGCTTTCAAAAGTGTGCAGGGCCTGGAAATGTGTGAGTGTTGTTCCCAATTTGCACACTGTCATTGTCAACAAAGTCCTTACAGCCAAGATGTGTTCTCATGAACCAGACTGATAATAGTATGTTGTTCCAAAATAAAGTGACTTTATTATGTGCATAAATAATGTCATTAGAACCATCCCACAACAAGTAATTAGACTGACAGTGATTTTACTTAAGGTCAGTGCTAGGTGGAGAAGGAGAAGTAATTACATATGATGTGAGCACTCCTAGGTAAGCAGGTACCCTCTGAGTAACTCCTTCCTTCGCTGATGGCTGGCTGGCTTTCTGGCCATACCTTCTCTCTGTTTGCATCTCAGTGACAGACACACGAATGTCAGATGAGATTGTGCACAACCTGGATGGCTGCGAGATCTCATTGGTAGGAGATGACTTGGACCCAGAGAGGGAGTACCTGCTCCTGGATGGGGCACTGCTGCAGCAGCGGGGCCTGGAGCTTGTTAACACCTCTGCCTACCTGACCATCACAGGTGCGTCCTCTCCGTGGTCACAGCTGTCCAGTTATGCCTCTGTCACCGCCTGTCAGGTGTCACTGGGAGAAGCACTTGACGTTAGAGATGTGTTGGTGTACTTGGTGACACTCAGATGTAATCATTTCTTGAACTCCTGGCTTTTGGAAGCCCTAGATCATTTTGCTGGGGAGGTGGCTTGTCCTCCAGCACAAAATACTGGGACATGGTGTTGGCTCTCACCCAGGCTTGTATCACTCCTCCTGACATACTCCTGGGGTTTGGTGATCTCAGATGTCAGTGGCATTTCGTATGACACGACTGGGGGACACCCTATCCCACAGCCTGTGGACTGGTACAACACTATTATACTCTCCAGAATGTAAGAGGGCCGTTGCTCTCAATTCTTCCTTCCCTTCTGCTTGTTTTAGTGATGCAAGCAGGGATTCCATCAGGTCCTTAGCAGCCAGCTCCATGTCCGAGCCCTTCCCAAAATTAATGAACCCAGCATTGCCTTGGATCCCTAGTTGCTGCAGGGTTAGGATGCCAGATGACTGGAGTAGGATCTTCCTCACCCCACCCCTCTCTCCTTGTCTCAGGCGTGGAGAGCATTGCGGTTTACGAGGAGATCCTCCGCCAGGTCTCCTACCACATCAACCACGGTGCTGCCCTCTATGAAAGGAAGTTTCACCTGTCCTGCACCGAGATGAACGGGCGCTACTCCAGCAATGAGTTCACTGTCGAGGTACAAGGCTGATGCATGCACACAGAGGTTCTTCCACATGCATGGAAAGGGCACGGTTCATGGGAATGCATAGAACGTGCCATGGACACAGGGCTGAGTCCCCTCACTCTGGTCTTCCTTGCAGGTGAATGTTCTCCACAACATGAACCGTGCTGCTCATCCCAGCCACATTCTGAGCTCCCAGCAGTTTGTGCACCAAGGCCAACATTTACCTGCAGAGCTGTCTGGGCACAGTTTGGCAAGCACCCACAGCAGCCCAAGTATGTAACTATCTTTTGGGTCTATTCCTTTACATCGGGATGCTGACTTTCTGATACCCTGGCAGAGGATTCCTCTCAGGCTCCCTGTACCCATTATCAGGTTCTCATTATACTGTCCTGTTCCACTCGTTGTTAGCCAGTGGACTGCAGTCTTTGTCAAACTGTATTTTAGAGCATGGTGCAACAATCCTCCTCTTGTGTGATATTATTTTCTTGGTGTAGAAGCAGACTGAAATCCACACCTCAGAGGGTTTAAAAAGAACAACTAAGCTGACTTAATTCATGCACCTTGAAAAGGTGCTGTGTGGGTTTGTGTAATTTCAGAAAGAAGCTTCAACAGCAGGAGAGAATAGTGAGTCAAGACTGGCACTGCTCTAAAGAAAGAGATGGGAGTAGGTGGTGGTCAGCAAAGCAGGAAAACACAGGAGATGGCACCATGCAGACAAGAGGAGCCCCCATAACAGAGGAGAGAGAAGCCTGAAAGCTAGACTAGATGTTTGTGCTGGTAGCCCTGTACCACGGGCATGACCACACTCCAGTCAGTTTCTCCTGGGCTATGAAAGTGCCAGGACTTCTTGTAGACATTTTGGTCCCCTGTTGTGGGATCAAACAAGGCACCTTTGAGCTAGCTTTTGCTGCAGCTTGCTGCAGTAGCTGATGGCAAGCTGGTCCAGCCCTGCAGCTGGCACTGCAGGGGCAGCCTGTGTATGTGCCAGCCTTTGCCTCTCCCTTCCCCAGCTCTGCCTGCTGGCAGCTGCAGATTTGTCCCTGCTGAACAGAACCATAAACAAAGTCATGGAGAGCCTGGATAGATTTTGCAGCAAAGGTGGTTGTGTGGGGAGTTACAGCTCAGCCTAAAACAAACACGTGGGAGTTGGGCTAAGGGTCTTAGATGAATTTCAGGTGTTCTCCTATGGAGAAGCCAGGCTTGTGCCACGGCACTAATTAGAAGTCCATCTGCTCCATGTGCAACAAAGGCATCTTTCGGCTTCTTAGTTTCTCTACTGCTAGCACAGAAATCACTGCCTCTGAAAATCATCCTCGAGCCCTTAGAGGTACCAGCACACATTTCTCCCTCCTAAGAGCAGGATACAGATATATGCTGTGCAACATATTCTAGTGCATTGTGCAGATAAAGATGTGCAGAGTCTACAGGCCAGGCTGACATCACAGGGGACTGCCTGTGCCCAGGGGCTCAGAAAAGTCAGGATATGTTCCCGCACAGACCAAAACCCAAGCTCTGCCCAGGAATCTCAGTTCCTGCACGTCAGGTTGGAAACGCATGTTCCTGTGACAGACTCGAGACACAACTTCTCGCTTTCTTTCTTCCAAGTGGTCCCCAGTGCTGCCACTGTCATCATCGTGGTGTGTGTGGGCTTCCTGGCACTCATGGTGATCCTCGGCATCCTGCGCATCCACTCCCTGCACCGGCGGGGAGTGGGGCAAGAGGTCCCTGGGGCTGCTGAGTCGGGGCACACCGGCGCTGGGGGCAAAGAGAGCGACATGTTCTGGGACGACTCGGCCCTCACCATCATTGTCAACCCCATGGAGGTGAGGAGCAGCCACTGTGGCCAGGGCCGGGTGGGCAGCTGGGCTGTCAGACCCTTCTCCTTACCCCATGTCTCACCTCCCCAGTCCTACCAGAGCTGTCAGGAGAGGGCAGCAGGAAGCGTGGAGGGCAGAGCTGGCGAGGGCATGGAGGATGATGAGGACAGCACCGACTCGGAGACCCCCGACTCCCCGGACAGCAGTGACCTGAACGAGCGGCACATCATGGGCAAAAGTGACGTCTCTCACCGCTGCTAGGAGCTTTAAAACACCCCGTGTGGATCCCCCCCAGACACATGGCAGGAAGGAGGAGGTGTCTTTACTTTCGACTTCTTTCCTCCCCCACCGTGTACACACGTGCTCCTCCTTCACTTAACCATTTCTGCCTCCCATGTTCCTTCATCTTCTGCCATTCTCGTTGTGGACATTCCCCACATTATTGACCCCCCATCTGGCTCTCCAGGAGCATGTGTTAGGGCACTTACACATGATGCTGGCACAGTTCAAACTGTGATGCAGATGTCGAAAAGAACGGAAATCTGAAAGGCAGAGCCAGCCATAGGGCTCAGAGTGGGGTTTCTCACAGCCCCTCCCCAGATGTTATATATATATATTGTATATTTTTTCAATGTTGTCATTTGAGGTTTATTCTCGTTTCATGCAAAAAAAAAAAACAACAAAAAAACAACCAACAAACCACTGCAGCTTTGTGTCGCTTTGTAAAATTGTCAATACTCCTAATACTAAATGAATGAAGGTAAGAAAGATGAGGAAACAAAGTGGATTTTAAAATAAATGGATTTCAAATAAAACATTCAGGACTTCTGCAGTTTGTCACTACAACCAGGCAAAGAAATAATGTAGCCTCTAATGTGAAACTGGAGCTTGTCTAGAGCATGTATTTACTGAAATGACTACCTTATCTTGGGGAAGGGTTACATTTGTTAGCATATGTGATGAAACAAGAAAAGCACATCACTCACAACCCTACCCCTTGCTTTTTTGAGAGTCAAAATACTCTTTGTAAACACAATGTAGCCTTCCCCAGGACTTGGGGCTAGGAACCCACAGAGGAACAGAAGGCACTCAAGTCTGTCACAGGCAAATGTAGCATGTGCAGCAGCAAACTGAATTCTTGAATACAGGAAAAATAAATAAGGCTCTTTCCATACACCAGTAGAAACAGGCTAAATCTCCTTAGCTTCATCCATCTTTTCACCTGATCTGCTTTCTTTATCAGTATGATAGAGTATTTTTTATACCAGGGGTTCCAGCTTGTAGAACAGCCCCAGCACTTCTAGGGGAAGGAGGCATCTTCTTCTTTCTGCTGAGAACGGAGGGGATGGGAACAAAACAGATACTAGCAAAACATGGCTCTGAGCCCAGCAGTAGCATGAATTGTTAGGATAGTGCTTCAGAGCAGGTTGTGCTTCTTCCCTGGATCTACCTGGTCTGGCTTTTCAGACCCTGCAAGACAAAAAGGGGCTGTCAGCTGCCTGACACATACTGGGGAGATGGCTGCAACATGTGAAGGACCCAAAGGAAAATTCTGCAATTTGTTGGCAGCCAAGGTTGAGAAATCCTCCTTAGAGGCAAGAAGGCAGTACAGTAGGTGAGAGTGAAAGAGCCCCTCTGAGGGCATGAAAATTTGCAGCACAAGATCTCTGCTTGCTGCAGCTCTCTCAGATGTCTCAGCTCTAGCCCGTCGTCATGCCCAACTGTGCCCACATATGGTTGTTACTCGGTCCAAAAGAAGTGAACACACTGGGGCTAAGACACTTACACTTTCTGCTTTGTCTCCTTCCCAGTGACTTCCATACCCTTGTTTCATCAAGGGAGTTTACAAGAGGCAGTGTCAAACCAGTGCCCTGACACCTTGAAGCACTGGAATAATTCAAGTCTCCAGAAGGAAAAAAAAAGGCTACATTGTGCACATTTCAGCAAAAAACTTGGCACAAAATAGTCATTGTCTCCTGAGAATGCCTGACCCAGATCTGATCTGCGACAAAAAGCACCACCTCTCAGAGCACTGAGAAAGACCAGGTCTCGGGACCACGATGTGCCTGTGCCTCCCCAGCAGCCTCAGCCAAGTGCTACAGCTTACGAGCTGGCCAAATGTACGATGACTTCGTAGGTAGCCATCATGATGGCCGCGTTCGGGATCTGGCGGATCAGGTGCGCCAGGAGCCCCCGGTACAAAGCCCAGGGTCCCTCCTCATGGAGCACGAGCTGCAGAGTCTGTGTAAAGGAACGGTACCGTGACCCTTCCTCTCGCAGCCGTGTCCGAATGACCTCTGGGGAGACAAGAAGGGAAGCCATGTGTCAGCAGATGCATCCCACAGGCATGGCGTCTCCCCTCAAGGGGAACAGAAGCGAGGGGAGTGGACCCACTCACCGTGTGGATAGGCAATGCACGTAGCACACGTCTTGGCGACAGCAGCAGCACCCATTAGTCCTAAGAAGTCATGGTTGTTTGGTGGAAGTGTGAGTGCTGGGGGATGGGAATGCTGGCTGTTCCTCAGCTCCTGTTTCAGTGCTTCATAGATGACGAAGTGTATGACGGTCTCTGACACTCCAGCATAGGAGGCAGTGATGCCGCGGTAAAATCCACGCAGCCCTTCAGTGCGGTACACGTGCGTGGCACACTGGAGAGCATTGCTGGCCATCTCCCCCTTCACCCTGCAAAGAAGGGAGAGGGTTAGGACGGCGTGCTGCACCCCTGACCTACAGTGCTGCTGTGAACACAGCCACAAGGCTGTTGGCCAGCCTGTGACTCGCCACACTCTGATGAGAAATCACAGACTTCTCCCTGCACACCACCAGCCCCAAACCCATCCTGATGTGACACAGAGTGGCTCTGCACTGCTGCCCTGCCTTACCTGGCTTCCAGCTGCATCCTGGTTTTCACTAACCAGATGGGGTTGGTGAGTGTGGCTGAGCTAATGCCTGGGGAACAGAAGAGGAAGAGAGCCATGAGTGCCAGGATCACGCTGATAATTTGTGAAGAGGTGCTGATCTATCAGCTCTCTGAGCTCTGCTTGGCACGCTGCAGGCATTTGCAATTTGAGAATGACCTTGAGAAGAGATATTTAGGGCAGACTATTTGATTCTCCTCCTCCCCTGTTCCAGCCTTTGTCTAGTGGTGATTAGCTCCTCTGCCTCCAACAAAACCCTACTACAGGCTGGGGTGTTACACAGAGGCAGGAAACAGCAGGCTAATTTTGCAAGAGTGGAGGATTTTGTTAGAGAACTGGGTTATATCAAGAAGAATGGTTCTGTGAGTGGTCTAAATGACACTCTGCCTTCTCCCTCTCACAGCAGAATAGAGCTCCTGATAGCAGCTGAAGGGGTAAAGACTAGACTTCAAGAGATGAGCCTAAGAAGAATAAAGAGTGAGAAAACATTTTGGTTACACAAGGAACTCACTTCTCCAGATGTGGACGGAGAAAACTTCAGAGCAGCAATAGAGAAGGAATGAAACACTTAGGCACTTCCAGACAGAAGGACCTCTTGGCTTTGATTTGAGACAGAAAAGGCTCACCTGCACAGGCTGCTGCTAATACGTGTACTTTCTTGGACTCCGGTACCAGGACAGTATTAAGCCTCTCCTTAACACCAGAATAGGCAGCAAAATATATAGCCTGGTTGGAAAAAAATACAAAAGAGGTTACAGCTCCCCTCTGAGGAGCAGAGACACTACTGTGGGGTCTCACTCCAACTTTTCTTACTCCCAGCACAGGTTTGTCAGATACCATTTATACCTGGCCCACAGCAATACCTGGCATTTTGACCAGAAGCTGCAGAAAATGTCTGCGTGAAGGGGTTCTGTGGCACATGAGCACAACGCCCAAACTGCTTTCAGAAAGTGGAAAAACAGGCGTGACACAGGTCCCTTCAAAAGTGTACAACATGAGGCACCATCATGGAGCAGAACTCACCGGGAAGGAGCAACCCCCATGAGATTTGGACCCAGACCACGGAACAGGGACCGCACTCCTTCCTTCTCAAGGATGGCCCTAAAGAAAGACATGAACAGAGAAACCAGCAGAATAACTAAGCTGGGGGCTCTCCTGTTCCTCCTCCTTCTTTGTTCTTCAGTATTTCTTGTACCACCCTCTCCTCACCTCCCACGTTGTCCTTTTTCTGCCCGGCTCCCATTTCCTCTCCAACCATTTCTCCTCTCTCCTTCAGTCATAGAATCATAGAATGGCTTGGGTTGGAAGTGACCTTAAAGATCATCTAGTTCCAACTAACCTGCCATGGGCAGGGACACTTTTCACTAGGCACTGATGTCACCATTCCTCTGGGTCCAAACAAACCCCTAGCTGAGAAATTTCTCACGGTCCCCAAAGCTGCCTTGCAGAGCACAGATCACCAGAGAGAGGCAGATGTACCTGTGCTCTGATCAAACTTTCTATTGCACTTGTGGCTTCCAGAGCCTCAGCTCAACTCTCTTTCTCTCTCCCCTCACACCCTCCACTTGACAGCCAAACCATCAGCTCCCTGGTGCTCAGAGGCACACTGTCCTGTCCTACTCACCTCAGCAACTGGAGCACTCCAGGAGATGGTGGGGTAGGATTCATCAGCCTCACACTCATCCCCTGCAGCTGTATCTCTGGGAGGCACAGAGGCCGCAGCGCCAGCTGGGATGACTGTAGACGTGTCTTCACCACTTCCAGGGGACAGGTCAGGATGGCTCCAGCTGTGCCACCACATCTAGGGCACAGTAGCACATTTAGTAATGACCTCTGTGCCATAATAGGGCAACAATTCTGACCCTGCTTGTCCACAGCTTTTCCTCTCTGGGAGGTTGGGTACCCCAGTCTGTGTCACACATGACCTCCTGCTCTGACACTGATTAACGTAACAGCTCAGCTTGGGACATCATCTGGCAGCCTCACTCTGAAACCTTACTCAGTATTTGAGACAGAAAGTCCCAAGTCTGTGGGGACTCAGCAGTCCCCCAGAGCAAACATTTCTGCTGCCCAACGTCACTGCAAAGCCTTCTGCTGAGGTCACCAGGCACTGTGGCTCACAGCTCGCCGCAGCCACACCGGCTCAAAGCCCTGGGACAGCACAGAACTGTCCCACCCCTCAGCTTGCCTGTGTGTCTTTCATCCTCATCTAGGTCAGACCCACATGTGCAAGGCCCTGTAAGCAAGATCTGTATTTTCTGCCAACAGCCAGGCTCTCCCCAAGCCTGGCTTGGTTAATGTAAGATGACCCTGACCTTCAGCAGGCAGAACCTATTTTTGGAACTCACGAAACATCTCCATCAATCGGTCTCGTCACACCACAGGAATGCTGAAAGGACACATATCCCCCTTTTCCCTTTTCACCACCTAGGGGCAAGTCAGAAATGATACATTTGGTTCTCAGCTTCTGTCCCTCTAAATCCTTTGACTGATAACTCTGCTCTCCTAGAGGATGCGCAGTACCTGAAAGACCATTTTGAGATGAATTTGCATGCAAGCCATGCAAGAGGCTTTTGACAAATGGACGATTGTTCACATCTGCTACAGCCAAAGTTGCTTTGTTTCACAAGAGATAGAGGCTTAAAAAAAAGCTCACTCCCCTCCAAAGAAAGAAAAGTCAACCAAAGAACTACAAGACATCAGAGAATAGTCAGGTGTATCATCAGAATTACATATGACAGGGCAGGATAGCAAATGGCGAGAGTTCTGAAGAATTCTTTTGATAAAGTCTGTACAGCTCAATGCACGTATACAGTATTCCCACAGCCTTTGCTCCTAGGGCTTCATTATCATTGCCAACAGGAAGGGGGAGTAAAAAAAACAAAACAGAGAGGCTTGGATGCCTATTGGACTGACATCCAAGAGTCGAAGATGTGGCAGCTAGGAGATTATGCAGCTAATGATGCCAGCAACTAGCTGTGCTATTCTGTAACACTCATGTTGCTTTGTCAAGCCCTTGGCAGATGCACACAGTGGTGGTGACGAGTTGCAGGGCAGTCCATCAGCAGCAATTTCCCTCAGGAGGCATATGATGAGTGGTGGGAGTCTGGGGATGTGACTCCAGAATTTAGCTCCCGCTCGGAAGACAATGCACAGCAAAGCAGTGAACACCCCAGCTCGGGTCCTCTGAGTGAACGAGCTCAGCAAGCACAGACACCAAGACACAGCCTACACAGCAATCCAGAGTTGTGTGAGGCAGGGTCTCCTTTTACAAGGGCCACATTGGTTCTTCCCATAAAGACCAGATTCACTTAGGGGCCCAAAAGTCCTGTTCTTTACCATGGATTCTATTAATTTTTCTGATACAGGCTCCAGACTTACATGCCTGTTGTTTTTTTGACCAGAAGTGCAGTCTCCAGTTCAGGAGGAGATTGAGTACAGTGGTGACAGATCAAGGTCTAAAAGGTCTGAATAGGGCAGTTTCAACTCCTTATCTAAAAGCTGAGCAAACAATACATCAGGAAACTTTTAGAGAAGCAATTGCTTGGTATACTAAAAATTCTTCTCTCTAATAGTGTATAAGGAGGCCCAAGTTTATACAATGTTCTCTTAATATCTTATTTCTTCAAGAAGTCCCTGCCTGCAATGGTCAGGATACAAGTTTGAACCCACACTTCCAATATATATAAAAGTTTCCTGAGATCAAGTTCCTGAAGCTACGGACACATACGGACAATAGAGAAGTATTATGAAAGCAGTAACAACAATTAAAGAAATTGTTACTCCTTAGCATGGAGGCCATTTAACCAGCAGAAAGAGAGTCTAAGGTGAAGGGGGACCTCTGAGCGACTATGGCTCAATGACAAGACTAAAGAGAAAAAAAGAACACCAATTATTTAAAGCTGAGGAAATGAGGTGTACCAGTTGCTCAGAACTAGAAGAAATCTCAACTGTGATGTATTACTGTGCATTACATGATGAAACAGCTGCTTACACTGTATGAAAGACGTAGGTCTGCAAAATTCTTCTGTTTCAGGATAAATGGAAAATTATGTGTCATTACTCTAGAAGCATGAACTAAAGCAATTCCTGCAAAATAGGATGAAGAGCAGCAGTTGAAAACGAGTACAAGATGTACTCTCAGAGCAAAGCCGTGGCAAAAAGTGCTAATTGGAGAAGGTGGGTAATTTTATCTTAGAAAATGGTACTTGTCTCTAGACCTTGCTTTCACATTTTAAAGGGAAAACTGGAAAGTTTGAGCTGACAGAAAAAGAGGATTAGTTGAGAAATACAAAAGACACTGTTAATATTTTTTTCAATGATCTAAAAAGTGTGCAAGCACATGCACAGAGGTGACAAGGTTTCCTGGTAATTCATGTTAGCTCTTACTTAGGCTAGCCAAAAATTGAGATGTTTTGAAGATCTTCATTTAAGAATAGCAATGCTGGGTCAGACAAACCTGCAGTTAAACCAGGCTTCTGCCTAAGACATGGACAAATAAAGGTCACCTACAGAAGAGTAGGAGAAATACCTCCGGAGCACTCTTCCAGCTTCCCACAATTTTCAGCTCAGGGATTTCCTCAGCCAGAAATGTTACCTTGCTTTTAACAGCCTTCAACACATTCTTTTTCATTCATCTTTTAAAACTGCTTCCTGGACACATAAGCCTTTACCCTCTACTATCCTGTGGCCAGGAGTCCCACAGTTTAACTGCACACTGTGATAAGAACTATGTTCTTGCATTAGTCTTGAACAAACGTCCCACAAGTTTGTTTTGATGGTCTCCCTTTCTTATACTTCAAGATAAAGTGAACAACTGTTCCTTCATGAATGAGACCCTGTTTTGTTTCATTACATAAACCAGTAATATTAAATACAGTGCAGCAATAAACTGAACTTCTCATTCATCTCTTATTCATGTTATTATCTCCGGGTTTTAATTAGCTGTAATTTGGGAGTATCGCTTAATGGATGAGGGTGGGATACAGACTAGGTTCCCACTGGTGACATTCTTGTCACTAGCCAAACCCTCAGCTTTTCAGGAACCATGGTGGAAAAAGACAAAGAAAAGCTTAAGAAGAAAACTAAGAAATAAAAATATATTAAGAAAGTCTAAGATGCAATTATTACATAGTTCAGAGGATAAATTAATAAAAGATAATAACATATACAAAATGAAATGGGAACAGAGAGGACAAGTACACATATGCAACGACTGACATAGAACAAGAACTGCATTAGCTGCAGAAAACTGGAAATTTACTAATTAAAAGCAATTAAATTATGTGCCTTATTGTACATGCTGTATCACAGGTTTCACTGTCACACGGACTCCAGCAGGTTGCTGGGATTTGGAAAGGGATTAGAAGGCTGCCTGAGCAGAGGGCTTCTGCAGTTACTCAGCAAAGTCCGGAGGACCACATTATCTTCTGCTTTACGGCACCATAAAGTCTCATTGCTTTGAGACTTTAAAGAGAGGAAGGGGGAAACGCCACGTGGGAAATGACTCGCTCAAGGGCACGCTTCGAATGAAGCGAGGCACCGCTGGGATCCAAACATCTGACTCACCAGAAACAGCCGCACTATTTAAAGCGAGAAAAGCTGCCCAGGAATCTCAGCCACGCGCTGATGGAGAGAGCTGGCCGCCCTCCCGAACACATGGATGCTCCACCATTTGCCCCGCTGGGGAGGCCTCTCGTTCGGCACCCCGCTTCCCTTGCCCCCGTGCCCGGCAAGCTCAGGCTGGGTGAAACCCCGTGTCCCACAGGAAGGCTCTCCGCCTTCCCCAAGCGGCAGAGCCGGACATTCACCCCGGCGCTGCTGGGCTGCTGCACAGCGCCGAGCCCGCTCCGGAGCCGCGCGGGTGAGGACAGCGGGGCACCGGCGGGGGCTGCTCTGCCCCGGCTCCCTGCTGGANCCCCGACCCCCAGCCCCCAAACCGACCCCCAAACTTAAACACGCTCGTCTTTGTTTTGCAAGTAGGGGAGCCAAGGCAGAGGAGGCAAACTAATTTCTTTGACCACGGGAAAGCGATGGATTCAAGAGCATAGCCCCGAGTCGCTCCTGACTCTCGTCCTCGCTCACGGGACCACAGATGCTTCCTCGGATGTCTGGGTTCATATGAAAACGGGCCAATGCTCTCCACAGAAAAATCCCAACCTTCTGAATAAATTAGACCCATGATTTTGAAGCTCAGAGGAGCAGTGTGAGAAAGACAGGGAATATTCAGGGGCAAAAGATCCTCTGTTGCTTTTGCAAATGCACAGTTTCAGAAGGCGTCAGAGCCAGTCAGAAATCATCTTCCTTGAAAAAAGCAGAATGTACATCAACATCATGCTGTTGCCAAAAAGGCGCACATCAGATCAGTTTATGTGTTTAGGAGGATGGCCTGTAGGTCGGATGAANCCCGCCCGGAGGAGGCGGCGGCAGCGGGAGGGACGGGCGGGGCGCTGCGAGGGCAGCGAAGGCTCCTCCGGGCACAGAGAGGTACGGGTGGTAATTCACACAGCTCCTCTGGCCCGGCCGCTCAGGCTCTTCCATTAAAAACAAACCAACAACCCACTCCCCCGACCCCCAGCCCCCAAACCGACCCCCAAACTTAAACACGCTCGTCTTTGTTTTGCAAGTAGGGGAGCCAAGGCAGAGGAGGCAAACTAATTTCTTTGACCACGGGAAAGCGATGGATTCAAGAGCATAGCCCCGAGTCGCTCCTGACTCTCGTCCTCGCTCACGGGACCACAGATGCTTCCTCGGATGTCTGGGTTCATATGAAAACGGGCCAATGCTCTCCACAGAAAAATCCCAACCTTCTGAATAAATTAGACCCATGATTTTGAAGCTCAGAGGAGCAGTGTGAGAAAGACAGGGAATATTCAGGGGCAAAAGATCCTCTGTTGCTTTTGCAAATGCACAGTTTCAGAAGGCGTCAGAGCCAGTCAGAAATCATCTTCCTTGAAAAAAGCAGAATGTACATCAACATCATGCTGTTGCCAAAAAGGCGCACATCAGATCAGTTTATGTGTTTGGGAGGATGGCCTGTAGGTCGGATGAAACAAGCTGTCAGAACAGCTCTTTACTGCTGCAACATCACTCACAGCACTGAGTGACACAGGACTGAGTGTCCAGTTTGGGTACCACACTGCTACAACAGAGGCAAATGTGGGGAGTGAACCCACAGAGGGGAATAACTAGCTTGGCCATTCAAGCAGAAGGACTGAAAAAAAATTGTAGTGTTTAATCCAGAGGAGAAGAAATTAAGGGAGACATGGCAACTGAGTCCAATTATGTACAAAGATATTTTGAAAAGTAAATGAGTACCTTATCTGTACTGGAAAAGAGCAGAACTATCAGCTCACCAACAGTGCCTGTCACTACCTGGGCAATGAGGGGAAGACCAGCAAAAGGACTGGCTTTCTGGTGAAATTGGTAGTTGGTCAAAGATTCCTAGAAGTTCCAAGCATTTTTCACTTGCCTTCACTGTGGTGGGGGATCACTTAAATAGCACCAATTCAATATGGGGCAAAAGTCACTCTAGGTTTCTAAGCACTTAGGCAAAGTCAATGTTTTCAGACCAATTAGGGCTGATGAACTTCATCCTGTGATGGCTGGAGAACTAGAGAACGGCCCACTGGCCATTATCTTTGAGATATCTTGACAATAGAGATGTTCAGAAGACTGGAAAAGGCCAAATATATTGGCTATTATAAAAAAAAAAGTCCGATGAATTACTGGCCAACCAGCATCGTTTTACTGCCTTCCTCTGTGAATACTGGAACAAATAAACATTACATAGACAACTCACATTTTCCATTTGCAAGGAAAAAAAAGAAATGGAGCCAAACCAATCTTTCATGGCAGACTAACAGGCCTTGTGGACAGGGAAGTAACAACAGATGTTAAATATTTTGACTTCAGTAGGATTTTTACTCTGTTTCATCAGACAGTTTAAAAAGCACGTTAGGAAACACGGGAAACTGGATCTATGGAAATTGCTGTTGGGAAAGTCTGGTGCTGACTGGAAAATTCTAAGATTAGTTTTTGATGCTATGCTGTCGGTCTAGAGAGAAGTATCAAGGAGTCCTGCAGACATCTGTTTTCAGCGTGCTACTAGTGTTTTTTTCAGTAATTTATGCAGTGGACTAGAAAATTGTGCCTATTAAAATTTGCAACCAACCTGAGAGGGGTTGCAATGGATTTGGTAGAGAAAATTCACATTCAAGTGATCTCGATCAACGGGAGAAATAGCCTGAAAGTGTAGAACACCATTTAATAAAAGCATGAGCTAAGTTCTGCACTGGGAAAAAAAGAATGAATTTCCCAAAGTCAGGGTGGGGAATAGTTAGACAGAGACCTCCCTTCTGTCACTGGTCCCCATCAAGCACAGGATCTTCAGCAGCCTACTGGTATTCAGGACAGCTGAAGGATGCAGGGCCTGGACAAGCCTTTTCAGGAGCTGTACTGTTTGCTTCTCTCATCTCTCCAAGAGTTATTGGGGCCTCCTGATATTTTAGTTCTTGCTGCCAAATCACACTTCACTTGCAGGGGTCCATTGACTCTGCTTCTTTTCCTGTTGGCTTTGGATCAGACCCTTTGCTTTCCACTTGCAAACAGGAATAGTCATGGCTTCAGCAGGATACTTACCCACCAACAACTATAGCTGTGGTTGCCCTGGATGCTCTGCCACCATTGCCACTTCTGGTCCTTCCAGTTGCATCACAAGCTTTTGGGGCTCTAAAGGATAAAGGGACATCCAGCTTTTCCTTCTGTCTCATTTGTGCTGGTTCTAAGACCTCGAAAATCCTGCTCTGCGAGGTCTCTTTCTGTACCTGCAGGTGGAAGGGGCACCTATGTCTCACTCTTAAGCAATGGCAAACTATGACTTTGTCACAGCAGATGCTTTCTGAAGCCCTCCTACAGGCTGTCTCCAGCCCGGTGCAAATGATACCACCACGTTTTCAGCAGATCAAAGTATTGCTCAACGTTGGAACTGGTTCAATGATGAGCGCTGCTTTGCAAGAGTCTTGGTGAGCCTGCAGGCAGCTCAGGAACAGGGAAAACTAACTGTCTCCCCAGGAAAAGAGAAGGAGGGGAAGACAAGAGAGGATACATTTTTCTGTAGTGTTTCTTGTCCTTGCAGGCATCAGTGATGACCCTGGGCACGTTCCCTGTGGGGCTGCTCTTGCTGCTCAGCCTCAGAAGGGAGGCTGTGGGGGCTTTTTGTACAGAGTAGTGTTTCCCTGTCCCTGTCCTGAACCAGAAGGCCAAGGTGGTATCATAGGCTGATTACCCCAAAACCTTGTTGCAAATGTTTATAAATCAAAACTGTTCAGGTCTTCATCACTGCTTAGTCTGTGATGGCTTTTGGGTTTCCATCTATGCCTGAATCTCAACGCCTACACTCCCCTCCTCCTTGTCTTTGTGGGGTCTACTGGTTTTACTTAGGAGCAGCATTGCTCATCTCTTCATCTTGAAAGCAATTTGGGATTCTGCTCCACAGACTTCTCCCTCCCTCTTTCTTCAAGCGCTCTCGCTAACCCTTGAACACACTGAGCATATGTAGGACATGTGGTAACATACGTAGGCATTTGGTAACAGCAGGTGAGTCATTTCAACCTTCCAGGATGCCAGGAGTGTGCTTTCATAATGTATCTTCCAGCAATCCCTGCTTGCTGGGCTTGGGTTTGTCCTGCAGGACGTTCTTGGTGTGCAAAGGAGATTCCTTTTTGGTGGTGCTAAGCTGCACACAGGGCACACCTCATGCGTGTCAGCCACCAATTGGTGCGCAGTCCACAGCACCAAGGAAGACATAATCCAAAGTAAACACATTTGGAGTGGGTGTTGTATTTCCAGCCCCCATTCTCATACCTTGAAAGGCTTGCTCCTGCTGAGCCATACATGCTACTTGCTAGCACAGAACTGGCTGTAGATGTCATATGCATTTCGAAGCTGTAAGGAGAGCAGGCAGGAAGACCTACTGTCAAAGAATGGTGTCTAAAACCGCTCCAGGTGTCACATTTTGGACAGATGAAGTGAACCTGACAAATCTGGAGAGGACCCTGCAGAGGAGCATATTCCTTTGAAAAGGAGAAGATGGGATTTGAGTCTGAAAAAAATTTATTTCTGGCACTCTAATGTCATGGGAGGCAGCACACATCATGCAACCCCCTCTTCGTGCCTTTCCCATTCTTTCAGAGGCTATGCACAAAAGGCCTCTGATTTTCCATGTGGTTTGTCCTTTGGAACCACGAATGTGGATGGATCAAGGCTGGGAAAGAGTTGACATTTCTGTGGCTGATCCGCAGCTATCGCACTGTTTTCAGCTAAATGTGTGCACTTTCAGCCTGTGGCTGCCAGCTGCAACATTTTAGCGATCTCAGAGCAGACAGTAAAATATCAGTCCATCAGCTGGACAAACGTGTGCTGATACAGTATACGCTCATCTACACATATATATGTGTATATACCATACACATCTCCTTGAATATACATACAAATATATATATTTATGTATACTCCCAAATACAACGAGATGTATACGGTACACACCATATACCTATCTCGTAGATATACATACACACATCTCTCATACATACATGCCATACACATCTCGTGGAATATAATATATATAAATATATATTTACGTACATTCGCGAATACAAAGAGATGTGTATAGTACGCACCATACACATCCACACACCGTTTTACGGCCAGCAGAGGGGTGCGACTCTCGGGAGCCCGCTCCGGAGCTGCGGGACCAGTGCGCGGCGAGNCAGCCGGGTCGGGGTCAGGCGGTCGCTCCGCCCGGCGCTCACCCGCTGCCTTTGCCGCTCCGGCGCCAGGTGCAGGCGCGGCGGGGTTCGGCGCCGACCCTCTCTCCGTCCCTGCCCGGCGCCATGGCCATGAGGGAGCTGGTGGAGCCGGAGTGCGGGGGCTCCAACCCCTTGATGAAGCTGGCGGGGCACTTCACCCAGGACAAAGCCCTGCGGCAGGAAGGACTGCAGGGCCCGCTGGCCTGGCCCCCGGGGGCGCCCGAAGCCGCAGCCGTGAGTGTTGCTCCCCTTGCTGGGCTGGATCCTGCCGGGGACTGGGTCGGTCAGCTGGGGCTGGGGATGAGCAGGGCGGGGGAGTGTCGGTGCAGTTGGTGCCGTGTTGTGGTTTTTTTTGCGAAAAAGGCCCAGGGATCACCCGAAGCAGGGCTGTGGGGTCAGGGCATGTTTGTGGGCACGCAGGGGATGTTGGTGGCTATGGCTGTGTGCCTTGCTGTCACAGGCTCTAGGCCAGACAGCAGTGGGAGGGGGTTGGACAGGATCCCTCAAAGCGTTCCTGCTCCTTTAGCAGGCAGCTAACGCAAGAAAATGTTGACAGCCTAAGCTCAAGGAAGAGGAAGATATAATCTAATTGGGTCATGCTATGTGAGGGGTATGGGATCAAAACTGTTGACGCAATTGCCCACTATTCCCTGCAGGTATCCAAACCACTGGGAGTAGCCACTGAAGATGAGGTAAGAATAGATTGGTTCATCACTTTATAGCTTTTGATTAATCTTCTTAAAGGTTTTCTTGTCAACACTGTTTGTTATTTTACCCCTTACCTGATGCTAGTATTTCCTTCGGAGGAGCCCTTCTCTCATGCTCCATGGCTCTGCCTGTTCATCTTCTGTGCAATTTTTGTAATCCATCTCTGTGTTTGGCAGCTGGTTGGAGAGTTTCTGCAAACGCAGAATGCCCCTCTGCTGTCCCGTGCACCCCAGACCTTTAAGATGGACGACCTGTTGGCTGAGATGCAAGAGATTGAACAGTCAAGCTTCCGACAGGCCCCTCAGCGAGGTGAGGGGAGCTGAAGTAGGTGGAGAGCTGGAAAAGATCTTCATGTTATAGTTAAGCTCCTAGCAGGGTGGTTCCTATCTAGTGAGCTCTTCTGAGATTGTATCTGGGGTATTGTTTCTGGGTTTGGGCTTCCCAGTACACTGATCTGCTGGAACAAGTTCCTCAGAGATCAATAAAATATTCAGGGACAGGAATACATGTTGTGAGAGTTAAGGCTGAGGGAATTGGACATTTTAACCTGGGAAGAGGAGTCTGAGGGGCAGGGGTGGAGTGTCTTGTTGCTGTTTTCAGTTGCCTTGATCAGGATCTTCACAGCAACAGTCAGGAGAAGGACAAGGGGTAATGGACACATTTTGTGGAAAGGGGAACTGACTAGGTATGTGGGAACATTTCTTCCCTTGGAGGAGGCAGTTCAGTCCTGGAACAGGTGCTTAGGGAGGCTGGGGAATTTCCAGCCATGGACAAACTCAGAAGTTACCTGATGAATGCCCCGAGCAACCTCATCTCTAGCTTTCATGTTAATCTGCTGTGAGAGCTCTAGCAACCTCCAGAGACTCCTTCCAAGTGAAATATTTCTGTGATTTTATTATAACAAAGAGAAGGATCAGAGGTGATTAGGGCTAGCCTGGAGCACATAAATGGTGCCTTTGAGTGCTCCAATCCTCACTTCTGTTTTTTTTTCTTCATGTAGCTCCAGGCGTGGCAGCCCTGGCGCTGTCTGAAAACTGGACCCAGGAATTCTTGGCTGCAACAGATAATGCTGGTGATGTCTCTTCAGATTACAATGAGGCTGACTGGTCACAGGAGTTCATTGCTGAAGTGACAGGTGAAGTGTCCTTCTTGGAATTACTGTCAAGATGATGTGTCCAGTCGCATGCCTGTGTACAGTGGACAGCTACTGAATGTGAAATTGGAGTATTGCTTTGGGCCCAGCAGTCAGTGTTTCCTGTAGCAGCTTCACTGGGGTGGAGGGTAGGAAAGCTGCTTTGTGATGGTGCTATGGTTAAGTCAAATTATGAACTATGTGGTGTGGAATCTTTTATTTAGGTGTAAGGGTCTTCTGTTTTTAGCTTAGGTTACTTAGACTGCTTAGGAGAAGCATGCTATTTAAACTGCTTTTATAAAAGTTAGGATTCAACTGATGCAAGTTGGTGCTGCTTCTTGTTTATATGTTTTCTAATTCCCTCTTGTAAGGCTAAATTTGCCTTTGTTGCAAAGGTGAATACTCTTTAGTGTGCTTTTGCCAAATATTTTGTGTCAGTTGCATGGAGATAGAGGGATGTTACAGCCTGGAAATGTGCAAAGTGAGTGTTTCTGGCCCAGAAGTTAAGCTTTGTTTGAAAAGCTATCCTGCATTGTGTATAGAACTGGGTCTGGAGTAGGGTCCTGTTACCATCCATGCCCTAATCTGGAAGGTATGGGCAAAATTTAAGTAGATGCTATTCTCTTCTCCAGGACTGGCCACTGTAGAAAGCTGGGTAGTCCCACTCTTTGACCTTCACTCTTTATAGTTCTGGGATAAATTAGAATCTACAAAGGTCTTAGAGAAAGTTCTGATGAAAACCTAGTGCTTTGTAGGCTGTGCTTTTGATAAAGACTTGTAATGCATTGCTAAATTTCTTGACCTACATAGTATCCCACAGGGAGCAGATGAATAAGTTGTGATATTAAAGTAGAAAATCCTAAGTTTATTGTCACCACAGTGGCATCTGTGTTAATTCACTGTCTGAACCTAAGGCTTGATTTTTAGATCAGAACAAACAAAGGTGGAAGAAGCAAGCATAAACAAAGGTGTGGAGGTCTGCCTGTCTTACTTTTCTCCCCATTCTTCCTGTGCAGATCCACTGTCTGTGTCTCCTGCCAAGTGGGCAGAAGAGTACCTAGAGCAGTCAGAGGAGAAGCTGTGGCTTGGGGAATCAGAAGATCAGTCTTTGGCAGATAAATGGTAAGTCTGACTTCTCAAGACCAGCTGTTGCTGCTAGACACTTGGGTGGGTGAAGTTTGGAAAGGTGATAGAAATCTGCTATGGCCTGAATGCTTTTGAGTCATTTAACCTAGACTGGTGTTCTCAGGCCTTTGGTTTCAGAGACAGAAGGAAACAGTGCTTGCAAACTGAAGTTTTTAGGAGAGTGTAGCTTTTCTGTTCTCTCATTCCAGGAAGATACTTTGATCATGTAGGCTGACTTAATCTCTCTGCCTAATGCAGAGCTCCTTAAAGTAACTTCAGGAGTGAGTTCAAGAACTTTCTTTCTGCAACAGATGCTTTTTACTGGATTCTACTAGTTGTAAACTTTCATCATGTAATTCTCCCTATCTGACAAACTACTTCCAGCCTTTCCTTGACATATTTCTAGGTTCAGTCTTCTACGTATTATTTTAGTGTATTTTTTTGTGGTAGATTAAAGATGGATCATCTCTCTGTAGGTACCTGTTTAGTCTTTTTTGATTAAAGAAGCAAATCACACACAAGTAATTTGGGCTTCTTAGGTCTTTCCTTAAAAAATTTTGTGTATTTGGATTGGAGCTTCCTGGCTCTTGCCTTCTCTGATAGCTTTCTGCAAATAATGGACATTCCCAAGTTACTGCCACCAGTTCCAAAGACTTTCCCAAGGCTGAATGTAGTGGTAACACCTAGAGCTGGTCCTGTCCTGCTGTAAGCCAGACAAGACATATTGAGTTGTGTCTTTGCCGTAAGCCCTCAATGCTCTGCAGTACTGATGCTTTTCCAAGACACTGTTTTCCTCTTCAGTGGGCATGACCTACTTTCTTTGTTCCTGGATATGTGACCTTGTTTCTGGTAGTTTAAAACTTGCAGTGTCTGATGGCATGTGAACTTGGCAAGGAGTCCAGATTGCTCTGCAGAACTGTGCTGACTCTGTAATTGTTTAATTCTGCTGCTGTTTGTGTCAGTCACTTGCACAGTTAACTTAGTAGTAATTTTGAATTTTTGCAGATGGATAATGCTACTGAATCACCTAGGAGAAGTCCAGAGTCTTTGAGGAGGGGTTGTATCCCCTCAATACTGTTGTCTGGCCTGTTGTGTAGACTGTTGTTAGTGAAAGAGTTTGCTGTTGCCTGGTATCAGACTGTCTCTTTCCAATTTTACTTCTTGGAACACAGGTATGAGGAATACCAACCTGAGGATGATCTTAAGAAAACTGTTACTGATTTCCTCTCTAAAGTGGATGATCCGAAACTCAAGAATACTGAGGTGAGAAATCTGACTGGGGCTAAGTTTAATTATTACTGTGAATTAGTAATTATATAATTAGTGATAATTATATTACTGTGAATAAGGGATGTGGGGAGTTGAGAAGGGTGAAGACAGTAAAGGAATAAAGCCTCCTGTTGTCCCATGTTTCCACTTCTTCCCTGATTCCTGGGAGCTGAACCTTACAATACACTTTAGATATTATCCGTCTCCACTCTTGTGAAGTTGGGTCCTTCCCACCGTTTCCAGGCCTTTTGTGCTCGCTCTGCAGAGAGAATCCCTCTTAGTGAAGGAGGGGGGCATGGGCAGAGGGCTTGTGGGCACAGCATCTGCCCAGCTCCACCCTTGTTTCATTTCTCTGCCGCAGTTCCTAAAGTTTGTCCGCCAGATCGGAGATGGGAGGGTATCGATCGAAGCTAATCAGGTGACCCACAGAGACCAAGATCAGGCAGAGCAATGGGCAGCTGAGTTTATACAGCAGCAGGTAGGAGCCCCAGGCCTGTATGCTCTGAAGGAAGAAAGCATTTTGCCACAGTGCACAGTCTGGGAGCAAAGGAAAATGGCAAGTCCAGCTCTCAGCCATGCTGAGGGAGACAAGGGAGGGGCTGTCGGGCTCTTAGCAGAGTCTAGCCAGAAGCTGGGAATATATTTGGACAGTTTGAGTTTTCTCATCTCCCACAGCATCTGGGAGGAAGAGGAGATTCAGATGAATTTGTTTCCACTTCATAGGCCATCAGTTCTTACTGATGGGGAGGAAGGGTCGTCATGCACCCTCCTGCTGTTTTGGGATGTGCCCTGAGGTTGCCAAATTCTAAAAAGAAAGGTGTGTTTCTGTTTCCAAACTCCCAGGGGGCATCCGATGCCTGGGTGGATCAATTTGCGCGATCTGGGAACATGTCAACTCTTGATACGGAATTTGAGCAGGCAAAGGCTGCTGTGGAGGTAAAGCTGGCTGAGAAGGAGGGCTGGGGTGCCAACTGAGAGCCCATGGTAGGGTTGCCTCTCTCCTTTGCATGCTCTGAGGAGGGCTGGAAACATTCAAGAGGGATTTCTCTGGCATGTCTATAGACCTGAGTTTATGGCTGAGGTACTCCAGTCACACTTTGTTCTCCCTTCAGTCAGATGTGGAGTTCTGGGACAAACTCCAGGCAGAATGTGAGGAGATGGCTAAGAGAGATGCAGAGGCTCACCCTTGGCTCTCTGAATATGAAGACATCAACTCCTCATCCTACGACAAGGTAGGGGAGAACAGGGTCTCTCAGCCCTAGCACTGTGATGGGCTGCCCTGGGGAGACTGGCAGTGTGTTTGTCTCGCTATGAGTTCCACAGACACTAAATGCTGCTGGAGTTCCTTCTCACACTGATGCTTTGCTATCATTTACACTCTCCCAGATCAGCTAGGGGTTAAATACTGTTTTCACTTGGGCTTGTCCGCTAATGCTGTCTGGTTCTTGTCCAGCACTAAATACCAGTGAATACAGGGGTTCTTTGCAACAAGTTCGTGTGTTGTGTCCCCTGGCCCCATCTGTGCCCCTCTCCCCCATTTCCCTCCAAGATAATAAGATCCATACTAAATGTTTTGTCTCTGTAGCAACTTATTTCAGGTCTGGTTTGAGGGATTTCTCTGGCACAGAGAAGACAGGAAGAACCACCATTGTTCTCTGATCTGCTACAATATAGCAGTGAGGACTAGGTGCTGGCTAGTCTGCAGCTGGAGTGTTGCTGATGCAGCAAGACTAGACTGTGCTGTGCTGTAGAGAGTGCTCTTCTCCCTAAGTCTGTCTCCTAGCTTTAGCCCCTGTGTGTCTGTCTGCCCTGCTAGGGTTACCAGTTCGAGGAAGATAATCCCATGAGGGATCACCCGGAAGCATTTGAAGAGGGGCGCAAGCGCTTGGAGGAAGGTGACCTCCCCAATGCTGTCCTGCTCTTTGAGGCTGCAGTGCAACAGAAGCCAGATCACATGGAGGTGAGTGGCAGCAGAGATAACGGGCTGAGCTCTCAGGGTGGGTGTAGAAATCTCACTTCAGTGTTAGGACCTGTGCAGGGCGTATGAAAACGCCTCATTGTTTTGCGGCTCTGAATTTGTAGCCGATGTGTGTGAATCCTCAGGGAGCCTCTGAGCAAGGAGGTTTCTGACTTAAGGTCAGTTACAGGAAGCACAAAGTCATCTGGCCCAGAGCTGTGTAAAATCTTTGGAGCACATGAGATTGTGCATGGAGCCAAGACAAGGAGTTCTAATCTCTCAAGTTGCTTCTGTGAAAGTCTTTATTGGCATTGTAAGTTTGGAGAAGCTTACGGCAGATCACTGCTTTCTGTATCTGTATTAAATTCTAGTTCTGAGAAGCTCATTAGACTGCGGTTCTGACTAAGCCTTTCATCTAGGTGCTAGGAGAAGATGTGACCCAAAAGGGTTGGGAAAGGTGGCTTGGGTGTTTTCACAGTCTTAATTGAAGTTGTG
Organism: Rhipidura dahli; assembly: GCA_013399225.1. Classification (NCBI taxonomy): domain Eukaryota; kingdom Metazoa; phylum Chordata; class Aves; order Passeriformes; family Rhipiduridae; genus Rhipidura; species Rhipidura dahli. The sequence continues at coordinate 359,641 of VXAC01008324.1, read as the reverse complement.
AGCCAAAGAAGGATTTTTACACTGAAGACAGAGTTCCAACTCCTCGCTAAATGAATACTTTTTTCCATAAACCACTTCATTTTCTGCAGGATAAATTGGGAAATGGAATAGTCTGTGTGCCTTTTTCCAGGGGTAGAGGACGTGGATATTCTCAGGAAGAGTGCAAACACACCCACGTTGTCCGTTTCTGGAGTGCCTGCCTCAGGGATCCAGGGCTGCTCAATTTTCAGTGCGTCTTGTTCAAACCCTGCTGATTATATATGACTGGACATACATAATTTGATTACCCTGAGACTTAAATGAGTGACATTTTGGAACGAGGTTCTTGGCTTCTGGGAATAGGCATCTAACTTTCTAGGGTACTGGTAATAGGTGGAAAGTAAGCAGAAGGTTTGAAGATCTGCTTTAGCTTTGAAGTGGTCAAAATCTCTTAGCACTGTCGCTTTCTTCTCATAGGCAGTGTGGGCTGCAGGCTGAGCATGATGGAGAGGTAGTTGAAACCTTAGGGGAAGAAATCTTGGGCCAGTTCTGGCTAGCTGTATTGGAAACATTCTGAATTCTTCTACTGTGACTGCAGAAAGTACAGGAGAAGTCAAGACTTCACAAATGGTACAGTGATCAAATAGACATGAACAATTGCTCTGAAGGAAATGTCATGTTTTCTTTGGTCCAAGTCACAGCTTTACCTTGAATCTCATCAGCTCTACTGCTGGCAGAACACTGCAGTTATCACTGGTCAGTTCTGCATGAACTGTAGCTAGCTATGTATGGTGAGGCGTGAGAGATTCAAGAGAGTAAACTGCCTTCTGCTTGTGGTGGCTTGTGCACGGTTTCTGTGTGTTTGCTAATGAAACAATTTCCTTCCTTTAGGCAGTGTATACCTCATTTTGTGACTTACATTCACAAACCAGGTACATCATGATGACAATCCCACCGACTATGTAGCTTATTTTGGACCCAGGGGTGTGGTTAACAACATAAAGTGAACAGATACTTTGGATTTAGTGCCTAGTTAAATGTTCCTTATATCAGCTTCTTGGAGATGGAAGTCATTTTCATGTACTGGTGTCACGATGATTGGAAATTCAGTAAAATAACAGTGCTTCTACTTTCAGGTCTGAAAGTCAACTCTGCAAGGTTACTACTTGCTAGTGGACCACTGCACAAGTGCATACAGCTGCCTGCCTCGGGGGTCTCATTATTAGCACTGCTGCTATGCCATTTTGTTCTTGGGAGATCTGCATTTTCCTCCTTCCTCTGCAATTTGACCACAGTTAGAAGTTAAAAGTGGAGATTCTGTGATTTAAAAATGTAAAACTACCAGCAGTTGCTTTATGATAGATTTCCAGGTAGTCATTCACTTCTGTTCACTATAACAATGCCAATTTTATTGTCTTTGAGGACCTATGTGCCATGACATCTGTGTATCTTTTGAGAGGAACTTAATACCTGTGGCTAATGTGTATACTTTGGTCTATTTGATCTCACTTTGAAACTGTGTGGGATAATATACTGGATTTAATCTCTGTGTTTGTGGTTTATTGGCTGATTTTCTCCTCTGTAAGTCTGACTTTGTACATCTGTGTCTTCCCCAGGCCTGGCAATACCTGGGAACCACCCAAGCAGAGAACGAACAGGAGCTTTTGGCAATCAGTGCCCTCAGACGGTGAGTGTTGCAGCAGAGCTGCTGACTGCAGCTGCTTGTGGAGTGCATAGTGCCACAAGCACCATACGGCTGTCACAGGGTGCTCTATCTGGATGGTGTCACCTCCTCTGTCTGGGTGTCTCCTACACTGATTTAATACTGTGCTCACTTCTCATTCTTTGCCCTGCAGGTGCCTGGAGCTGCAGCCTGGGAACCTCACAGCACTTATGGCTTTAGCAGTCAGCTTCACCAACGAGTCCCTGCAGAAGCAGGCATGTGAGACCCTGCGGGACTGGCTGCGTCACAAGCCAGACTATGCCCACCTGCTGGACAAGGAGCCAGAGGAGAGCGTCTCGGGGACAAACCTGGGGCCTTCCAAGCGTGTCCTAACTTCCCTGCTGTCTGAGTGAGTTACAGTTACAGATGTCAGCCTTTGGCTGAAAGGCTTCTGGGAGGGGCTCAGACTAGTCCAGGCAGGCTTGGCAACCCAAGGCCAGCTCTCTCCACAGTACACCAATATCCTGTTCTGTGCTTTTCCAGCTCACTGTTCATGGAGGTGAAGGAGCTGTTCTTAGCAGCTGTGCGCAGCAACCCCTCAACTGTGGATCCTGATGTCCAGTGTGGCCTGGGTGTCCTTTTCAACCTCAGTGGCGAGTATGAGAAGGCTGTGGATTGCTTCAGTGCTGCTCTCAGTGTGCGCCCCAACGTAAGAAAGGGGCAGACTGGGGGTGCTGGAGGTACTTGGAGATTTGTGGGTGAAGGTTTGGGTGGAGGTGCTGCGTGTATGAGAGATGCATGTTTGCAGTGGAGGAATAAGACAGACATGTGGAAGGAAGGGTTGGCTTGTAGCTTAGAGATCCAATTCACCTCAGCCCTTTCTCTGTGCCCCTTCTTCCAGGACCACCTTCTGTGGAACAAGCTCGGTGCCACGCTGGCCAACGGCAATCGGAGTGAAGAAGCTGTGGCCGCGTATCGTCGGGCACTGGAGCTGCAGCCGGGATATATCCGCTCTCGCTACAACCTGGGCATCAGCTGCATCAACTTGGGTGCCCACCGGTGAGCACGGCATGGGCAGCTCCACTCTGACCCACGAGTTGGTGTGCTCGTGGGAGACAGGCTGCCACGGGTTATGAGGGCAGGGCCACGCTGCCTGCAGCCTTCTGTTGGCATAGGAGAGCAGAGCCAGTGGGTGGACTCTGCCCAGAGATCCAAGCGTCATGCAGTTACAGATGGAGTAGAGGCCATCTGGACTCCTGATTCTTTTACAGGGAAAAGGGGCACCTCTGGTTCTGGAGCAGGGTAGGATCTGGTGAAAAGGGGGAAACTGTTTTGGAGGAGAAATAGTTTAGAAGCAAATGGGGAAGGGAGTATGGGATGTACCATCTCCACTAAGCATGTGTGTGTTCTCCTGTTGACAGGGAGGCTGTGGAGCACTTCTTAGAGGCTTTGCACATGCAGCAGAAGAGCCGAGGTCCGCGGGGGCAGCAAGGAGCCATGTCTGACAACATCTGGAGCACGCTGCGCATGGCCCTCTCCATGCTGGGGCAGAGTGACCTGTATGGGGCAGCTGATGCCCGTGACCTGCCCACACTGCTTCAGGCATTTGGCCTCCAGCAGTGACTCTGGGATAGGCTCCCCTGCGAGTGCAGCGGTTGCCTAGCCCAGCAGTGAGTGACCTTTCTTAGGGAGAAAATGTTCACGAGGGTTCACACACATCTTTGCCCTGGTAGGGCAGATCATTGACAACTGGTTTTTTTCCCCCTGGTGAAGTGTGCAAGTTCCCCAAGCTGTCTGTTGTGGCCTGAGCATTTTGGAACGGTTCACAATATCACCTCCATGATGACTGACACTGCTGGTTCACAGATGATCAAAGTGGGGAAGACAGCAGCATCCTGCCCTCTTGCCAGACTGCATTTGCAGTAGTGCCCAGCTTGGCTGTGAGGCCTTGGCTATGAGAGCCATTCTGCAGGGGTGTGTCTCGAGTTCCAGCTCCTTAGGAGGGGCGGGATTGCTGTTTCACCCAGAAGGGTGAAAAATTCTGGGGTTTGAGCATGCTTCCCCATGTATGTGCTTGCATGTGTGTATATGTGGGTTGCTAGGGAAAACTGGGGCAGTAGTCCCCTTTTCTGGCCACTGGTAACTTCATGGTACAGCCAGATGCTACTTCCTCAGTGTCTCTTCATGAACCTTTTAAGACAAGAGTATTGTACTGATGCTGGGGACAGGGGGGAGGCCCTTACCCTGCCAGGGTAAGGGGAGATCCCAGAGTTCAGGCTTGAGATGAATTATAGGAATAAAAGTCTAAAATGTTACCTCTCCCAAAATATGGTGGGGGAAGGGGTCAAGTCTTAATTTTCTCTTGCTCATCTGTCATTGTTTTCCTTTGTGCAAAAGTCCCCATCTTGTGTGTAACTGAATCTTGTTAATTATAAATAACTGTATATGATTCTATTGGGGAAAATGTTTTTTAATTGTAAAGTATTTTGTATAATAAAGGTGCAAGCCCACTGCTTTTCAAAAATAGATTAGAATCTGTCTCTGTTTCTGTCTCCCCTTTTGACCCAGGTTTTGCTTTATTGATAGCTCGAATGCAGATGAAGCTTAAAGGACCTCATATTGCTGTAGCCCTAGGCTTCAGTTCAGTGAGCCAGCAGAAGAGCTTCCCAGTGCCAAAAGCTCCCTTTTTCCTTGCTTAGGTTTAGAGGTCGGTGATGCACTTTTTTTTCATCTTCTGGCCCTCTGCAGTGAGGGGAGTTGTGTTACATTTTATCACCTCTTTAGGGAATCTGACTGCTACAGTAGTCAAGGCTGGGGGCTTAAGCGCTGCCCCTTCCTCTTCCATCACCACCTGTTTCTTCATACCTCCTCATACCTGGCTTATTTTTCTCTTGTGGCTGGAGCAGAAGGTGTGTGCAGAGAACAGTATTTGCTGTATATTTACTGAGCTTTATTTTCCCCTGTGTCTTTCACCCATCCCTGTGGCACTGAGGCCTACATGCACTGTTCTGAGATTGCTGTAGCGCATGCAAAACAACTTGCTGCTTTTGCTGTCTGAAAGGAAGGGAAACACTGCTTCTGTGTCCTGCTCACCCACACTGCTGGTCAGAGATGTCTTTTGGTTTTTACTGATTCCTGTCCTGTGTCAGATTCTTTGCTTGGTGAAAGAAAACATAAATGCCTCTGCTGTGCCTCACCTGCTGTCTCGGTGTTCTCCCTTCCCCAGTTCTCTGCTGTTGCTCTCACCACTGATTTCCTTTGCCTCTTTGGTGCACCACATTCCTCTCTGTTCATATTCTCGTTACCACTGCTTGGCCTTCCCTTTTACTCATCCTCAGATTTCATTAGTGCTTCCCCTCCCCTAGGTTTCCTAGTTGCTTCAGTTTCCCTTGAAATGTTGCTTAACCCCTTGACTTTGTGTTGGTGTCCTTCCCTATCCCACATTTCCCCCTGTCCCTGCAGGTGGGTTGTCTGTTACCATTTCCCCTGGAAATTGTTCTCACTTTCTTCCCTCTGTTCCTGTTAAATCATCTCACAGCATCTCTGCTACCTTTTGCTGAGGCTGAATCTTCACCTAAGCCTTAGTCCCTGCTTAGTGTCCCAGGGCTGAGTGAAGACTGAGCTGCCTCTGTCCAGGTCCTGTCTGACCTGTTAAGAGCTGCCTTTGGAAGTGCAATGTTGATGCCACGAACGCCAGCTGGCTGGCTGGATCTGCATTCTGGTTCCAGTGCACAGTTTTTGTCTGTGCTGGTGTCCCTGCCTCTGGTGTCCAAACCCAGCTTGTGCTGGTGCTCTGTACGTATCATGATCCTGGATTTGCATTTCCAGCCACATCCATGTTTTCTGTTACCAAGTTCAGTTGTACAGCAGGGGTGGGTAGCAGGTATCAATCATTTTGGGTTCACATAAAGGCAATGATGGATATTTGCATGTCCCTAATCCAACCCCCTGCTCACAACAGGCCTAACTCATCCTATTGGTAGACTGGGGAGCTAAGTGCCTTATAAATGATTCTGCTCTCCATTTTATTTTTACTTTTCCCAATGCACACGGCAGTTGCAGGGCCTATCACCACTGAAAATTTGTAAGAGATCCCAGCATGACCTTTACCAAATTCTTAGGTGTTACAGGACACAAACTAACCTTTCATAGAGCCATGAGTGACTGGTCAAAGAGGATAGTTCAGTACATGTTTTTCCACCCATGCATCTTGATATGTTTCTTCTGTATTTCTTCCTTCAGTGTTTTATTTATTTGCTGCTTAAGACCCCAAGAAGTCATAGCATCTCTTGATGATGGCTTTACCACACAGCCAGGAAATTAAAATATGCTTTGAGGCCCTTATACCTCTAGCCACAGAGCTCCTCATTAGCTTCCATCCTTGTCAAGGAGGTGGTTGTGCTGGCCTTGTTTATTCTGCTTCACCATTGCAGTTTCCTCTCTTGAGCTGCTGAGCCTCATTATGATTCTGAGTTTTCTTGAGTTGCAGCCCCCTGAGTTCAGGTTTTGGGTCCCAGGCTCCTACCTGTTGTGCCTGTGTGTGCTGAGGTCTTTCTGGTCCGGAAGATGTTCAGACCAGTCTGTTTTGAGAGGAATGCTCTAGGGCTGGTGACCTCAAGTGAATCTTCATGGAAAGAGCATCAGGCCAGCAAGAAATTCTCATATTCTCTAGGAATCTGCTGTTTGAAATACTGTCTGACTCAAAGTTGCATCAGTATGTTTGTTTAAGAGCCTTTGGTGAATTTTTTTCTCTGCCTGTGACTTGCTGATTTTGAAGCCACATGGTGCCTTTGGTCTTTACAATGTCATGTGGATGCACACAAGAACTGTGTTAAAATACCTAAAGTATTTTCTTTTGTTTATTAAGCCTGCTGTCGCTTCCTTTGTGGTCTCCTACTTCAGGTCCTGTAAGACATAGCAAATAAAATGGTTCTACTACAGTCCACGTGTCCCCAGGGGGGAAACCCTTTTCCCTACTTCTGTACCCCACACTTCTGTATCTTTTCTATTTTTAATGTGGTCTTGCCAGTACTTCCTTCATGCCCTAGCCTGCCTCAGGGCTGTGAGCACACACACTCTACCAGTTCCTCTCCTCTGAGTCGGCCCCTGATGCTTGGAGGTCTTTTGGCAGGCAAGGAGGGACAGAAAGCAGCACAGCAGCTCTCCCACCTGCAGAGGCAAAGTGGCACCGGGGACAGCCCCCCAGACAGGCCTCCTGGTCAGAGCAGGCTCTGGCAGCTTCTCCAGGTGGTGGTCCCTTGTTCATGGAGGCAAATGTTCCTTTGCACCCACGAGAGAGAAGAGAAACTTTTCTGTCGCTGCCATGCTGGGTGTGGCAAAGCACTGTCTAGTGTTTTCTCATGATTTTTAGATGCGTAAAAGAGACATGTAACTTTTTAAAACTCTGTACCTGTCCACGACTTTAGGAAGAGTTGTAGGTACAGAGATCCCCCGAAAAATCCGGTGCCGGGTGAGTTGGGGTTTTTTTTGTAGTGTTTCCATTGCTCTGTTGCATTTCTGAGGCAGAAGTGACACCTAGTGTTGGGTGGAGAGCAGGTCCGTGTCTGTCACACACGCTCGGACCGCGAGGCTGAAGGGTTTAGGAGCACGATTTGCTAATTAAACACCAAAGGAACAAAATGCCCGATGACATTTCTAAACGTGCAGCTGTAGACGCAAAACGTGGTGCTGTGAAGCTCGGACCTTTTGAGGGGCAGTGATGCCTTCCCCTGGCTCCTTCCCGGTCTTTGTGTTTGTGGGGTCCAGCTTAGCAACTACTCCATGGAAAACCATCTGTACATTTATTAAAAAAAACCCCAGAAAACAACCCAGTTGTGTTTCTGACATTTTTAACTAGCAGTTATTCACAGACAACCTGTTGCCTTTTCCTTCATCTGGGAAGAGGAGACTTGGGAAAGGAAATAAGAGTTGGAAATGATCTTCACTTTGCTTTCTGATGTCTGTGTGTTGTCAAGTGGGGCTTAAAAGGCTTTTGTGAGTCTGTATTTGCTGCACATCTCTTTCCAGCACAATTTCTTTGGAGCTCACTCCCAGCGTTGTGACTGAAGATGCAGCACTCACACAGGAGGATTCAATCATCTCCCTTTTTGCTGAAAAAGTGATGTTCAGTTGCTTTACTGAAGATGAGCAATTGGGAAGTGCAGCAAACAAAGGGAAGAAGAAAAAAAAAAGGGAGTTTGTGTGAGATACATGCTAGGCAAAAAAAAGAGGCCTTTTTTTCTTTCCCCCTGAAGGGTTTGGTAGTGAATGCATTTATTGTCATGTGGGCTGTTCACAGCTTTTGGGTTCTGTGGTCCAGTGGCATGTTCCTGTATTGCATTTTTGGGGGCTCTTTTGATTGAGAAACAGAAGTGGGAGAGTGAAAAGAGGGGAATAAAACCTTTATTTTTTGTGATGAAGAATTACATTACTAGCTCTAACAACTGCTAGGTGTGTAAAACCCAAAAAACCACCCTCTCCAACCACAAAACACCCTCCAAAATAAAGGAACCAGTATTCTCCTGCCTAGAGTCCAAAACTGCCAGACAAAAATAGCAAACAGAATCTGGGAAGGTGTATTTCATTTGTGATTTTAATTTTTTTAAAATCCTTTTGTTTTAAAGTAAAGAATAAAAACAGACGTGTAATTACTGAGATACAAACTAAGGTATCTGCTGTGGTGGAGTAGGATAGGAACACAGCAGGGCCTGGTGGGTGAAGGAATTTGTTGTTAATTAAATTTTTCTACCATTTTACCTTTTCCAGCACTGTGAAGTGGGTGCATATGTGACATCCACAGCTTTAAGTGAAATTGTTTTATCACCCTGCAGTCTAGTAGTAAACAGTCTCTGAACAAAGAAAGAAAGAAAGAAGAAAAAGCCCCAGAAAACCACTTTTATGAAAAACATAAAAATATTTCAGTCTTTATTCTTCACTTGTTGAATTGTTTTTTGCATAAACTGCACATTTTTAAAGAATCTGTGTGCCATCATTCATCTTGCTCCTTCTGTTGCTTTTTGTCTGCTGAGGGCAATAGAGGAACAGGGGTTTATCCTCCTCTTATCTTTTCACTTTTCAAAATCTGCTTTTCAGATTTTGAGATACTGCTGTTTCTGCAGGAACAGGATAAAAGGAATTTTGGGAAACATCATTTCCCATAAATTTGCTCTATCTCAAGTATTGTGTCCAGCTGTGGGGATCTCAGCACAAGCCCCAGGACATGGACCTGTTGGAATGAGTTCAGAGGAGAGACATAAGGACAATCAGAGGGCTGGAGGACGTCTCCTGTCAGGAAAGGCTGAGAGAGCTGTGGTTGTTCAGCCTGGAGAAGGCTTTGGGGTGACCTTATTGTGTGGCCTTTTACTATCTGGGGGGGGCTGAAAGAGAGATGGAGAGGGATTTTTCAACAAGGACACAGTGGGAGGACAAGGGGGAGTGACTTCAAGCTGAAAGATGGCAGGTTTAGATCAGATATGAGGAACAATTCTTTACTGTGAATGTGCTGAGGCACAGCAACATTGCCCAGAGAAGTTGGGAATTCCCTATCCCTGGAAGAGTTCAAGGCCAGGTTGGATGGGACTTTGAGCACCTTGCTGCAGTGGAAGGTGTCCCTGCCCATGCTAGGGGAGTTTGAACTAGATGATCTTTAAAGTCTCTTTCAATCCAAACCATGCTATGATCCATAAGGAAAAAAAGCAAACAAACCCAACCCTCAAAGAAAACTCCATAAATATTTCCAATATCAACCCCCCAACCCCACCCTGAACCCTGGGGTGTTCTGCTTTGTTCAGTGACTTGCTTCCCTGTGCATAAAGCACCCTACAGGTGAGATTAATGACATTAAAACCCATTTGTTTTTCAATCCAGTAACACTAGGACAGATAGTCAATTAGAACCAGGAACTCATTTCTTTCTGTGAACCTGGGAGTATTAGTTCAGAGATCCTTTACCATATTTTTGTTTTAGCACAAAAAACATGGTAAAGGATTCCATCACGTATCATTCCATCCTGTATAACTTTCTGATTTTCCTCAAAGCCCTGAAAAGCCCCACTGCCAGCTTTGGTGCTCTGCAGGGAGTACTTAGGAGTTCACTGTTCACTGTTGACTGCATCACTCTGTACCAGAGTTGAGATAGACTCAGACTCAGTCTTTGTGGCTCCTTCATGGCTTATATAATTGGTCAAAGGGCTTTATACAATTGGTCAAAGGGCTTTCCTGAGTCTGCAGGTGCTGAAAAAGATGTGGATGTTTAGTTCATGATTAATTATGTCATAACACGTGATTCTTTTTTTTTTTTTTTCGGAAACACAACTAAATAATTTAATGAGTAAAACATACTATCAAGCTAAGAAGAATGAATGTTGTTCAATGGCAGCATAAATCCATCCTGTTCTAGGATATTTTAGTTCCTCTTTCAGGCATTCCTGACATTGGTGTGCTTATTTTTCCTCCCTTCTCTTACCAGAGAGTGGACACAATGGTTCAGGAGTGGAATGGGGCTTTCCCCTTTCCAGCAGCACTGAACTGTAGGCTGAGGTCACTGCAACACCCAAAAACATGCTCTAAAGGTGTGATTTGCCTGTTTAGAGAAGGGACTTTTCATCTAGCTGTTGCTATAAAGTGATGGCCTGCTTCTCTTCAAAACCCCAAAATGCAAATTTCAGCTGCTCTGCTTCCAGTCTCTGCAGAGCAGCAAAACCAATGGACCACATGCAAAAAAAACCCCAGAGCCTCAAGTACTTCTATGCTGGCCTTAGGTTTGTGATCTGGCACACCATGGGCTCTGCCATGCACCAGAGAAAGAGATACAGCACAAGGATTTGGCTGGATCTGGTGTACAGGCTGCCTGTTTTGCAGGGATGAACCAGGTCCCTTCCCAGCTCCCCATCTTCTCCAGTTACTCCCTGTCTGACAGAGCAGGGGTGCCCCAAGTGAACTAATGCAGATCCTATTGCTTTCTCCTGCTGCAGAACAGTCTTCTGGCATGCTAGCCAATGAACCTGTCTGAAAATATATTCCAGACAGGTGAACCTGCAATGAGACAAACAGAAAAAACACTGCCCCTGTAGCTCTGCCAGAGCCTCCTGGCCCTGCTTTAGCAGCTCTGCATACCTGTAGCTGCTCAAATGGCTACGTAGGTGAGAAGGAGGAAGAGAATTTAATAAAACCCTACTCAAATGCCACCTCTGTCAAGTGGGCATCTGCCAACAAAGCCCATTGGAAAATTAACATTGTTTATTACAGTTATTTCACAGGTAAACAAAACATAAACTGCAATAGGCAGAAAAATTCTACAGCCTGGGCGTCACAAAGGACTTTGATAACGTTTTTATTACTGTGATTCATTTTTTTCTGGAGGAGGACAAACAAGAACTAAAGTTCTAGGGTTTTATCAGGGGCTTATGCTTCAACAGACTTTTGACCCAGAGCAATAACATGACTGGCTGTAGAAAGATCAAAATTAAAATGAAATAGTTAATGATTTTTGTTCACCTATTGACCATTTCTCAGTTTTGTTGACCGGGGTGTTGCACAAGACTTGTGTGCAAGTATAAATGCAGGCAGGTGAGATGCCCTGCACAAAGAGCAGCCCTGCACTGGAGGAATTGCCCTCAGCTCTCCCCAGCCCTGCAGCTGACATCAAGGTGAGAGGCACACTCTGTGCAGGAGAACTGGAATGGGGTTTTTGGGCAGCTGCTGTGAAATGCAGGGGAAGGGAAGGAGGCTTCAGTGCTGGGTGAGAGTTGCAGCACATCCGTGAGGGTCTGCTGTGTGCATGTGCAGGGACTGAACCCATCTCTCAGGGGATGAGGAGATGCTGCTGCAGGACAGACAACCCTTACCGAGGGACAGGGTGGAGGGGCCAGTGATGCAAAATTCTCAGAGGCAAAAGAGAAAATATTCTACAAATTTATCTGAGTCATGGGGTCTTTATGTTGTATCAGCAAAATGAAATGGGTTGTTATAATTACTTTTTCTACAGATAGAAAGTCATTATAGTACTGCTTAGTCAGTGAGTCCAAGTTCAAGTTCCCTCAGCTCCCATGGATGCTTTTATAACCATGAATAAATACCTGTTTTTAATCACTTTTTTTTTTTTTAAGTGAGGTTTAAGTGATTCAGGTTTTTTAATTATGATGCATATATCTTGCAGTATTAGTATGGCTTTTAATCTTGCCCCACATATCTGTCTTCTCCCATCCCTTCTCAGAATCAGCTAGAGGAATGGTTTTTTTGTCCCATATATATTTGCTCTGAAATGTAAATCTTTGCTTTGGTAATTGTTACATGATTTAGAGAGGGAGCTGTTATCATAACTGACTCTTCATTACTATTCCTGCAGCTGTTACTAATAAACACTTTGGGCTTTTTAACTGAACTCAGATGACTGTGTGGAATTAGATGTGTGTATTGGTAATAGTGTTAGAAAAAGACATTTAAAACCTGAAATTTAGTCTGATTTCAAGAGCTGATGTTTCCAACTTGATTGCTTCTCAGTGTATGTCAACAGTTGGAATCTCTTGATCTCAGTAAAATTCTATAAAAAAAGAAAAAAGGTGTTTCAGTGAATTTAAAGTTCATTTCTGCCTTAAAAATAGGTTATTTCCCCCTATTTTAAATAAAGAATGCACTTTCTCTTAGAAATTAATTAATCACATGTCTCACTACTTTTATATTGCATTCTGTATGGCTCATGAAACCCAGTCCAAACAATGAGTGCCAACTTCTAAAATATTTCTCAACTGCAGCAATTATCAATGGAAAGACTTATCACTAGATGTATATTTTATTTCACTTTTATATATATATATATACATATATATATATATATATATATATATATATTTAGGGTATACCAATAAGATGTTAAACAAAATGCTCAGGTGTCCCTTGCATGAACACATATTAAATGAAACTGGACTGTTGTGGTGTACAAATCTCATTTTACTTTTTTCCTCCAAACTGAAATTTCTATGTCATGTCCTCACTCCTTCTCAGCTGCTGCTATTTTTATCCTCTGCTAAAACTGTTTTACATTTCCTTTTTACCTTTTGTCCCATGTGGTCTCCAGCATTTCGTGTCTGGTGTGTAAAGGCCTCTTACGAACATTGCTTGGTTTGTGTTTTCATTTTCTGCAGGCTGCCATCCAACTCCTACAGCAGAAAATCCAAGCCCCAGAAGCCCTGCTGAGATGGGAAAAATCATCGTTTATGAGCATGCCAACTTCAAGGGCATGTCCAAAGAATTCCACACCAACATTGCCAATCTCAAAGATGCAGATTGGAATGATTGTATCTCCTCAGTGAAAGTAATTGGCAATCCTTGGGTGGCTTATCAGCACGAAAACTATAAAGGACAGTTGCTGGTCCTTGAGGAGGGAGACCACGACTTTGTTGGTAAGAAGATGAATGACAGGATCAGCTCTCTGCAGGTGATCACTGAAGATCTGCACAACCCCCAGATCACTCTCTATGAAGATGCTGATTATCAAGGGAGGAGCAAGATAGTAACAGAAGCAACCAATCTGTCTAGGGGACATGACAATAACAGCACATCTTCACACAAAGTCCAGAGAGGTGCCTGGTTGCTGTGTGATAAGAATGAAGGAAATGGATCTCAGTACATTGCACGAGCACATGAACACCTTCCAAATTACAAGGCAATTAAGTTCAATGACAAGCTTTCCTTCCTGCGTCCCCTTCGCCCTGGCTGTGGCTGTTAGAATCCAAATCCTGCAACACTGAGAAAAGATGCAGCCCCAGCAGGAAATGTTACCTTGATCTCTGCCTGTGCCACTTTTCCCCCAGTGTCACAGGACCACCTAATGTGAGTGAGAGGTCTCTGCCGTGCTGCACTGCAGATCTGTGCATCTGTATCTTGCCCTGCACTCTTGTCCTGCTCCACAAATGGCCTCTGCCATTGTCTGTAATACATTTGGTGTTGGTGCCAATAAAGAATCTCTTGCAATCAGCAGTGGGTGTGTTTTATGCATTGTTTAGTATAGATAAATATTGCCCTTTCAAGATGAGATGTCTCTGTGTATCTGGAATATGTTCTGTGCAGTCACTTGCAAATATTTTTCATGGATCTCTCCTGTAGAATTTTGTCTCCTTCGAGTTTCACTGGTCAGAAACTCTGCAACCAGACTAAAGATCTTGGTAAGCATTTTGATTACTGCTGTGATGCTGGCCCAACTCTCACCTGTAGCCTGTATTTAACTATCCCATGGATTATTGTATCTCAAGGCACTGATCATACAATCATAGAATCCTAGAATCCTATGAAGTCTGGAGTTGGGAAGTGCCTTAAAGATCATCTCATTCCAGTCCTCTTGCCATGGGCAGTGACACTTTCTGCTAGACCAGGTTGCTCAAAGTCCCATCCAGCCTGGCCTTGAACACTTGCAGGGATGGGGAATCCACAACCTCTCTAAACAACCTGTTTCAGTGCCTCATCACCCTCACAAGTAAAGAACTCTTTCATAACATCTGATCAAAGTCTCGCCTCTTTTAATTCAAAACCATTCCACTCTCATCCTATTACTAGCTGACCACTTCAAAAGTTGCTCCTGCTCTTTCTTATATGCCCCCTTCAAGAACTGGAAGGCTGCAATGAGGTGTCCCTGGAGCCTTCTCTTCTTCAGGCTGAACAACCCCAGATTTCTCAGCCTATCTTCATAGCAGAGGTGCTCCAACCTTCTGACCATGTCCCAGTCTATGCTCATGTCTGGGATTGCCCCGACCCAGGTGCAGCACCTTGCACTTGGGCTTGTTGAACCTCATGAGGTAACTATGGAATCACTTCTCATGTTTGTCCAGGTCCCTCTGGATGGAATCCCATCCTTTTGTTGTGCCAACTGCACCCCTCAGCTTTGTGTCATCTGCAAACTTGCTGAGGATGTCATTGATAAAGATCTTAAAAATCACTGGTTTCAGGACAGAGCCCTGATGGACACCAGTAATCACTGGTCTCCCCCTGGACATAGAGCCATTGGCCACAACTCTCTGGCTGTGTGGCTATTTCCCAAATAGTCCACCCTTCAAACCCAGGTGTCTCCAGTTTGGAGATGAGGATATCATATGGGACCATGTCAAAGTTCTTAATGAAGTGGAAATACGTGACCTTGGTTGGTGTCCCCTTGCTGACGGCTTCAATTCCTCCATCATGGATGGCCTCCAGAGTGGTCAGGCATGATCTGCCCTTAGCAAAGCCATGCTGGCTGTCTTCAATCTTCTTCTTGTGGTGCATGTGCCTTAACACTGCTTCCACAGGGACCTGCTCCATGATCTTCCCAGGAGTAGAGGTGAGGTTCACGGGTCTGTGGTTCCCCAGATCTTCCTTCCTCCACTTTTTAAGAATAAGAGTGATGCTTCCCCTTTGTCCATTCACCAAGGATTTAACCTGAATGCTGTGACTTTTCAAATATGATGGAGGGTGGCTTGGCAACAATCAGCCAGTTGCCTCAGGACCCTGGGATGCATGTCATCCAGTCCCATAGACTTGTGTCTGTTCAGTTTCATCGCATGGTCTCAAACCTGCTTTTCACTTACAGTGGAAGGGACTTTGCTCCCCCAGTCACCACCTGCAGCTTCAGTGACTCCAGAGACATGGAAAACCTGACTGCCAGTGAAGACTGAGGCAAGGAACTCACTGAATACCTCAGCCTGCTCCACACCCATTGCCACCAGTTCTTCCTTCTTGTTCATTGGTGGGGAGTGGGGGCTACACTCTACTTGGCCTTTATTTCCTGCCCAACGTTGTTCCAGAAGCCCTTGAGCGTGAGTCTGCAGAGGCAGGCAATGGGGACAGCTCCAAGCTTGTGGCTAAAACACCAAGAGTAAAGTTATTTCCACATCAATTGGCTTATGAGCACCCAAATGATACAGGCTGATTGCTGAAAATCTGCACGCTCTGCACATGAAGCCCAGAACATGCTGTGCTGTCAACTGCTGGGCTTTGTCCTGCTTTGAAGCAAACACTGCAGGCTGTGCTGAAGTATCAGCTACTTGTGCTCCTCTGCTTGGCCTGGGTGGGCAGATGCAATGGGGATAGCTCAAAATCCACGTGTTTTGGGACACTTCTTACTGCTTTGAAGCCAGTTTCAGGTTTCCTCGTTTTGTTCACCAAAGTGGGATTTCCAAATTCAATTCCAAGAGCATCTGGCACGCTCCCTACTCTAGAACATGTGTTTTATAGTGGCAAGTCAACTGGCAAATATTGCCTTCTGCCCAAAACCATTTGTGGAAGAAATTATTTTAGAAGTCCTATTGAAGTGCCTTGGTCATGTCTGAGAGATCCCTTCCAGAATCTCAGCGTGATAATGATGTTACATAGGCACTGGTAATAGGAGAGAGGTTATTTCAGATGTCTCTAATTAAATTTCCTAGGAAATACACTTAATGATATTTCCTTTGTGAAAACCACCATTTCTTAGAGAGGAAAGAAGGTATTCTCTTATTTTCTTGGCATATGTAACTGAGAAGTTCCTTACAGCCAGGAGGCCTCCGAAGCAGAGATCTTTGAATTTTCCCTCTGTTTCTTCTGGGCAAAGAAAATACTACATTACCTCCCAAAGCTGCTGTTACTCTGATTTTAATCAGTTGACATTCCTGTCTGGCTCTGTCTCTCCTGGTCACCAGAGGTGATTTTCTTCACTTTGGGGGTTGTGAGCAGGTTGTCTAGTTACTCTTGGGGTGCAGTGCACTGCAGACCAGCTGGCAATTTCTACCCTGCTCAGATAGCAGTACCCTTGCAGGAATCACGTTCTCTGGTCATCCTCACCCCTCACCCTCACAGTAGACTTTAAGAGGCCTCTCAGAAGGATACATCACCAACCTTGGCATCCCCTACTGTACTTCTCCATGATGTTTATCCCATGAAAACATGCTGTGCAACACTCTTGCCCAGGAAAGACTAGAGCATTAGCACCTCTGTCTGCCTGCCACCCCAGGGATGAACACTATCTGGAAGTCCCAAACCCTGCTAAACTACACACACTGTTAGAAAGAGTAAAACGACTGCTTGCAAAATCAACAGTCAGCAAAAAACCTTCACAGAGAGGATTATCAATCCACAGTGCAAAAGGACATTTGTAAAGAATGCAGCGTAAGGAAGGCTTGTAACCAGGGGTATTCCAAAAGGAGATGCCTAGAGGAGAAAGCTCAGACACCATGGCTGTAACAGAGAAGTCATACACACACAGACTCAACTTTTGTCAGCTTGATGTGAAACACTGGCAGAACAGGTTCAGGCATGTTTGGAGTATAAAACTTGGGCCTAAAGTCTGATCTTGTATGCCCAGAAAAAGGTGATGTTACACATTAACCACTTATGTTATTTCTTGATGATGCCCCTGTTTCTGTGTCTCAAGGCTCTGGTGCAGCTCCTTTGGATCAGCTTTGCTAATGAGCCACTGTGACTCCTCACCTGGAGTGGCAGCTCCATCTCCCAAGCAGCCCACCATCAGAGGAGTGGAGGGAAACCAGCAGACAGGATATTCTGCTGCACATGTGTAATCCATGGAGTTTTTTGGCTGGATGATTTAACATGCACTTGGGGAAACTCAAGCTGTTTTCCAAGTACAGGATTCTCAAACTTGCTGTTTGCAAGCTAGCAAGTTTTCACTGGGGCTTTCTGCCCAGCTCATTTCATCTGGTGCTGGAATTCCCACAGCATGAATTTACAGCATCTTTTAATGTACCCAACACTGAAAAGCAATTGTGGGAAGCAGGGCTGCAGCAACTTATTTTTTTTTCCCATATGCATCTTCAAACACATCTTCTCTTTACCCAACAACACAGCTGCCCCACTTTCAATTCAGTTGCTGATGCTTCCTTTAATTTCTTCTTGGTTTTCTTTGTCAGAATATTCCTTCCCCTTATGCTGCTGTCTTTTCTTGTCATTGCTTTTTTGACTCTGGGTTAATCAGAGCAATAATATGGCAAAGCTTAAATGAGATTATCCATCCTTGTAAACCAAATCTCAAAAAATGCAAAGCTTTTTGCTGAGAAAAGCAGTAATGAGAGATTTTCCTTCGGAAATCTGTAGAGATCATCAGGAAAATAGTTGTGACACAGTGAGATGTGTGCAGCTGGTTGTTCCCATAAGGAATTCCCCTCCTCGGAGCAAACTTGTTTTTGTCATTTATACAGTCCCAAAGCCTCATCCACTGAACAGTCTCCCCATCAAATCTGTGTGTTTCTGATTTAGAGAGAAGGATGTTGTGGGGGACCATGTCAAAGGCCTTGCAGAAATCCAGGTTGATGACATCTGTAGCCCTTGCCCTGCCCACTGAAGCAGCCACTCCACTGCAGAAGGCCAGTAGGTTGATCAGACTGGACTTTCCTTTGCTGAAGCTGTGCTGGCTGTCTCAAATCACCTCCCTGCCCTTCATGTGCCTACAAATACAAATACAGAAAGAGATAATAAGCAGGAAACAGTTTGATTATTTAATTGCTAACACACCTCCTTGCTGAATCACCCTAACCGAGCAAGTCAATGGTTAAGTGAGTAGGTAGGTACACTGATAAAAGATAAGAAATCTTTACAGATCTCTTCTCCCTTGAGGAAGTACCATCTCTTGGGGCAGTAGTGCTAGGCTGCTGGCATGTAAATGCCTGTGCTGACACGAACACAGGGAGTGCATGATAAACCTTATCAGGATCAATGGAAACCACGAACAAATGGTGACCCCCAAGGCTCCATACTGGCACCAGGGCTGTTAAATACCTTCCCTGATGTCACAGACATGGGGTCAGGTACTCCCTCAGCAAGTTTGCAGATGACACCAAGCTGAGTGGTGCACTGCTATGCTGGAGGGAAGGGACTGTTAAGAAGGACCTTGAGAAGCTTGAGAAATGGCCCAATGTGAACCCCATAAACTTCAGCAAGGCCAAGTGCAACACCCTGCAACTGGATGTCAGGGCAATCATCAGGAGCAGTGTAGGCTGAGGAATGAATGGGCTGAGGGCAGCTCTGGGGAGAAGGAACTCCACAGGATGCTGGTGAATGAAAACCTGGACATGACCTGACAATGTGCACTTGCCACCTAGAAAGCCAACAGTATCCTGGGCCACATAAAGTGAGGTTTGCAGGAGGAGCAAGGTGATCTGTGAGCAGATTCTAATCTGCTGTAGTGAGACTCTGCCTGGAGTGCTGCTTGCAGCTGTGGGGCTTCCTGAACAAGAGAGACACAGACCTGTACAGCAGGTCTAGAGATGAGCCATGAAAATGGTCAGAGGGCTGGAGAACCTCCTGCAAAGAAAAGCAGAGATACCTGGAGTTGTTCAGCCTAGAGAAGACAATGCTTCTGAAAGACCTTATTGGGGCATTTCAAAATATAAAGGGGGGCTTATAAGACAAGCAGAGAGAGAGACTTTACTATGGCCTTTCAAGATGAAAAAGCATTGATTTCGGTTAGATGTTAGGAAGAAATTCTTCACTGTGAGGGTGGTGAGGCACTGGAAAAGGTCATCTAGAGAAGATGTGGATGCCCCATTCTTGAATCTTGGTAGACAGCAGCTGAACACGAGCCAGCTGTGCCCAGGTGGCCAGGAAGACTGATGGCACCTGGCCTGGATCAGCAATGGTGTGGCCAGCAGGAGCAGGGCAGGGATTGTCCCCCTGTACTCGGCACTGGTGAGGCCACACCTCGAGTGCTGTGGCCAGTTCTGGGCCCCTCACTGCAAGATGGACATTGAGGTGCTGGAGTGAGTCCAGAGAAGGGAAATGAACAGGTGAAGGATATGGAGCAGGGGTCTGATGAGGAGTGGCCAAAGGAGATGGGGTTGTTCCAATTAAGGTGTTCCGATTACTGTGGTTCTGATGGCTTCTGAAGGAGAAGGACAAACACAAAGTCAAGTTAAAAGGTTTATCAAGTCACTCACACTTCAATGGACTCTTGAACCAGAGCAATGAGACATCTGGTTGTAGAAACATCAAAACTAAAATAGAATATTTAATGCATTTTGATCCCTGAGCATGATATCAACCACCTTCCAGTTCCTTGGAATGGGGTGTTGCACAAGACTTGTGTGCAAGTATAAATGCAGGCAGGTGAGATGCCCTTCACAAAGAGCAGCCCTGCACTGACTTCCTTTCATGCAGGCTGTCATCCAGTTCCTACAGCAACAAATCTGCACTCTGGAGGTCCCATTGAGATGGGAAAAATCATCATTTATGAGCATGCTGACTTCAAGGGGCTGTCCAAAGAATTCCACACCAACACTTCCCGTCTAAAAGATGCTGATTGGAATGATGCTGTCTCCTCAGTGAAAGAAGTCATTGGCCAGCCCTGGGTGGCTTATGACCATGGTCAAACATGGAGGCAAATTTCTGGTATTTGAGGAGGAACAATATAACTTTGTTGGTAAAGTTATGAAGGACAAGACCAGCTCTCTGCAGGTGATCACTGAAGATCTGCACAACCCCCAGACCACTCTCTAAGAACACGTTGATTATCAAGGGAAGAGCAGGCTAATAAGAGAAGCAACCATTCTGGGTGCAGGGCATCACAATGACATGATGTCTTCTCACAAAGTCCAGAGAGGTGCCTGGCTGCTGTGTGAGCACAGTGATGAAAGTGGATTTCAATACATTGCATGAGAACACAGCCACTTTCCAAATTACAAGGCAATCAAGTTCAATGACAAGCTTTCCTTCCTGCGTCCCCTTTGCCCCAGCTGTGGCTCTCAGACTGCAGATCCTGTAACCCCGAGGGAAGATGCAGCCTCAGCAAGAAATGTGAGACCTTGATCTCTGCTTCTGCTTGTGTTTCTTCCTTTGTGATCTGCTTTACGAAGCTCTTGTGGTACTTTGGCCTCTGCCATTGTCTGTAAGCTCTTTTGGGTTGGTGCCAATAAAGATTCTTTTGCAAGCAACAGTGTGTCTATTTTGTGGACTGATTTGTTATCTGATTGCTGTAGATAAGCACTGCCCTGCCATGGACAGATGTCTCTGTGTATTCAGAAAATGTGTTGTACAGTCACTTTGAGATCTTTTTCATGGAGGTCTCCTGAAAGGATTGATGTCCTTCCAGTTTCCCTGGTCAGTAACAGTGGGTTCAGGCTCGACTCAACCAGTGCTAAAGTCTTGGTGAGCACGTTGATTATTGCTGTGATCCTGGCCAAACTCTCCCATGCAGTGTTATCTAAATATCACGTTTTTGATCCTTATCTCCTACAGTCAATCAGGGTGATGGATCACGCTGGTGATACAGTCTTCTACTGCCCTTAATCGCATAATCAAACAGTGACTTCTCATAACTTTGAATTGCCTGATTGGTTGATCCCAGTGGAAAGAACTGACTTGTGTTTTTGAACCTGTAGCATCTTGGTAAGGGAGGAGGAATGACACGGTATTCCATGACCTGTTTTGCCATGTGCAAGCTCACCTGGACCTGCTGAGTCCCAGCTCTCCTCCATCACTGTCTCTCTGGGGCTGCCATGCCCAGCTGAAGCTGTGTTACCTGTGGTGACTGTTGCTGCCTCTATCAGCTCCCCATGCCTTCCTGCAGCCTCTCTTCTCTTATTCTTACCCACCAACACAGCCGTGGCTTCTTTCCCAATGCTTCCCGTTCCCTCAGCCCCTTGCAGGAAGTATTTCCACAGCAGTACAGTGACAAACCTTCCTGTTCCATACTGCTCTCTCTCCCCTGGCTTCATAACCAGCACAGAACAATCTCTCTAATCTCTGTCCTGCCTTGAGCAGCAGCTTGAAGTAGAAAACTCCTGAGGTTCCTTCCAGCCTAAATGCTTCTAGAAGTCCATATGCTCTCCTCGGAATGTCATAGGCATAGCTACCCATGCACCAGAGAGGAGTGCAATCCTGCAAAACAGAAAATGTTCAGGGAGAGATATGGATGGGAATGTGTCAGAAACTTTGCATTTACTATTGCACAGCTTTTTTTTCTTTCTAATCAAAGACAGAATCTAAACAAATGCGGAGGTGTCAGGTCCAAAAATCTAGCACAGGTTTCTTGAGAGCTTTTCAGTAATAACATGATGAAGTAAAGGTGAAGGACTTTGACCCTTCAGCAGGAGGAGATTACATTTGCCAAGAAAGTAGGTAAGAGACTGTGGAAGAATGGGGAGGGAAGTCTGGCACTGGGAAAATAGAATGTATAAATGTCCAATAAGTAAACTCAAAGTTGTTGTTCACATGACTTGATGATGACACTTTTTCATTGAAATTGAACAATGGATAGAATTATCCAATGGCAGAGAGTGACAAAGGCTTTTAAATCTTCCTTAGAATTACTGACAGAAAGATTTAGTGTGGAAGGGATTCCCTAGTCCAGGTTCTTATTCACAGCAGAGCTACCTCCAAACATGACCAGGTTACTCATGGCTGTCTCCAAGAGATTTCTGAACAACTGCAAAGATGGAGATTCCCCAGGGTATCTGGTCCTTCTGCCAGTGCTGAACAATCCTTGGCACGAGTGTTTTATTCCTTTTTTTCTTTCTGAGTTTCCCTGTTGCTATTTAAGACTCTTTCCCACTGTCCTTTTGCTGCGCCCCTCTGAGAACAGCGAGCCCTTGTCTTCTCCAGGCTGAACAGGACCAGGGCCCTCAGCCTCTCCTGGCTCTCAGGGTGCTCCAGTGCCATCCAGTGGCCTGTGTGGGTCTCCTGCCACTTTATTCACATTGATCTCTTAATGGAGCATCTGAAGCAGCTGCAGTATTCCCAGTGCGGCCTCCATTCAGAGGGGATGGGAATAAACTCTTCCCTTACCCTGCTCCCCCAGTTCTCATGCCATGCAATATGCAACTGCCCTTCAACCTCTTGTCCACCAGCAGAATGGAGTGAGAAAGAGGCCATTCTGACACAACTAAAATAATTTCTCAGTGGTTGCATATACCAAATATTATCATGCCTGTGGTAGGGTTAAACCTTTATAGAAAGAGTGACTGAAACAGCTACTCTTCAAAATGAATCTAAAAAAGGTGTAAGTTGGGTTGAAAAGAACCAAAACAGGAGAATCCTTTGCTCAGAGACTACATAAAAGTTGGAATTAGGTGACCAGGATGCTTTTCTGCTTCCTCAGAGCATGCTCCAAAGAGTTTAGATGTGTGAACCAAGTGAGTCAACCCAGTGAGTGTGAGAGAGCAAGTGACTGAAATCATTGGGAAAGCAAGGATGGCTGAGCAATCTCACTGTTGAGAGAAGCATGTGAGATAACATCAATGAAACACCAGACCACTCCTGCAGCTTCACCTCTTAACAGAACCAATTTGGAATCTTCTTATGCTTTTCTTGCTTTGGCAGCAAACTCTTCTCCTAACTGGCAAACTTACAGTGAAATTTTGCTTAGAAGTTGCAATCACTGATGAGTCAGGACAAAGAAAGTCAGGAAATGGGGCAGACCTGTTGGATCTGAAATGCTTCAAACAATTAATTGTTCTATGCAGTTAAATTAGTAATAAAGCTGCTGTATGCAAACAGAAATATGGTAACTTTTCTGTTTGGGGGAAGCAGGGAAAATTCTTGTGAGAGGCCAAAGTTTCTCAGATCTTTTCACAATACTCAGGATACATTTTTTTTCCCTGATAGACAGTTTTTCAGGAATTCTGAGAGAAGAGCTGGACCAGGAATGAAAGTGGATAACACCTGTGCTGTGTCCTTGATGTGATTCTTACCCTAAATGAGTCAGAAATCCAGAAGTCACTGGAAGCAGGATGTACGAGTGTTGTGGGAGGGCGAGGCACCTGTGTGTTTTTCCTGAGAAGTTCTGAAGAAAGAGGGAGGGGAAGAGAAAGGTATTTCCACGACAGACTAGCCAATAAATCTGCTGTGAGCATGCACATCTGCAGTGTGAGGCAGTCAGCTGAGACCCTGCTTTGGCTGGGTCGGGTTCAAACACCCGAGTGTGAAGCAGATGTTCAGCTTCTCCCATTGCAGTGCAGGCAGCTGTGCATCTGACATCAAGTATGTGCTTCCAGAGGGGAAGGTTTTCCTGGAGAGTGTGGCATACAACCAGTTCCTGCCCTGGCCTCCTCTCGTAAACCCTGGGAACACTTGATATCATCAGGCTAAGGAGGTCACCCAGAGCAACTGGAATGCTCTATGTTTGCCTCTGCTCTATTGCAGGACAACCTTTCCATGCAGCCAGCTGCTTTTGCTGTTTCTTCAGAATCTCTAAATTGAAAATTTAATGGAGAATATTTAAAAAAAAAAAAAAAAGAAGTCCACAGACTGTGCTTTAGCATTTCTAGTTTTAACTGCAGATGGTGCTCCCTCTCCAAGGAAGGATTACTACAAAGAGCAATCCAGGAAGCTTTCACCCAGGCCAGCACTGTTCCATAAATTACCTTGCCTTGTGTGCAACCCTGTAGCCTAAGTTCACTTACCTGAAGAAATCCCCAAATTAGAAAACTTCTGATACATGTCTTGAGTGTCCAGCTGACCACTAACCAAGCCCCAGGGCCTCAATGTGCAGTCAGATACAAGTCTTTTACAAAGGGCTGGGCTTCGTGCTCGTAATTCCATCAAAGTCTTTGCTTTCCAAAGCTGTGGCTCTCTCTCAAGTTTCCCATCAGACCACTTCCAAAAGCAGGCTTGCATATTCTAGAGCTGGGATCCTTACGTTGTAACGTTGATCCACTCCACAGGGCTTTACAATATTTTTGGATCAGGAAATGGCAACAACAACCAAATGCATCTGACACCAGACTCCTATTCCCCCAGATGGTTCAGAGCTCAGATGTTCATACAAGAGGGGACCTATGGGCATTGGTCCTGCAGGATTGTATAGGGGCTGTATGGCCCCTGTATCTCATCCTTGATGAAGCCCCTATATCTCATTGGCCTGTTGACAATATCTGTAAAACCAGATTCTATAAGCAACTTCTGTAAAATAACCCTTTAATAGCAAAGTAGGAATGTTCTCTAATCTATTTCTCTCAGTAATTTTGTGTGCTACATAAAACTACAAGCATGGAGTCTAACCATATACAAAATACAAAATTTAATAGAATAATTGTATTTTTGAGATTAAGAAATTAGGACACACCAATGATTTTTTTTTTATATTAAGAAATTAGGCCACACCAATGATTTATCACACATGGAGTGTAGCATGAAGGTTTACATAAGAGTATTTCTTTAGGTAGCTGGTAGGTGCCACCAAGTCACACATGGTCTAATTCAAATAGGGTTTCTGCTTCTGTATGTTTAGAGTGCTACCAAGAGAAACCTGAGCTCATCTGGAGTCTGTTTTGATGTCACTACAATGATGCCATACATAACCCTGAACAGAGGGAGTTTCAAAGATCAAAAAAAAGAGGGGAGGGTTTATTTTGAACCTCGAAGTTTTATGTTTGTCATGTGCCCCATGGGACTATTTGTGGATTCAATAAATGGTTAGTAAAAGTTCATTTATTGTTTCTGCATGTTTATAGGAGGAGATGTAGGGAAATCACTGCTCTGAAGCATCTGAGCTCTGCTAAGATAGGATGAAGAGTTTTATTATGGTTGCCTGTGACCTTTATAATTCCAATCTCACTTCAGAGCCTGCATGGCTCAGGAGGAAGGAAGATGTACCCAGCAGTAGCATCCAGAATCTATCTGTACTGTACAGATGAAGATCAGTCAAGGTCAGGACAGAAATTCTTTATTGTCTTAATACATGAGCAGTTTGCTTTGGGGAAATTTTGCATTACTAGGCAGACACTATAATAAGATAAACTTCAAAGGCAACAAAAAATGGTAATCTATGTGATATTTAGTTCAGTTTAAATCTTGCCATGGTGAATGACAAAAGTCTGAACGAAAGTAAAGTTGTGCAAATTCCCCCACATGCCTATCACCTCTTTGTAGATCTCGTGTATGGAATGAGAACTGACCTATTGTGAAAAGAAACCTTGTAACAGCAAAGATGGGATGAGGCTGTGAAAGCAGTTGCAAAGAAAACATGTCAAGAGGTCATCCTTGAGTTTTGACAATGTTGTTTAGTGATGAATGAAAACTTACTGTATTATTGAACCATTTAGCACATTTTTAAGTGTTTCAGGAAAAAAAGAAGGCAATAAAGTCTATTTCCACTTGCATCAGATTACCTGTTTTGTCTCACCTAGAGGCCCTCTTCTTACTCAACTATATAATACCACAGACTTTTCAGGCTATGTTACATAGAGTGGTGTTTTGGCCATCTACTGGCTCCACTTTAGCTGGAGCACCTGCTCAGTAGGGATTAGTTGTGTGAAACCATTGCATTTCCCATGGGCATGCTAGCAGGACTGAATGGTTTTCAAGCTCTGGCCCTCAGCTTCCATGTTTTCAAAAAAAAGTCACATAATTTTCTTTGGAGGAAAGATAATTTTATGACCATTTAATTTAATCTTAACAAGGATGTGCTTTGCATTTCTTCCCTACTTTTGCTATTGTTTGACCTTGACAGCAGCACCTGCCTGTAAATCAAGAGAACAGCTGATGTGCTGGTACATGTGGCATCACACCTCAGAGAACGAGATCAGAGATGTTAAAAAAAATAATATGGGGGAGAGAAGGGTTTTTCAGGGGAAATCAGTGCACAGGTGTGTGTATTTCTCCCTGTGGATTCAGTTACTAGGAGAGGCTGGGGGAAGGAGCCAGACAAAGCCCATGCTCATCCTCCACCCATGCCTAAGTCACCGGATCAGTTCTGCTGTGGACAGAGCACACACCAATGTTTCTGAGACCCCACTGCCACAGCTCACAACAGGCAGTGCACCCTGCTGTGGAGGGTGTGAATAATGCCACACGTCACAGAAGTATGTGGTATATGAAATATGAAATACATAATAGATTATTTACGTATGATACATTATATATACTCTAAATTGCATAGTATATTATACAAAATATGAAACATACAATGTATATATCACATCAAATCTTATGACCTTGGTCCTCTGCAATCTCTCTTCCTTCAAGACTGGAATATCTGGGAAACCTGAGTTCTTCTAAAGTAGACAGAAACATTTGGTGGGAATGTTGCTCCTCTCAAAGCCAGCTCCTCTGTCTCAAGATCCCTCTAGTTAATCTGTTATTTGTCCAAACACAATGTGGAAGAGTGTAGTTTGATTCCAAATTCACAACACTGTCTCTTGTCAATAATGGGATCACTTGTGTTGTCTAATTTGATCTTGTCGCCAAAAATGTACTGGGGGATCAGTTACCATGCATCAGTTAACCTGTTGAGCTGGGAACCAGTATTGTCTGAGGGACCAGTTTCCAAGAAAAAACCTATTTCAAAGAACTGTGTTCAGAAGAGGCTTTCTGAAAATACAATTTGTTCAGCAAACAAGTCAAAACAAAGTGGTACAAATACTTCAAAATGAATCTTTCATCTTAACAAGAAGGAAATAATTTAAATACTGAAATGCAGTTTTAAATTATAGGGAACAATAACAGGTGACCAGGCATCCCAGTGCTGTGTTCTGCCCATGCTTTGGCCATTAAATGGTGTGTGAAGACTTCATTACGCCTGCAGGTGGAACCTTGGCATTAAAACCAGCTCGGTGACAAGGGAGCACTGCTCTGCACACATCTCATCTTTTAGCATCCTGCATATGCATGACAGCATACAGGAAGCAGGGATGCCTGCTCGTCACCTGGTTTCCTGGCAGACAACATCTGACCTTGAGCCTAATTTGTACATTTGGCAGTGAGCTAAACCAGCCTGGTCTTGCTCTGCGGTCGGTTCTGCCTGTGAAATAGTAATTCTTCTTTGTGAAATAGTAATTCTTCTCCTCACCACCTCTCTGAGGACAGGTTATCTGCAGGGTGCTTTACAGGCTGTACAGCCCAGACACGTTCGAGACTTACCCTGCTAAGACACCAACAGAGGCACTCTCAGGACTCACCCAAGGCAGCCTGCAGCCCAGTGAGCCCAAACAATTTGGGAATCTGGCCTCAGCAGTACTGATGGGTTGGCTTCCACATGGCAGGGCAGCGTGGAGCCTGAACTGGTGGACAGTGCCCGTGTGAGCTGCACCCGAGTGAGTGGATCCTGCTGCGGATCAGCTGCTCCGAGCACAGCGCCTGCTCCCTGCTAACACCTACACACAGCCCCAGCACCCAAGGTCACAGCTCTCTTTAGGGCCCTTCTGTGCCCTGGAGACACAGCAGCTCGTGCTGGCCCCTTGTCAGATGGACACAAGACTGGACACAGAGCCTGGCCTTTGGGTGGGCAGGGTGACTGATGTGGGAACTGTTGGTTGGACTGAGGCAACAGAGTGCACCTAAATCTTGTGACAGACCTCTTAACCCCACCTGGGTGTGGACCCAAGTCACACAGGACTTTATCTGTACAGTGCTGTCACTTTTCAGTAACTGGATTTTTCAAATGCTAGTCATAAATCTTATTTTTCATTAGCATTAGTGTCAAAATCTTTGGAAGTTCTGCACATACGCCATGTAAGAGAGGGAGCTTTTATCCTAGAAGAAGGTGTTGAGAGAAGACATCTGGGAAAAACTTCTGAATTTCATGGATGAAGTACCTTTCTCCTGGGGTCCTATGACTGATAATTTTGTCACTTGAGAAACTCCCTAATGATAAAATAACTGTGGATGAGTGACAGATTTGCAAAAATAAAAAGCGGGGCCTTCCCACCAATCTACTGCATTGCCACCTGGATCTTCATGTTTGTTACTACATAAATCAGCAGGATCTTTTCTGCTGCTAAAATAGTTCAGACACTTTAGTTATTGAACCTTCAGCATAAAAAGGATAGGTCACCCGTGGGCCAAAACAACAGAGTGCTGACACTGTTTCTAGCAGATTCTCTTCCTCTCTTGGCTTAAAGGATCATTACCCTTTTTGGGGCTCCGTTACCCTTTTTCCAGCTCCACAGATACCACTTTTTTCATTGCTTATTCACTAGGACAGTTCTCCTCATGCCCCTGAGATGGACACTTGCAGTCCCCATATATTTATGACTGAAAGACACAGGCTACAGGAAGTGAGGGAATGCTTGTTTAACAAATTTGCCTGTGACACCCCTTGACAACAGAGCTGCCATCCAAAGGGGCCTCGAAGGCAGGTGGAATGGGCTGACAAGGACCTTTGGGAAATCTGAAGTGGACAAAGTCCTTCATCTGGGAAGGAAGGATCCCTTGCAGTGGCACATGCTGGGGACTGACTGTCTGGGGAGCAGCTCTGCTGGAAAAGACCTGGTGGTGTTTGTAGGCACCCAGGGGAACATGAACCAAGTTCATGAACCCTGGCAGCAAAAAAAGACCAACAGCATCCTGGGCTGTACTAACAGGAGCCTAAGTCAGCAGATGAAGGGGCTCATTGCTTCTTTGGCAGCATTTAAAACACTGCATCAAGTTTTGGGTGATGCAGCATAAAAAGGTGTTGGTAAACTGGGAGAGTTCAATGGAGGGCCATGGAGAAGGTCAGGGGACTGCAGAACTTGCCCTGGAGGAGAAGCTGGGGGACAGGGCTTGTTCTGCCTGGAGAAAATGATTTGGTGGGACTTAACAACAGCTTTCCCACTTATAAGCAAGTTACTGAGAAGAGAAGATGAAGCCAGACATTTTGGAGTGCACATTGTGGGAGGATTAAAATGTGAGAGACATAAACCAAACCAAGAGAGAGCATCCAACTGATACAGTAAGAAACATTTCATGATGAGGTCAGCAAATTTGAAATCACACCACCTGGAGAACTTGGGTTGTCTCCATACTCAGGGGTTTTCAAGACCTGACTGGATAAAGCCACCAGCAAACGTAATTCACCTCACAGCTGTCCCTGTGTGGAGCAGCAGACTGGACTCAATGGCAACCAAAGGTCACTTCCAACTTCAATTATCCAGCAATCCTACCATCCTCCTGGCTCGCTGGATCATTCAAGCTCATCACATAAGGACCAAGACTGGCAAGTCCCAGAGTTTCCTGAGCCATATTGTTCCTGAGGAATCTTGCTGGAAATGAAGATGATCAGTGTCCCTTGTCCATCCCTTCAGTTCAGCCATGTCAGACTGACGCTGTCCTGGTGGGGACTTCTGGGCACTGACATTGACTCAGTGGGTCTAATGAGCTCCTTTGCATTGTCCTTGCACTCTGAAATTAATGTGTCCTGCAATTTGTCTCTCCTCATTTAGTGTTCAGGGATCTCTTGGTGAATTTGGGACTTTTGGAAAGGCATTTTTCACGAAGCTGTTTGTCTGCTTTCGAGAGAGCAGAAGTAGAATACCAGCCAAGCACAAGTGCGAGAAAAAGAGAACTGAGAGGGCATCTGTGGATCTGTGGGTTTTCAACACACAAGATGCTCTTCCAAGAAAGCCCATGATGGTTCCTACAAGCAGCTGATCAGGACTGAAAGTCAAAGGAAAGAACACTAAAATTACATGAGGGTGGTTCCTCTGTGGGAAGGACACGGCCACGGCCAAGTGCATCGTTTTGTGTAGGGCCAGCATCACTTTCTTTTTAATTTGCTTTACAATGCCCTTTTGGTACTGTGGTTTCTGCCATTGTCTGTAATCCATTTTCTGTTGGTGTCATTAAAGAATCTTTTGCAGTCAGCAGTGGGTCTGTTTTATGCATCTATAGAATAGATAAATATTGCTCTTTCATGAAGAGATGTCTCTGTGTATCCAGAGATTGGTTCATGCAGTCACTTGCAAGCATTTTTTCTGGGTGTCTCCTGGAGAATGGTGTCTCCTTCCAGTTTCACAGTTCAGTAACAGTGGATTCAGGCTTGACTCAACCAGTGCTAAAGTCTTGGTGAGCACGTTGATTATTGCTGTGATCCTGGCCAAACTCTCCCATGCAGTGTTATCTAAATATCATGTTTTTGATCCTATCTCCTACAGTCAATCAGAGTGATGGATCACGCTGGTGATACAGTCTTCTACTGCCCTTAATCGCATAATCAAACAGTGACTTCTCATAACTTTGAATTGCTTGATTGGTTGATCCCAGTGGAAAAAACTGACTTGTGTTTTTGAACCTGTAGTATCTTGGTAAGGGAGGAGGAATGACAAGGTATTTCCTGACCTGTTTTGCCATGTGAAAGCTCACCTGTACGAGCAGTGTCTCAGTCCTCCTCCATCACTGTCTAATGACAGCTGCATGCCCCGAGCTGTGTGTTGTGACTGCTGTCACCTGGCAGCTCTGCACTGCAGTGTTTATCTCTCTCTGTGCTGAGCTCCTGTTTGCCCTGATTTCCTTGCACTGCTTGCTGGGTTGGTCAGACAGGACCTGCACTTGGTCTTTTTCAGCCTCACGAGGTGCATGTGGTGCCAGTGCTGAAGCTTGCCAAGATGCCTCTCCATGGTCCCTTCCTTCTGTGTATCAATCACACCCCTCAGCTCGGTGTCACCTGCAAACGTGCCCAGGGCACACTTGATCCCACTTCCCATGCCACTGATGAAGACATGGAGCAGTCTGGTGCCAGTAGGGGCCCTTGGGGGACACCATTTGTTACTGGTTGCCACTGATCCTGACAAGGCCATTCATGTGTGGGTGGCTAACAATCACATATCTCAAACTACCTCCTGCATTTTTCACTTCTGTATTTGGAGGCACATGGAGGACAGGGGGGTGATTGGAGACAGCCAGCACAGCTTCAGCAAAGCCTTCACCTCCTGATCTGCAGGATCAGATCAGTCTGGGGATGAGTGGACTGGGAACTGCTGAGAAGGAACTGGGGACACTGCTGGATGGAAAACTGGACATGACCCAGCACTGTGAGCTTGCAGCCTGGAAAGCCAAGCATATCCTGGGTGTGTAAAGGACTAAGTCAGCAGGTCAAGGGAGAGAGTTCTTCCCCTGCAATCCACTATGGTGACATCCCACCTGGAGTACTGCATGCAGCTCTGCAGATTTTTACTGGGGCCTTTGACACCCAGAGAGACGAGGTTTAAATTACACATTTGACAGAATATTTATATGGTGAGGGTGGTGAGGCACTGATACAGATTGCTCAGAGAAGCTGTGGATGCCCCAGCCCTCAAAGTGTTCATGGCCAGGCCGGGCAGGGCTTTGAGCAACCTGATCTAGTGGAAGGTGTCCCTGTCCATGGCAGGGGGTTGCAACTAGATGATGTTTAAGATCTCCCCCAGCTGAAATCATTCTGTGATTTTGTGATTCTAAGATGTGCAAATTCAGCAATACAGTGAACCTTGCTGTGGTTGCAGATCCCAGTCTCTCAGTTTCATATTCCTCTTTTCACATTTACAGTACCTCTTCTACAGTAATCTTAAATTTTGAACATCCACATGATAAGTCTATATAGCTCCAAGGGTCAGCAAAATCCTGTACCTTCCAGGGGTGACTGAGGAGGAAATCTACCCTATCCTGCTGTGGAGGGCTGCACTAAAGCTTTAACATTTTTACAGCTAAGGCTGGATGGTTCAGGGTTTTGGCATTACAGGGTGGAAGAACAGTGCCTCTGTGGACAAAAAAAAAACCATGCAAGAACATCTTTGTTGGTGTCATTTCGTAGTTTCTGACACTATGACCTGAAGATTCTTGCAATGTCTCATTTCAAGGTATTGCATACAAGCATTCAGTTAATCTTTCATCTTTTCTTCATAGTAGAAACATATGTAATGATTGAGAGCCAATGGAGAAATTGGGAGGGAAGTCTGATGCTGGGAAAAGGTATTTATAAAGGTCCAAGAAATGATTTGAAGTGATTGTACATATGACTTGATGATGACACTTTTTTCCTGAAATTGAATAAAGGCTGAAATCAGGCCGAGAGTGACAAAGGCCTCTAAATCTACATTAGAACTACTGCAGGAAGGTTCAGACTGGAAGGACCTTCTGTAGTCCAAGCCCTTGTTCATAGCAGAGCTAGCTCCAAACGTGATCATGGCCCTCTTCAAGAGACTTCTGAACAACTGCAAAGATGGAGATTCCCCAGGGTATCTGCTCCTTCTGCCAGTGCTGAAAAACGCTTAGGGTTTGCTTTTTTTCCCCCTTATTTTCAGTCAGAGCTTCCCTGTTCCCAGGTAGGACTCTTTCCAGATGTCTTTTTGCTGTGCCACTCTGAGAACCCTTAGCTTTGTCTCTTCCATGGCTGAGAAACATTTTCATGATGAGGTCAGCAAATTTGAAATCACACCACCTGGAGAACTTGGGTTGTCTCCATACTCAGGGGTTTTCAAGACCTGGATAAAGCCACCAGCAAATGTAATTCACCTCACAGCTGTCCCTGTGTGGAGCAGCAGACTGGACCCAATGGCAACCAAAGGTCACTTCCAACTTCAATTATCCAGCAATCCTACCATCCTCCTGGCTCGCTGGATCATTCAAGCTCATCACATAAGGACCAAGATTGGCAAGTCCCAGAGTTTCCTGAGCCATATTGTTCCTGAGGAATCTTGTTGGAAATGAGGATGATCAGTGTCCCTTGTCCATCCCTTCAGTTCAGCCATGTCAGACTGACGCTGTCCTGGTGGGGACTTCTGGGCACTGACATTGACTCAGTGGGTCTAATGAGCTCCTTTGCATTGTCCTTGCACTCTGAAATTAATGTGTCCTGCAATTTGTCTCTCCTCATTTAGTGTTCAGGGATCTCTTGGTGAATTTGGGACTTTTGGAAAGGCATTTTTCACGAAGCTGTTTGTCTGCTTTCGAGAGAGCAGAAGTAGAATACCAGCCAAGCACAAGTGCGAGAAAAAGAGAACTGAGAGGGC
Organism: Rhipidura dahli; assembly: GCA_013399225.1. Lineage (NCBI taxonomy): Eukaryota > Metazoa > Chordata > Aves > Passeriformes > Rhipiduridae > Rhipidura > Rhipidura dahli. Next base: position 326,369 of record VXAC01008324.1, on the reverse strand, counting down.
ATCTGTGGATCTGTGGGTTTTCAACACACAAGATGCTCTTGCAAGAAAGCCCATGATGGTTCCTACAAGCAGCTGATCAGGACTGAAAGTAAAAGGAAAGAACACTAAAGTTACATGAGAGTGGTTCCTCTGTGGGAAAGCACCAGTTCCAGGGTTTCTTTCTGGCCAAGCCACTCTTCAAGTGCTGTGTGAAGGGACAGCTCAGGATGAGCAGGGTTCAGCACCAGGAGCTGCTCCTGCTCGGCTGCTGGAGCCCAGGCTGCAGGGTCTGTGTCCAGGGCTGCTTTTCCCAGTGCTGGAGCCCAGGCTGCAGGGTCTGTGTCCAGGGCTGCTTTTCCCAGTGCTGGAACCCAGGCTGCAGGGTCTGTGTCCAGGGCTGCTTTTCCCAGTGCTGGAGCCCAGGCTGCAGGGTCTGTGTCCAGGGCTGCTTTTCCCAGTGCTGGAGCCCAGGCTGGAGGATCAGCCCGTGCTGGGCTTGCTGTGTGAGCCAGAGATGGGCAGCACACGTGCCTGGGAAGGACACGGCCACAGCCAAGGGCAGCGGCTGCCACACAGCAGGGGCTGCCCTCGGCCACCCACAGCTGACACTGCCAGCACTGCCACTGAATGGAAGAGCAGGCAGCCCCGTCTCCTTCCTCCTCTGCAGATCATCTCCTCCATGAGTGGAGAACTGCACACCCTCACTTTCCACAGCCACAAGCTCCTTCACAGGGACTTCCAGTAGGACTGAGAGCCTTCAGCCTGTCCTCTCTCATCCCCGGCTCTGGGCTCTCTGACCAAAGGACACTTTGGTATCTCCTGCTGCCTGGCTAGTGCAGCTTGGTGCTTGCAGGCAGCCCACACATACACCACTTACTTTTCTCCTCGGAGTTCTGGCACTCGTAGGTGCCTTGAATCCCAGCACGAGTCTCCTGCCTGTCTGAATTCCCTATCCAGATCCATGCCCTACTTGCTGGCTACTCCAGCTCAAACTGTGCTGGCCAAGAACACCATTATGTCTCTTCTTCAACTGAAAATGTCTTTGTTTGATAAAGTGAATGGAACAGAGGCTGTCATATTCAAAATACTCTTACAAGCTTCCTTCTCACACTTTAAATACCACAAGTGCTGGAAGCCTGCAGACATGAGGAGCAAGGTGTGTCTGAGCAGGACAGAACGAGACACCTGTAGAGCTGGTGACTGAAGGAGGAGAGACAGCACGGCTCAACAGATCAATCCATCTCAGTTTAGGCCTCTGCAGGATCCATGCCTCTTCACCCTGGTCTTGCAGACCCCCTGCCCTGTAGCAGCCTCCCCATCACGTGTCACTGCCTCTGTTGTAGCTGAGGTGTTACTGCAAGTCCAGCATTTGACTTTCCTGCCAAATCACCACACACTGCTCTGTGCCACGCCGTGCTCTAAGCTTGGGGAAGATGGTCCCACCATTATCACCCAGTGACCCAGGTCTCAGAGTTCTCTCCAGCTTTTCCCTGTCTTCCATTTGTGGTAGTGGTCGGGCTACTGCAGTTTCCTGTTAGTGGACATTATAGTGTCTTACAGCAAAAAAGGCAAGCAGAAATAAAAAATCACTCACACAAACAAAACCACAAACAAACAAAACAACAACCCATTTTCATTTTTCGTTACTTTTGTGCTAAATATTAGCTTTATGCAAATGTAGATTTCCATGAAAATTTTAAGTGACTGTCCAAAACATTTTGTGAAAACATAAAATTTTAAATAACCGAAAAAAGGAACAAGGGGTCAAAATTGCCTCTGGAAATTGTTCTGGTGATGACTTTGTAATCTTGTCCAGAATGCCTGTTAGTTAATTTCAAAACCAGCAGAGAGGAAGCACAATCTTCACTAGCTGTAAAGTGAACTCCTACTGATAAGTGACCAAAAGCAGTTTTATAGGGAAAATGCAGAGATATAATGCAGAAATTCTACACTTCACTGTTAATTTAATTCAATTCAATAACTCATTAGATGATCTTTCTGGTGCTTGGCAATTGGTCAGGTAGACCAGAGCAGAACAAGTGAAACCAAAGGCTGTTGAAAGACAATGACCAGAGAGAGGATGGGTTGACTATTGGGGACATACACTACAGAATTCCCTGCAGAGGAGTTTATAGGATGCTGTTTTTTCCAAAGCAGAATCCCAGCAGGAGTTGTTGAGAGCCCAGTGTAGCATTTGGGCAAACCAATAACTTGATGTAGGATATAATTTGTACCCATGCAGAGAAGAAAATAAAGGAGGATGGGGAAATTAGGAGAAACAATATTGGTGGTCCATAGACAGAAATGGAAGCAGTTGATACAGGAAAAACATTAGAAAGAAATATTGTCTGAAGCATTTACTTCAGACTGAATTGGGGAAATATTTAGAGACATATTTAGCACAACAAGGTATCAGCTTGACATGTCTGAAAAAAACACTATGTCTAGCCAGATTCAAGTGTTTAAATTCAAAACTGACAATATAAAGCACCATTTACAATATTCAGCATTTAGTACAAAATAATGTCTGCAAAGATCTGCATTTCTTTTGCCAGGCTTCTGCTTTAAAATTCTGACTTTGAAGCTGGTTTTACGTTTTGCCAAGAGGTCTCTATTTACATCCTGTTTCTGGGATCCAAACTGTGGTCTTCTGCCAGGTTTTGAGACAACAATATTGACGGTTTTGATTGTTACCTATGATAGTAGCATGTACATCTATTACTACACATAAATATATGTGTGATTACATATGTCACTGAATCAGGGAATGGTTTGGGTTGGAAGGGACCCTAAAGAACCCTTTGAGGGATGGGGCATCCAGCAGTGCCCAGGTGTCCAAGAAGGCCAATGGCACCTGGCCTGGATCAGCAATGGTGTGGCCAGCAGGAGCAGGGCAGGGATTGCTGCACTCAGCACTGGTGAGGCCACACCTGGGTTCCCGTGTTCAGTTTTGGGCCCCTCACTGCAAGGACAACATTGAGGTTCTGGAGCGAGTCCAGAGAAGGGGAACAGAGCTGGTGAAGTGTCTGGAGCACAGGTCTGATGAGGAGCGGCTGAGGGAGCTGGGGGTGTTTAGGCTGGAGAAAAGGAGGCTCAGGGGAGATATGATTTGACAATACCTGAAAGGACCTTGTGGCAAGGTGCGGTGTTGGCTCTTCTCCCAGGCAAGGGAGGGACAAGGGGAAATGCCCTCCAGCTGTGCATAGAGAGGTTCATGTTGGATACTAGGAAAAATTTCTTCACAGCAAGAGTGATTAAGCTTTGGAATGGGTAACACAGGGAAGTAATGGAGTCACCACCATTGGAAGTGTTCAACACACAAGTAGAAGTGACATTTGCAATATAGATTAGTGGGCATAGTAGCATTCAGTTGAAGTTTGGACTTGTTGATCTTGGAGGCCTTTTCCAACAATATTGACACTGTGATCCTAAGAAGAAAAGGGAATTGAAAAAGAAAAAGCTACCTAAAAGCCGTCTCTGCCACCCAGATATCTCCCCAAAAAAACTCTTAGGAAAACTGAGGTTGTTTATTAGGTGTGCTTCCCAGAAAAGCAAAAACATAAACTGCATCAGGAAGAAACATACCACAGCACCTGTGTCACAAGCTAACTTGTGACATAACTTTTTATTTTTCCATAACTTTTTATTACTCTGATTCCATTTTCTTCTGTAGGAGAAGGACAAACAAGAAGTGAACTCCCCCCGTTTCATAAAGTCACTCATGCTTCAACAGGCTTTTGAACAAGAGGAAGAAGATGTTTGGTTGTAGGACCATGAAAGTAAAATACAATGGATAATGAGTTTTGACCCCTGGGGGGAATATTGGACGCTTTCGGTTCCGTTGACCGGGGTGTTGCACAAGACTTGTGTGCAAGTATAAATGCAGGCAGGTGAGATGCCCTGCACAAAGAGCAGCCCTGCACTGGAGGAATTGCCCTCAGCTCTCCCCAGCCCTGCAGCTGACATCAAGGTGAGAGGCACACTCTGTGCAGGAGAACTGGAATGGGGTTTTTGGGCAGCTGCTGTGAAATGCAGGGGAAGGGAAGGAGGCTTCAGTGCTGGGTGAGAGTTGCAGCACATCCGTGAGGGTCTGCTGTGTGCATGTGCAGGGACTGAACCCATCTCTCAGGGGATGAGGAGATGCTGCTGCAGGACAGACAACCCTTACCGAGGGACAGGGTGGAGGGGCCAGTGATGCAAAATTGTGAGGGGTGAATGTGAGAGTATTTTACAACTTATTCTTGGGCATACACCTGAACCAACACACACATGAAATGGTCTCATTCTTTTCCAGCTCCTTCTATGTTTATTCTTTGTTCAAAATGTTTTATTTTTCCTTTTTCCTTTTCCCCATCCTGGGTGTCAATCATTTCGTTTTGTGGTCCAAAAGGCATCTTACAAGCATTGCTTGTTTTCTGTCTTCCTTTCATGCAGGCTGTCATCCAGCTCCTAAAGGAAGAAATTAAAACTCTAGAAGTCCTACTGAGATGGGGAAAATCATCCTTTATGAGCAGGCCAACTTCCAGGGTTTGTCTAAAGAATTCACCTCTGACATTGCCAATCTAAGAGATGCAGATTGGAATGATATTGCCTCCTCGGCAAAAGTCATTGGCCAGCCCTGGGTGGCTTATGAGCATTCAAACTATGGAGGCAAATTTCTGGTACTTGAGGAGGGAGACCATAGCTCTTTTGGCCCAAGGATGAATAATAGGGTCAGCTCTCTGCAGATGATCACTGAGGATCTCAGCAATCCCCAGATCACTCTCTATGAGCATCCCAACTATCAAGGGAAGAGCAGAGTCGTAACAGAAGCAAAAAACCTGGCTGCGGGACATGACAATGACATCATGTCTTCTCACAAAGTCCAGAGAGGTGCCTGGCTGCTGTGTGAGCACAGTGATGGAGGTGGAATTCAATACCTTGCTCGAGACCATGAAAACCTTCCAAATTACAAGGCAATCAATCTCAATGACAAGCTTTCCTTCCTGCGTCCTCTTCGCCCTGGCCGTTCTTATTAGAATGCAAATCTTCCAAAGCTGAGGAAAGATGCAGCCCTGGCAAGAAATTTGAGACCTAGATCTCTGCCTCTGCTTTTGTCACTTTGTGATTTGTTTTATAATGCCCTTGCAAAACCATGGCTTCTGCCATTGTCTGTAATCCATTTTGTGTTGGTGCCATTAAAGAAGCTTTTGCAAGCAACTGTAGCTCTGTTGTATGTACTGTTTTGTGCAGGTAAATATTGCCCTTTCATGATCAGATGTCTCTGTGTATCCAGAGAATGTTTCATGCAGTCACTTTTAGACGTTTTCAATGGAGGTCTCCTGTAAGTAATTATCTTCCAGTTTCCCTGTTCAGTAACTGTGGGTTCAGGCTGGAATCAATCAGTGCTAAAGTCTTGGTGAACATGTTGATTATTTCTGTGATCCTGGCCAAACTCTGCAGTACCTGCAGACTGCACCTAAATATCCCATGTTTGACTGTATCTCCAGACATTGATCGTACCAATGATATAGTCTTCTACTGCCCAAATTACACAATCAAACAGACTCTTTTCATGAATTTGAATTGGCTGAATGCTTGATCCCAATGGTAAAACTTGTGCGATTTTTTTAAACAGCTGCCTGGCTTTCCATTCAGTTACTGGTGCTTCCTTTAATTTCTTCTTGGTTTTATTTGTCTGAGTATTCCTCCCCCTTCTGCTGCTGTATTTTCTTGGAAGTTCCTTATTTGACCTATGGATTCAACAGAGCAATACCATGGCAAAACTTAAATGAGATTCCCTATCCTGGTAAATCAAATCTCAAAAGCTGCCAAGCATATTGCTGACAAAAGCAGTAGTGAGAGACTTTCTTTCAGGGATCTCTAGAGGTCATAAGGAAAATAAAAGTGACTCAGTCAAATGCGTGCAGCTGCAGCAGATTATTCCTATAAGGAATTCCCCTCCTTGGAGTGAACTTGCCTTTGTCATTTGTATGGTCCCAAAGCCCTGTCCCTGTTCACGCAGTCCCAGGGATTAGCAGAGTGCAGTTTGCTTAGGCAAACACCATCACCCCCAGAGCTCAGCACAGACTCGTTGTGGATTCCCCAGGCCCTTGGCCTGTTTATGATCTCTATTCCCCAGAGGCAAGTGCACTCAAACTAGACCTGGTGCTGTGAGACACCCTCCCAGTGCAATGTGACCCATGGGGATGTCGTGGTCTGACACTGGCCAAACACCAGGCACCCACCAAAGCTGATCACGCAACCTCCCCTGCTACAGCTGGTCAGAGGAGAGAAAAATTTAACAAAGTGTCCATGAGTTAAGAACTGGGAGAAAACCTGGCTTCAGCTTAGAGGTACAAAGTGAGTGCATTACTAACAACATCAGAGCAGGATAATGAGAAGTAAAATAAGCCCTTACAAACACCTTTTCTTCCCCCAGCCCCTCCCTCCTTCCCATCGACAGTGCAGGGGGACAGGGCACGGGGGTTTGGGTCAGTTCATCACCCGAGGTTTGCTTCTGCTGCTCTGGGAGAGGAGTCCTTCCCCTGCTGCACTGTGGGTTCCCTCCCACAGGAGACAGCTGTCCGAGAACCTCTCAGACGTGGGTCCACTCTCACAAGCAGCAGTCCTCCCAAAAGTGCTGCGGCGTGAATTCCCCCCATGGGCAAACCATCCTCTCAAAACTGCTGTGCCATGGGTCACTCTTCCACAGAGTGCAGTTCTCCAAGGCCAGGCTGCTCCAGCCTGGAAGCAGGGCCCTCTCTCTCTCTACCAGGTGTTCCACTGGATCACAGCCTCCTCCAGGCATCCACCCACTTCGGTATGGACACCTCCCCCACGGACTGCGGGTGGATCGCTGCATCCCCTGTGGATCCCCAGGACATCTTCTCTTGGAAATGCCCATCAGATGCACTCACAGCCTTGCAAACATCTCTAACACCATCTGTCAGGAGGCGTTCGTGATGGGAATACACTGGAAAATCACTGTTGCCTGAGGAGAAGTGCTGATTGAAGTCTGGGAAGTAAAACTGCTGCCTTAGGAGATCAAGATGACTGGGGAAGACAAAGGCAAGGGTACCTTGGCTAAATAAGCATGTAACCAATAGAATCATAGACTCACAGAATGGTTCAGGCTGGAAGGTGCCTTTAAGGATACTCTAGTCCATGGGCAGGAACACCTTCCACCAAATCATGTTGTTCAGTGCCCCATCCAACACTATCTTGAATACTTCCAAGGAAAGGGCATCCAGAACTCCTCTGGGCAACATATTCCAGTGTGTCACCACCTCACAGTAAAGAGTATCTACCTAATATCTAACCTAAACCTGCCCTCTTTCAGTTTAAAGCCATTATACCTTGTGCTATCATTGCATGTCCCTTTAAAAATCACTCTCCAGCTTTCTTGTCGTCCTTTTAAGTACTGGAAGGTGAGGTAAGGTCTCCCCAAAGTGGCCTCTTCTCCAGGCTGAACAGCCCCAGCTCTCTTGGCTTGTTTTCATCGTGGGGGTGCTCCAACTCTCTGACCATCTTCATGGCCTCTTCAGGACCCTCTCCAACAGGTCCAGGTTCTTCTTATGCTGGGGGTCTCAGAGCTGGATGCAGCATTCCACTCTAGCTGGAGTTTCACCAGAGTGGAACAGAGGGGCAGAATCTCCTCCCATCACCCTGCTGGCCATGCTGCTTTTCATGCAGCCCAGGACATGTTTGGCTTTCTGGGCTGTGAGTGCTCACTGCCAGCTCACACTGAACTCCTTGTCAGCCAGCAACCCCAAACCCTTCCCTGCAAGGCTGCTCTCAGTCCATTTTCTGCTGAGCCTGTGCTTGTGCTTGGGATTGCCCCAGCTCACATGCTGGATGTTGCACGTGGCTTTGCTGATCTTCATGAGGTTCACACAAGCTCACCACTCCAGTCTGGCAAGACCCCTCTGGATAGCATCCCTTCCCTCCAGCATCCTGACAGCACCGCAGATCTTGGCGTTATCAGCAAACTGACCGAGGGTGCACCCAATCTCACAGTCCATGTTGCCAACAGAGATGTTCAACAGTCCAGTCCCAATACCAACCCCTGAAGAACGCTGCTCATCACTGGTCTCTATTTGGACATTGAGTCACTGACCATAACTCTTTGAGTGTGACCATGCAGCCAGATCCTTATCCACAGAGCAGTCCATCCACCAAATTCATGTCTCTCCAGTTTAGAGATAAGGATGTCATGCTGTACATCTTCAAATGCTTTGCACAAGCAAAGTAGGTAAGGTCACTCTTCCCCTATCCACCAATCCTGCAACCCTGTTGTAGACATATTTTTTGTTGATACAGGCATAATTATTTATAAACATAGCATTTTCATTTTACTCTGAAAATAGCCTACCATAAAAGGGACAACTTTAAGGAAAACAATGTACAACTAGTACAAGGTATGTTCACCTTTATTTAACACTGAAAGTTCCTTATCTCACAACTTTGCCCATCCCCTGTTTTATGCTGGTCCCATCATTCATAACACACTTCCCATTGCTTGCTGAAATAAATACATTTTATTTTCATCAGGCAGTCCTGTGGTGTGACAGGTCAGCCTTTCCAAACCCTTGAAAACTCTTTTTTTTTTTTTTTTTCAAGAAAAGTGGGAAAGCAGATCTCCTTGCACAGCCTGGGGACAACAGAGGGGACTCAGTTAAGGAGCCCCCCTACCCTGGGCATCCACCGGGTGAGCTGTGTGGCTGGAGGTGGTTCTGCTCCACTTGCACTGCTCACTTGAATTTCTCCTGGGATTGCCATCCAGATTTTATGTACTTGCCAGTACTTTATCCTGTCATGTCTGGATCCCTTGGAAAACTTGCTCAGATCAAGCCTGAAAATAGCAGGGAGCTCAGCTGACTCGGACCTTTGGGGGTTGGAAGAAGCTGTTCTTTAAGGTCCCTTCCAACCCAAACCATTCTGTGTTTCTGTGAGTTGGGATGTGGAAAAAGGTCCTTCAGGGTTGCTTGAGCTCTGCTGCCATCCTCTGGGGAGGGACAGGGTGCAGCGGTGTTGAGCTGACCCTGAATGAGCTTCCTCCATATCGTTGGGTGGGTTTGCTGCTAGTGACGAAACTTGGCCTTAATTTGGGCCATGGGGAGGGAACGGGACACTTGGCTATGGTGGCTCTGATTGGAAAGATGTGGGCAATGAAGCTGAGGCCAGTGTTTCCTGAGGAGCTGGTTGCCATCATGTGCAACAGCCTTGTGCCCTTGGCCCCAGGGCAGCAGTGCCAGCAGCAAGAGGGTTTTAGACAAAGGGGAAAGACTTAAAACAAGAAACTCCTTTTACTCACAGACCTTGCAGGAGAAGTTAGAATGCAAACCAAACACTTCAAGAATGTAGTTAAATGCAAGGCTGACATAATTAATCCTTACCTGGACTATTACTTGCAGACTGCAGGGGCCGTTATCAGATGATTGTGGCCACTACAGCCTGAATATCTGCTTCCTAGAAAAATAAATGATGGCAATCACTAACATCATGTTTTTGGTGTTGTTTTTTGTTTTACTGTGCTCCTGGATAGCCTAAAAGAATGGTAAGGAGAGGGGATGGTAAGGTCTTTATCAGTTGGATTTTTAAAAAAATCCATCCTTGCAGTATTTGAACAAAACTGCTATACTTGCCTGGAATTTCATCAGAAGTCTATATTGCACTGTCATTACAATTAACAAGATGTCGAGGACTGACACTAAGCAAAGACGACACGGTCTGAACTTCAATCTACCATTGGATAAGGCCCTCACCTGACAGTGTATGAATATGACAGGAATATAAAGAATTGGTGATGGAGATAGCTCCCAGTCAAGCTGGGAAGGGAAGCACATTAAGATACCCTCTGTGTGAGAAGCCAGAGCTGTAAGCACAAGTAAGTCCTCATTTGTGATTTATCAGTTGTTCATGGACACCCATGTCATTGAATTGGTGGTACACTCTTCAGAAATTCTGCTTCAAGTGGGACTATCCTCAACACCACATCAGGTCACTGTGACTGCATCTGGCCAAGGGCTGAAAATATCGATGAGGAAATCGCCATCTCACACCTGCTCTGGTGTTGCACTGACTCCTCGAGAAAAAGCTCCCCTCAATGCTGTGTCCAAAGCTCCCAAACCACAGCTTGTGTCAGGACAGATATGAAGATGGATGGGGCCCTGTGCAAACATTTAAAGGGTGAGACTGTTGAGTGACATGTATTCACTGAGATTATAGTGGGCACGGTTGGTGGGAGCCAGCGTGTTAACACTGATTTTGTGTGGGGTTGTCCACATCACAGTAATGCACTACTTTAGTTAAGGACTTCCCTACACTACCAATGGCTAAGTAGATGCAGTTTTTGACTCCTGCAAAGAGAGGTACAAAGTGTAGAAAAGATATCTCCTTCAGCAACTCAGGGAGACAGGAGTCCCCTGAGATTTTTCATGTTCCTAACTGATATAACTGTGCTCTAAACACAAAGGGATGGGATCAGGAAAGCCAAGGCACAGCTGAAACTGAATTTAGAAAGAATAATAAGAAGGGCTTTTATAAGCACATAGACCAGAAAAGGAAGATTAAACAAAATGTCATATCCCACCCCTCCAATAAATAAGACATGAGAAATGGTGACAACTGATACGGAGAAGGCTGAGGTACTCAACAATTCTTTTTTGCTTCAGTTCCCTCTTCCCACATCTCTGAAGCCTCTGAAATTCAAGACAGGTACTGGGGGAATGAAGTCCCTCCATCATCAGAAAAGATCAGAGTAAAGACCAACTGAGAAACCTGAAAGTGGCATGGCTGAGAAGGACTTGGGAATACTGGTGCATGAAAAGCTGTTCATGAGTTGACAGTGAGCACTTGCAGCCCAGAAAACCAACTGTACCCTGGGCTGCATCCAAAGAAATGTGGCCAGCAGGTCATGGAGATTATTTTACCCTCTACTTGGCTCTCGAGAGGCTCCACATGGAGTGCTGTGTCCAGCTCTGGAGTCCAGCACAGGAGAAATATGGACCCATTGCAACGAGTCCAGAGGAGGGACACAAAAATGGTCATAGGTCCGGAACACTTCTGCTATGAAGAAAATCTGAGGCACTTGTGGCTGTTTCACCTGGAGAAGGGAGGGCTCTGGAGATATCTTACTGAGAGCTTTCAACATATAGAAAGGGTTTCTAAGAAAGATAGAAAGAGACATTTTTACCATGATCCGTGGTGTCAGGACAAGGGGCAGTGGTTTTATACAGAAAGAGAATGCAACTAGCTGTGATACACAGAAGATGTTTTACAATGGTGGTGGTGAAGCGCAGGACCATGTTGCCCAAAGAAGTTGTGGATGCCCCATCCCTGGAAGTGTTCAAGCCCAGGTTGGATGGGGCTTTGAGCAAACTGCTCTAGTGGAAGGTGTCCCTGCCCATGGCAGGGGATTGGAACTAGATAATCTTTAAACCTCCCTTCCAACCCAAACCATCCTCTGATTCTATGATGTTCAGAACTCACTTGGAAAAGGAACTTAACCTAGCTAGAGTCAGCCCAGTTGTCAGCAGGAGACAGGGCTAGAGGCCTTCAGTGGTTGCCCTTCATGTTTCTCTGTAAATCTCTCATTTTTTCTCCTTTGTGAAAGGAATTTTTTCAGGATCTTTTTCATTGCTTTTTACATGGCAAAAAAGAATAAGGTCCTGAAAAAACTGCAAGAAAAAGAGAACTGAGATAACATCTGCTGATCTGTAGGATTTGTAGGATTTCAACACATAAGATGCTCTTGCAAGAAAGCCCATGATGGTTCCTACAAGCAGCTGATCAGGACTGAAAGTAAAAGGAAAGAACACTAAAGTTACATGAGAGTGGTTCCTCTGTGGGAAAGCACCAGTTCCAGGGTTTCTTTCTGGCCAAGCCACTCTTCAAGTGCTGTGTGAAGGGACAGCTCAGGATGAGCAGGGTTCAGCACCAGGAGCTGCTCCTGCTCGGCTGCTGGAGCCCAGGCTGCAGGGTCTGTGTCCAGGGCTGCTTTTCCCAGTGCTGGAGCCCAGGCTGCAGGGTCTGTGTCCAGGGCTGCTTTTCCCAGTGCTGGAGCCCAGGCTGGAGGATCAGCCCGTGCTGGGCTTGCTGTGTGAGCCAGAGATGGGCAGCACACATGCCTGGGAAGGACACGGCCACGGCCAAGTGCACCGGCTGCCACACAGCAGGGGCTGCCCTCGGCCACCCACAGCTGACACTGCCAGCACTGCCATAAAACAAGTAGAGACAGCCAAGCCCTCCCTCTGAACGCAGTGTGATTACAGCCCTGCAGAGTTGCGACATCAAGGATAATGTTCGTGTATCTTGCAGTGGTGGCTGAGATACTTACCAGTCCTGTGGCCATCCTCAGTTTGGCTTTAGGTTTTAACTGGGGAGAAAAAGCTTGTGTTTACAGTTTTAAGTCATGTACTCTTTCAGAGCTGTTCCCGTGAAGTGAATCTCAAAAAAATTCAGGGTAATGGAGGAGACTCTTTCTGGGTAGAGATGTAAGTGCTGGCCTAATGTTGTCAGTACATCAAACATCACAGACACAGCTGACCACAGGGAAATATTTCTGCTTTTGTCTTATTGTCTGAATTTTCAGACTTTTGTTTTTTCTTCCTCAGGGTATTGGAAAGTGCTTTTAGCCCATTTATCTGCCTGGATGTCAGCACACCTTTCAGGCCTTTTCAGGCAACAGGCTTGTCAAAATTCATGTTTTTCCACACGTTTTCTCCTCTAAAGAAATACTCCATGAGACAAATAGCAGGCTTGGTCTGCTCCCACTTTTGACTAGGGCCTAATGTTGTGGGGTGATGAAAAACCTCTATTACCAGCCATTTCACTCTTTTCAGGGTGGCCTTGTGCCCTTTTTGCTTTCCTGGCATGTGTAACTAATTGACAAGCAGACCTATATTTTCCATCTTGCATTCTGCCTGCCATGGAGGCATTTCCATTGCTCTGCAGTCTTCAATTTTTGTGCACAAAATGGGTACTATTAAATCTAATGTGAAGCCCTGAAAAGAAAAATTTGTAGGAAGGTTGTTGTCTGGGAAAGCAATTGTGCTTCTGGGAATAGTCATGGAGCTTCCAAAATGAGACTTGCGGTTTCTCAAGGCTATAGTAATGATTTGAGAAAATATGGATATTTTTTCTCCATCTTGGGTAAAAGTTGGGTGAAGTTTTGGTTTGGAAAAAAAAAAGCTAATTCTTAGATACAACTGCATGTGTTACTTAATTCCAGTTAAGTTGTTCTTCTGATTTTACTGTCCAGTAGTAGGGCTGAGAAACATGTATCAAGATTCCTATCTCAGTGGCCTAACTTATTCAACATTAATACTGTTCCAAATTTTAGGCAGCAAAAGGCTCCTCTTCTAATCAAAGCCTCAAACAAATAAAGCCAGTTTTTAAGAACATGCAAATATTGAAGTTTCATTGAGGATTTCCAGCTGGCACTTAATATATTGACTAATTTTCATATCTGCAGCCCATTTGAATTGACTGCTCTGGCACTCTGAAGATGCAACCTCTGTGAGGTAAAAGCAGTGAATGAGAGAGATATGATTGATGAGGCCATGGAGTGGGGAGGGGGAGCAAACACACAAGAAAAAATATAAACAAAGTTTTGCTGTATGTCTGCTAGGAGTACAAGACATTTGTCATGCACAGAGTCAGTTGCAGTGGGTCCTCCATCCATCTGCATGGAAACCAAGATGGAAGTGAGGATCTGCTGGAGGCTGAGCTCCATTTCACTGCTCAGCTCAAGCTCAAGGCATCAGCAATGCAAGAGCCAAAGGCTCTGCCTGCTGAGCCCTTGCCTTGTGCTGCAGAAGACAGTGGATTTCATGCTTTTCATTTCAGTAGCAGCTCAAACGCAGCTGCTCAGCCCAGAAACACTGCTGGCTAATGAGCACAGCAGCTCAAAGGAAGGCACTGCATTTTCACGGGGCTTACTGCAAAGAGGGTCTTCAGTGCCTGTGCTCCTTCAACTCTATCACCTTGTGACTTTCTGAAAAAAAAAGAGTAAAGAAGGCTACTCCATCTCTATGCTGTGCTAACAGGCTGTTTTCCAACACTGTCTTGAGCTTGTTTTATCTCCTTTCTGTCCTGTTCCCCTTTGCCCCCCCACTTCCACTCCCAAATACCAGAGGTTTGTTACAGCTCCATTAAACTGACAGTAATGGTCAGTAGCTCTAAATCACATCTCAGGGGATTCTGGTTGGAAATCAGGAACATTTTTCACCAACAGGCAGCACAGCACTGGAACTGACATCCAGAGTGGCGAAGGAGTCTCCAGGCTTCGAGGCTCCCAGGATTCTGTTAGAAAAGTCCATCATGATGGGGTGCAGCATTAGTGATACTCCAGCTCTGAGCCGGAGGCTGGGTGTTCCAGGCTGGTTTCTTACATTTCTGTGATTCAGTGAAGACCTTTTGCAGCACTGGAGAACATTTTGGTATCACAGTTTCATCACACTTCCCATTCATCAGCCTGAAAGAACAGCTGAGCACTTAGCTTGGTTTGTTGCTCAGGCTGTCACAGGGTCTTCAGCCCATGTTCCCTAATCAGGAAAAATTAGGCTTTGCTAATAAAAGAAAGTTGCTAAAACTGAATATGGAGGAAGCTCTTGTCTGTGTTTGAATATAAAGGAAAAAGGCATAAATATGCAGATCAGCTAGCATGTGCTCTAACAAGCAGCTTGTTTCTGAATAAAAGCCTTTGCACCAAATAGATGAATGAAAATGCAAACTGGAATTCATTAGGGACACCAGAGGTATCAGGCTTTATATCACCCATCCAAGGTCTGGATCTGTTGTGCTGGTCAACCAGGACTTGATAACTACAGGTGTGCCCACAGTTCCCCTGCCCAGGACAGGGCTCAGGACTCTGACACTATAATGCAACATGCCACAAAAGGTTAGAATAGAATAGAATAGAATAGAATAGAATAGAATAGAATAGAATAGAATAGAATAGAATAGAATATCCTGAGTTGGAAGGAACCCCACAGGGATCAAGTGCAACTCCTGGAATTTGCAGAGAGCCCAGCCAAGCATGAGTCCTCTGTTACTGCCATGTCTTCACTGAGACTCACAGAAGGTGGAAAGGGCCTAACCTTTTTGCCCTTTGTGACTTACTGTCCTCTTCTTTCCCTTGTTCCTCCAAGCAGCTCATGATTCTGTTGTGCTGTGTGATGTCTCCTTTCAGATAAGGGCTTTGGTCACCCATGAAGCACAATGAAGAAATTAAATATATGACATATCTATAGACAGGGATTCCTGCAGGCTGATAAGTCTCTCCCTATCTCCAGCAGTCCTCATGCATATTAAAAGTCTTTCTCTCTTGTATCCACTTGTCTTGAAACTATTTCCTGTAATTCTGTGTTCATGGACACCTGGACCAGTAAATTTTACTGCATCTCACCCTGTATTCTGCAGGGGTGCTGCAATGCTTGGCTTTGTACTAAGAATAGTTTGCTGAATTCTCACTGAGTTGTTTTAGCTTCTGCTCTAACGTTATGTAAGAGTCTAGAGATGTTGTGAACACAAGAAACAAAATAATAGAAGTAGATCGCATGAACATCATTGTGTGAGACAATAAGTGGAAATGATGCTAAAGAATGCTGAAGGCAACAGCTGGATGCACCTGCTCCCCTGTTATCCAGTCCAGCCAGCTGCTGTATATATGTTTTCTAAAACATAGATTCTTTCCACAATTGGGGACAGATTGTTCTTTTCCTTCACCTCCAACTGACTTTCTTGAAACACAGCTTGAAACAACCTCAAGAGTTCAGTGCCAGAATGGGTCCTACAGCCCATCTGCAGTCTCTGACCACATATATTGACTGCCTACCACAGCTCTTCTGCCTGAACAGGCTCCAGTTCATCTGGAGTTTGTACAGTCTGGGATGCTGTTTTCCAGAGTTTATTTTCTGCAATAAGCTTCTTCAGAAAAGCGTGTTGGTCTAATAGTTATTTACCTCAATATTCTGAAAATGAGCTTTGGGCTTCTAAGTGACACAGAGGAAAAATGTTAATCTAGATGACCAAACATGAGATGGGAGGAGGAGGCTGAAATAAGTGGTAGCAGGGTACACTGGGGATGAAGTGTGTGCAGCATCAGCTTGGGATGGTGTCTCCTGTGGAGAACTTCATAAGAGAATGAGTTTTTCTGGCTTTTCTCCCAAGGGCTGCAGTTGCATCAGAACAAATTTGGCAAAAACAAATTATGTCCCCAGGTGGAGTGTCTCAGTCACTGCCACCCCAAGGAAGAGCTCAGGTGAGACAATGCCTCATTTACCATTGCATAGGGAACAATAAGTACGTGATTTTCAGAAGTCAACACCAGTGATTCTCAGCAAGGCCCCAGACTGCTGTCATCCCTGCCCCAAGAGGGGCTGAGCACTGCTCAGCTCCTTCAAAGACCATGAGAGTTGGAGCCACTCTGTTTCTTTCCAGATGAGTCCTTCTGGCTGCAGGCACTTAAAACCCAAACTTTTAATTGGATCCACAGAGACACCCACAAAGTTGTCCAAATGAATCTGAAAATAACTTCAGATACAAGAAGAAAACTTAGATCTGTCTTCAGAATATCATTCTTTGTTACTACCCTCACTTTCTTTCTTGTCTTAACTACTGGAGTTCTGGAGTTCTTAATCTTTTCCAGGGCCTGTAGCCTAATTTTCACTTTGTCTGTCTTTCTCATTTTCACTTGCTGTTCTGAGGTTAAATATTTTCATCCTTTCATTCATAAATTCCAATTTTAGATTTGTCCTTTCTCTCTCTAGTTCTAAACTAGTTTTCTTCTAGAAACTCCATGTTTTAAAAATGGGAAAAGCTTGCATGTTTATGATACTATTAACTGATCTGTACAAACATATTTTTTTAGCAGAGACGCAGGACAATGCCTTTGGCTGGATTAGACTATGAGTAAGTACAATGAGGTGAAAGAAATGCCCCACCTTTAACAAATCATGAGGAGTAGTCAGCTGCAAGGCTGCCTGCCCTTTTTTTGCAAAACTCTGTTTCGGTTGGTGTTTGGTTCAGCATCTTTTCCAGACTGAGTTCCCAGGCACGGTTTATCAAGCCAATAACAGAAACTCGAGGAGAGCAGTGATGATTTTTCTCACCATGTCAAACTGATGCCAGCCATCCTGCTGCTACCACCTCAGCCACTTTCAGTTCCCAGCTTCCAGAAAACTCTGAACATTGTGGGAGTAAGGATTCACTGCTCCTCCTAAAGGCTTTGCCCAACTGTTTCAGTGCCTTGCCTCTGTGGGAGACAACATTTTTTGACTCCTGTTTACAACAGAATAGGGATCCCATACCTGTTAAACAATCTCTGTCAAGATGCTGTAATTTTCAGCCCTCAGCCCTGCCATGTTATGATCATAATCAGCCTTACTGGAGTCACAAATGCACTTTCTCAAAAGATATTAGCATTTATTTTTACATTGCAGCTCTTAACATTTCCATTAGAGCGAATCTTACATTTCATCAACCACCAAAACCAATTCAAGCAATCGACCTTAAAACTGCTTTAAGTCCTCTAATCAGATAAGTCACCATGATGTTTCTGAATAACACAGTAGCTTCTGCTGCTGAACATACCTGCAGCAGAACATCAGTGCCGCTGCGAAAGCCAAAACCTTTGCTTTCTACAGCGGTATGATACCCCCCGAGGATCAATATCAGCGTGCTTTTGCCTGCAAAGAAGATCTGCAATCTTTCTTATCCTCTTTATTCCCTTTTACCACTGGCTAGTTACTTCATGTTGCTTGAACATTGTTTTCAGCCTGCTGAAGAGCTCTGTGTCTCTGTCATGCCAGAGCCGCAGGGCGTTCTGGGCTGAGAGTGCCATTTCCCTGGCCACTGCTGGGACTGGCTGTCCCTCTCCTCCAGGTTTCCTGGTGCCTCTCTCAGTTGTTTCTATTTTGCCCAGATTCCAGCAGGTTACACTGAGCTTCCCAGTTTCTCTTGCCTTCTTTGGAGCAGGCTGGTGATTCTCGGGTGTGGATAGGCAAGCCCAGCACTGGCCCGTTTTCTGGAGACCAAGGGGAATATCCTCTGAAGTATGTTGCAACTGCTGATAGAAGCTGATACGATGTGATTCATTAACCATAGCTGGATTCCAAGAAACTCTTTATACAAATTCGGGCTAAGGCAGGCCAGTCCCAAAGCCTTGCAGGCACGTACTGAAAAAAAGAAAAAAAATCACCCAGTTAAGAGTGCGGGGGAGGGAGAGCAGGGCTGAACTCTGCAGCAAGGCAGAACATACAGCTCTGTAACGCGCTGCAGACTCAAGACATGCAAACACCAATGCCAGCGTGCAGCTTTTAATAATCTATTATGAATTTGGCTGTGAGCTGATGCAATGGAAATGCTGGGAACCTGAAAGGTGTGGGCTAGAGGAGGAAGTACGGAGTCGCTTTGACATGCATATTCTCATCCTCTGCTGCTTGCTGTTTGTCTGGTTGCTGTGTGTTCTGGCAGCGGGCTGCATGGCTCGCTCCAGCCAGCACTCCCCTCTTCGAGGAGCTGGGCTCTGCAGGTAACGTGTGGGAGTGTGTTGAAACCTCGCGGGGAGGTGTAAGTTGCATGTTAATAAATGACGGCTTATCTGCACACACACAAACTGAAACAGTAATTTGCCTGACTTATTTCAGTGGAAGGCTGGGCACTATGGTTAAAAAAAAAATAAAAATAAGTGCACATAACTGCTGACTGTGTGGTATTGGTTACTGGGTATGTGCTGACTCACCTTGGTTCACCTCCAGTCCAGCAGGAGGAAAGGATCATCTGAAGATGAGAAAGTTGGAACGGACTTGTCAAAGTAGTTCCTGATAATTAGTTTTGTATTATTATATATTGTTACCCAGGCAGCAGATTTTCTCCTGCAGTTAGGGTCAGAGAAGAGGATAAAGTAAGAAATGGCACCAGAACCCCCCCAGTTTTATTTTGTTACACAAAGATAAACTATACATGAGTTTAATTAATCAGCTGGTGTTCTAAAATTCTCACAGAGTTTACTAGAGGGAGCAGTCTTACTCTGCAAAGCATTTGACTAAAATAGACTTCACTGTAAAGATTTGCTTCCATTTATAATTTGCCCAATTTGCTAGGTGTAATTAGAAAATAACCAGCACCTCGTTTCTGCTCCTGTTACAGCTGCACAGACAACGTGTCACTGGGAGAGGCTTCAGGGCTGCTCTTTTGTTCAGTATTATACAATAGTCTCTAGAATTCAAGACAATTTCAGAATTCGGTTTTGTAAATGACATTCTGTGCCCTGAATTGTTTGCAGAACCTTAAACAATAACAAGGAAAAAAAGCCGAAATGAAAAAAAAATCTGAAATTTAAGGAAGTGAGTTGAGAAACTAAAGAGGATAGACTCCACTGTCACAGCTTTAATTCCAAAAAGTTAAATGACAGGTTTAAAATAGAGTAAAAATACTTAAGTACAACTTTGGAACTGTTCCAGATGTGGCTACCTGTATGACAGATAAAGGGGAATAATCTCTTTCCTTCACCTGCTGGACACATTCTTGCTACTGCAGCCCAGTAAGTGGCTGGTCTTTGTTGCCTCTTCCTGGTTCCTGTTTCTTGCTGTCCACTGGAAGCCCAGGTCCTTTTCCCAATGCAATTAGTCCCAGACTGGACTGATACATGAGGCAGTTTTGTTCCAAAATGACTATGTCACATAGATAAAATATTATAGAATATTTTGAAAGGATTCCTTCTAAACCAAGCCCTGTGAAAAATCTTGAGGTACCACACTTACACATTTCTGCCAAGCAGATCCATTTTAGCAGTCAAAACCCTTGACTTTGCCTCTCTTTTCTACTCACATAAGGCTACAGATCTCTTTACTTATTTCAGTGTAAGTGGCCAGGAATGAATGTAACAATGGCAATAAAAATAAATTTGGCTCAGATAATCCCAGTCCTATCAACTGCTGAGTGGTGATGTCATCTGAGTCAGTGAGACATAATGGGTCACCTGAATTCTTGAGAACTCCACACACAGATGCATTCGAAGTTTTTATATCTGTTTTGCTTTGCCTCTAAGTGTGAGCTTGGTTTAAACTTACTGAAAGACCCACAGATTTATTTTTATTTAAGAAGAGCAGCAATGTGTTTTGTTACTTAAAATGTTGCCGTGCCAGGTACAAAGCAATCCTGTCAATAATCAGCTACTTTCAATTGCTCCAGTGAAAAGAACAAGAGAGGAGGGTACTGCAACCCTGCCACTCTCTGCTGATGCAATTATATCCTATTGCTTGATTTACAGAAAACCTGCAACTCCCCCTTTCTTGGGAGGAGTGGAACTGCCTGTCCTTGGTGCAGGGAGGGCAGAGGCAGCAGGGAAGAGGACAGACTTCTGCCTCATATGGTATTTAAGGAGCTGGGTCCTGCAGAAGAGCAATGCACAGAGGATGGCTGTGAGATACTGAAAGAAAACGTTGGCTTTAGGGACACAAACAGCCAGAGGGACCCCAGACTGAGAAAGAAACAGAATCTCAGCCCAAACTGAACAGCACACACCATCAAGAGGAAGAAGTCTCTATTTTCTTACCTTTTAGCCCAGAGAAGGTATGTTGTCATTGAAGCAAACAGCTCCAAATGAAAGGAAGGGAAACCCCTGTTTCTTCCCCACTTCTTAGCCTTGTTGTGTTTAGTTGAATCCTCTTAAATCCTCAGTACTCGGAGTGAGGGGAGCCCCAGCTGGTCCTCAGTGACTGAGTCCACAGTCATGTACCAACCCATTGCTCCTGTGTTCAGTGCAGACCTTCTCCTTGCATAAATTGTTAAGAAAGATTTACAACCAGAACTGCTTAGAACTGCTGTTGGGGAGGTCTTGAAGCAGCAAAATGTGGATGTAGGAGTTAACCATGGCTTTATAACAGCTGGAAACTGTGTCTAGCAGTAGTATTTTTTACCTGCTTTTGCAGGATTGCTGCTCTCTCTGTGTTCTCTAAAGAACTCCTTCTTGGTCTTCACTGACTGTCCATTATTTTTTAGTTTTGGAGTTTATGGTAGTTTCTTCCTAGCTTGTTAATTTTTCTGACTTATGCTCTGAGGCAGAGGGATTAAATTCCTGCTTTTGCATCTGAGGTAATATCATTGTGGATATTTTCATATTCACCTGAGTCCCCAGATGTTTTGAATCCTGCTGAGATACTGAATCACAAGGAAACCTTGGGGCAAAAATAAAGGCAAAGCACTGTAGGCTTAAGCAGAGTCACCTCCTCAATTGTATTGATTATTTTTTCTGCATTGTTTTTTGAAACATCTGTTTCCAGGAAAATCCCCATCTCCACTAATAGCTTTTCTACCAATTTCACATTCCTTTTATTAGTCTTTGATGACGTTTAATGAAATTTTCCAGTTTGTTTCACACTTAAATATTGCTGGGATTTTTATATAAGCCAAAGTCTTCAAGAAATCTCTGATTTTATTCCTGGTTTACAGGAAAGTGTAGAAAGAGTTGGAATTATTCCTTGTAGTAAATATTGTATTCATTGATGAACATGCGAGCAATGTACACTCTTCAACCATGACCAGTACATGTAATTTATTTTTGCATGTCCCTCTACATCCTTATCTTTCCTAGATTTTTCAGCTTAAATAGCTTTGTATCACTCCACATTCCTCGGAAATTTCAGTTCTTCCTGTGAAAAGCAAGACCTCAGTCTCCAAGTCCAAGATATTAGCATTGTGTTTTCCTTAACAAACTGTTACAGAGCATGTATGTTGCCATGGACATCTTTGGGTTTGGGAATGGAAGTTTGTTTACTTCAACTCTAATGCCACAGGGCTGAGCCAGGCATAAAGATGTAAGCAGCCAAAATGTCAGCCCTGATTTGGGAACCCTCATGTCTAATCACTGAAACCCTGTTTCCGTATGAACCTTAAGGTAGATCCACTATGGAGAAGGGAAAAGCCAGTCAGAGAACACCTCAAATTCCCAGTAATGGCAGTCAGGCTGTAGCACAGAAGCTCCAGCTCATGATCTGGCTGTCCTGGTACATGTCTGACACAGATGTGGAGGACTGCAGTAGTGGTCTGAAGAGAAAATGAACAGGTGTGCCTGGGAGTGGATGCACAAGAAGCAGCAGCAGCAGAATGCCTGCAGGACCTAGGTGGTGGTGGTGGTGATCAATATCCAAACACTTCTTAGGACACTCAGATCAAGAGGGACAGTCCAATGAAGACTCTTAAAAGCAGGACAGGACAGAGACATTCATTAGTGTCAACTCCTAAAGGGTATCTAGTGCATGTTCAAAACCTGCACATGGTCACAAACCTAAGAACAACTCAGAAGTGATGAAGACCCAACAGTTGACAGTCTTTGTTACCGACGTCATGGCAAAGAATTGCACAAGAACCTTGGTGGTTGGGAGAATAAGGATCTGAGAGTGTGCTGAACATGGCTGAGTGAAATCAGGTTTGAAGCTTGGGGGTTTTTTTCCATGAAATTGCCTTCCTCCTGATGCCTTTTCCTGGTCTTAAAATCAAGAATCAAACACAGTTAGAAGGGAAAAAGGGATTTTTACCTCTGTATTTATTTTAAGGATCCTTAGGTGCACCACATCCAGGCTGATTGCACCGCAACGCACCCACCCCCCCTCAAAGATGTGGTATAACGTTCTAGGTGTTACTAATTATCATATCTATCAAAGATTCCCCAATGAGAGGCTCAAATGAGCCCCCCCTCCCCAAGGAACCTTCCCCTGGATGGGTCTATCTTAGTTTACAAAATGTGTTCTGGAGAGGACCTTGGGGTCTGGGCACACTGATCCCTAACTACGAAGCTTCTAAGATGTTTCATCTCCTTGCTTAACAAACAAGTTCAAGAATGTAGGCAAAAAACCCACTAAGAATACAGAAGTTGTAACAAGGTATAACAGGGGTATAAAAGAAAAGGCAAAAAATCATCATGGCATCACTCCCAACCCAATAAGCTTCACTACACTGGTTCTACAGTATTGCAACAATCAATTTCCTACATGGAATTGATTGCCAGGCATCAGGTCGAGTTCAGCTGTTTCTCTTGTGTTTCTCTCCTGTAGATGCCATGTGAAGGCTGCGTGGAGAGGGACAATGTGAGCACCGGTGCAACCATGGAGTTCCTCCTGCTCGGCTTCTCCGAGCTGCTCCGCCTGCGGGTCCTGCTCTTCCTTATCTTTCTCATTGGTCATTTGGTCACATTGGCAGGGAATGTGATGATCTTCGTGGCGGTGGTCATGGAGCCCTCCCGTCCCCCCATGCTTTTCTTCCTCTGCCAACTCTCTGCCATCGAGCTGTGCTACACTTTGGTCATTGTCCCCAAGGCGCTGCTCAGCCTGGCAGCGGTGGGCGGCAGCTCCATCTCCTTCCTGGGCTGTGCTGCACAGATGCACCTCTTCGTGGCCCTCGGTGGGGCCGAGTGCTTCCTGCTGGCTGCCATGTCCTACGACCGCTACGTGGCCATCTGCCAGCCGCTGCGCTACGCCGCGCTGATGACCGAGGGGCTGTGCCTCCGGCTGGCCCTGGCCTGCAGCCTGGGAGCCTCGGCCGTCGCCCTGGGCTTGACGGCGGCTGTTTTCCGCCTGCCTTTCTGTCAGTCGCGCCGCATCGACCACTTCTTCTGCGACGTCCCCGCCGTGCTGCACCTGGCCTGCACGCAGGGCTACGGACCCGAGCTGCCTCTGCTGGCTGCCTGCGTGCTCTTCCTGCTGCTCCCCTTCCTCGTAATCCTGGCCTCCTACGCCTGCATTGCTGGGGCTTTGTTACACGTCACCTCCTCTGTGGGAAAGGGCAAGGCCTTTTCCACCTGCATTTCACAGCTGGCCATCACCTTCCTGCACTACGGATGCGCCACTTTCATGTACATTCGTCCCAAGTCCAGTTACTCACCAGCTCGAGACAAGGTGGTGTCTCTGGTCTACACCAATCTTACCCCATTAATGTATCCCCTCATTTACAGCCTGAGGAGCAAGGAAATCAGAGGGATCCTCAGGAAAATGCTGAGGAGGAAGAAAATAGCTCAGGTGAACTGGGATGCTATCAGAGTTGGGATGTGTGTGCGTGGTAAATTTTAGTAGAACAAGCACGAGCTTGTTGGAAAACAGCCCTATAACCAGATCACCATAAACTTCACTGAGGCAAATATCCAGGCAGAATTTTGCACGCATGACTACATTTATGAGAAAAAGAAATCTCTGCTCAAAAAAAAAAAAATCCCAAACATAACACCTGATCTAAAGGAAAATGCTTTAGTGACTTGTGAGGATGAAGAGCTTTGATCAGTCAGTGGTCTCTCTTCTCTGATCACATACAGATTCATGCTTACATTCATAGTCATCCCAGCACAATCAGAAGGTCAACACAAAAATTTCTAAAGCAGATAAACCAATAGTAAAGTATTGGTTTCAGTATTTTTCTATCAAGATGACAGTAGAAAGTGGGTAGTCAATACAAATTTTAGACTGGTATGTTTAGTAGCCCAATAAATCTGTATGGGCTTAAGGGAAGGTTAGAAAAAGAAAGTCCATGGCTAGAAAGAAGGGTAAAATAGCTGTGGTTTCCTCCAAATTCAGCAGAGGGCTGCACTCTGGCATCCCATGACAAATGGAAAGGTTGTCAGTGTAAACTCATCTAAACTCGAATTATTCTAGATATTGAAAGTTAAAATGCCATCAGTCTGACAAGAGTATGACTTTCCTATGCCTGTTTTGCAGGAAACAAGCTTTCCTTTTATAGGGAGATGCTTTAGGTTTGGATTGTTCCTATGGCAACACAAAGGCTAAGATACTTGCCTTATCATGTGACTTTTATCAGGAAAGACTGCATCATATAAGTAAGAATGCCTGGGGAGTGCTGAGACCTGGAACTGTAAGAGTAATAATACTGCTGCCACAGTTACTGCAATTTCTTTAGCAAAACCAGTGAGTGTCACAGCACAGGCTGGGTTGCAGTAGACATAAGAGTATGGAGGTGCAAAGCAGTGTTATTTTATGAGTTTCCCATGAGTAGGAGGAACAGGGTGATTCAGACAAATTAGGGAAGATCAATTTTGGCTGGGAAGAGGGGGGCAAAGAACCAGCTTCATTATTTTATTTAATACTTCCCTCCCCTGTGTCTCTTTAAAGGCCATACAGATCCTATGATTCAGAATCCACCTTTACATGGTATATCTTTGAGAGAACATTAAAATGTTTGCTTCTGTTCCCCTGTCTAATCCAAAGGAATTTCAGCACCCCAGCTGCCCTCAGCTCTCTCTCTGGGCAGATTGAGAGAGCACAATGGTATTTGCTTTCTCTGGGCTACAATCATTAAAAATTATGGTAAGTGGATTTGACAAATATAAGAAATTGGCACTGTAACTAAGGAAGTTAACTTGAAGCCTTCTGAAAAAAAGAGAAATGTGGAATTTAAAACTGACATTAAAAGCTTCTTCAAGCTGACAGTCTAGCCTGCCTAAAACATTAACACAGAATATTGGCTCTCATGTCAATGAATACCTAATTACTCAGTGGGCAAACACTTGGCTGCATTATTTAAAATTATCAAAGCTGCAGTGAACATTTTAATCACCTGCCAGCTCTTCCAAAAGTGAGGAGGGGAGCGTCTCAATGAAAGAACACTACTTACTAATACAGAAGTACTTCAGACTTACATTAGAGAAGTACTTATCAAATACTATTAAGTAACTGTAATGAGCACAGAAAAAATATGAAGCATCAATTCAAAATCCTGTCAAGTCAAATCAAGCTTTGAAGTTAATCCTGCTACAAGCAGTTGGCTGGATTTGAGACAGCCAGGGGTCCTTCCTGAGATTAGTAGGATTTTACAGCAGAGATTTCTAACCTGCCTTTTAGGAGGTACTGATATGTCCAAATGCCTGGCAATAACACTGAAAGACACTGAGGTTTATAATCCTGCTCAAAGCCTTGGTAGAGGCTCTCACATTTTTCTGGCAGCTGTGGGCAGGGGATAGCAGGGAGATAGCTGTTATCTGCTGCCAGCTGTGAGAAGATAGCAGGGCCGTGTCCTGGACTAGTAGATTCCTCGTGAGCTGCTGCGGAACGGAGGCACCTGGCAGACCTCTCCTGACTACAGGGATACAGATGGTGCCTGTGGAAGGGCTGACACCACTGAAACAGCAGCCAGGTGAGACTCCCAGCTCCTGTGTACTGAGACACGTGTGGGAACTGTAGCAAGAGCAGAGGCTTTCTGCAAAGACACTTTCTCCACCCAATGTCCTTGCAGATAAATGGGGTGAGGAGCTATGCCAGAGCCCAAGACCATCCTCACCAGTATTCCCACACCCATTAATCCAAGACTAGCCCCATCAGAATTCCTACATCCATTCACAGCACCCTTTCCCCCACTCCTGTGCTAGCTGTGTTGAGCGTTGTACAGATCTGTAGAGAGGACTCAGGGGTAAGAGTGGGAAGAGGGGTAGCATATGAGGTTAAGAGCAGCAGCAGTGTATAAGAGATATCAGAACCACTTCCTTGCTAAAATGTTATCTTTTAATTGACTGGACCTGCCTGAGGTCCCTTTTCCACTCAACAAGTGGCTGTTTCGGTCCTGTTGACTCAGTACACTGTGTGCTGAGAGCTGGAGAGTGCTCAAGTGAAGTAAGGCAGCACCATCCCTGATGGAGGGCATGAGCACAGAATAACAATAATTAAAAAAAGGTAATTTCTAAGTTCTTTTCAGAACTTCACAGGGAACATTAGGACCCAGCCAGGCAGCACAGATTTTGAGAAGTGCACATTCTACCTCCAAACAAAGATGGGTATGGAAAAGATCTTTCCATGAGTGCTGTAGTTTTTTGGCATGAATGGGTTCAAGACTCCCCATTGAATGAGTACAGCTGGGTAACTGCATTTCACAAATTATCTTGTCCTTTCTTGGAAGAGGAATGCTTGCATTCCCAAATTTGCAGAGACCTGAGATGTGGAAAACACAGATGTCATGAAGTTTTCCAGTGAAACCAATTAGGACATCACTAAGAACCACTTCATGGTTTACACAGCCATAAAAACAGAGTATTCACCCTTGCAATTAATTTCGTAAAGGCGGCCCTGAGCAAGCACTGGGTGAGAACACAGATCTTATCAATGGTGGAGCACCAGAGCCCAACCTGTAAGATCTCAACCTGTAAGATCTCATCAGTGCTGTCCACGTTCTCAAAAATGAAGAGAGTTTGGAGGGTGATGGCACAGACTTTGAGCAGCTTTCAGGGCACTCAAGGCTCAGCACCTTGAATGGTACACAGCACTGAAAGAGGCTCCTCTGCTCAAGGAGATGCTTCAAGGTGGTTCCTTGAGAGCTACTACCAGTACCAGTGATACTCACAGGACACAAGTGAAACCTCCCTTTCAGTATAGAGAGAAACCAGTGAAAAAATACTTAAAAATAATTTTTTTTTATTTTCTTTTTTTTTCACACTGTTATGTTTTGCTGGCAATCCAGGTAAGACATTTTCTAAAAGTTGTTCCTATAAATAATCAATCTCCTAAATAATTATATGCACTTATATTAAAAAAAGTCCTTCTTTTCCTAGGAGTATTAAAAAAAAGTTTATTTAGGGGATTTGCTACTATTATGGGTAAGGAAAGTTGAAAAATTGGCAAAAGTCCAGTTTTAAGAGCTTGGAAGATATTTCAATGTATTTATCTCCCCTTGACAAAGTCAAGTTATCACTTCATAACCATTTTGGCTTACATGGGAAGTGAGTCCACCAGCCCTTCTTTCTTTAACATTCCTTAAAAGCTTAGAAAACTTGCAAATAATCCTATATTTACCCAAATAGGGTTTTTTTTTTTGCCATTTGATCTGAAGCAGAAAGGTGAAATTAATACAGCTATTTACAACAATGGAGTTGTAAACTGAAATGGATGTGGGCTTAGTAGTAAACCTAGAAAATAGGTGTTAATATCATGAGGGTGAAAAGTTGTCAAAGATTTGCTTTACTGAGAAAAGGCCTCTGCTTACATGTTTATTATGAACACGACAGAGGAGTAATATTTACTGTGCTTTACTATTTACATACTTTACTATGATAAAGGCTAGAATGCTACAGGAGTTTCTCTTGCAGATATTTATAGATAGAAGACTTTAAAAAGAAGAGAGATGAGTCCTTCCTGAGATTGTTTTTTACTATTATATGAAATTAGGCACCCAACATATAAAATCTGGTAGGTCTCTATATGGTATAAAACAAACACATGGCACACCCCCATAAACAAGCAAATGGGAAAGAAATATACTGAAATAATCTGCCCATAATTAAACATTTCTACAAGCTTTTTATTTATCAACTGGGTTGTTGCACAGGCCTTAAGTTCCCTTTAATGGATTGTTTCAGGAAGCAACCAGGAACATAGGGCAAAAACTAATCAGGAGACCAAAGCGGAGCTGAAGAAAGAGCTGAAGCTCCTGCCAGCTGGTTGGTTTCAGAATTAGTTTCACCTTGCCCTACAAGCACCTCCACATCAAAAAGCTGACTGAAGGTGTTATTAATAATCCCAACACTGTATCCCTAACCTAAAGCTCTTGGCTCTGAAGATTCTATTGTGCTCAGTTGTCTTCCAAGCAGGTCCAGGGAAAAGGGAGAATGGGGAGGTTGATACCCACCCAGTGTGTACCCTTGGTTTCACCTGCGTAAGTGCAAGAAAATGAGACAGTCTGGTTTTACAAATTGGTATGTAAAAGATGTAAGACCGTCTGGTTCTACAAATTGGCATGTAAAGCTGAAGGAAGACCTGATGGCTCAGCAGCATATGGCCTCTAGCCTAGTCACTGCTGAAAATCAGGTCTCCTAAAATCCATGTTGTGTTTCGTTGTGGTTTTGGTGTACAGTTGCTCTCAGCATTCATTTTAGTTTTCATGTTTTGATTTAATTAAAGAGTTCAAGTTTCAAAAAATCAGGTGGGAGGCTGAACTGGGAATAGAGTTGGCGGTGAGTCGGGAAGATGTTAACACGTTCAATGCCCTCTTTCCACCTGCAAGGTGTCTGTTCCAAATGCCTTCTCCTGACATCCACCTTGAAACCTCTCAGGAAGAATGCCACTTGCTAACACAGTGACCAGTGGAAGCTATTTAATTTCTGCACAGGACATCAACTCTGCAACACCAGGATCAAGCTACAACAGCAACAAATACGGGCAAGATTATTGTGTTTAGATTGTGAAGGCAACTGTAGTTTGTTAAGAGGAGGACCATAAAAATACCTTGAAAAAACAGATTAGAAACAGAAATAAATGCTTTAAAATATCTATTATAAACCCCTCAGAAAATAAAAGATTGATTAACTCACACATTCAGCTGTAAGAGTAGGGAAAAAAAATTAAAATCACACTATGAAAGTGACTGGTGATATGGCTTTTTATTGTATCTTAGTAAAGCTTTTTCAGTGTCAGTGAGATATTTCCATGCTTGAACATAATTAATGCAAGAATGGGGAAGAAAAGCTAGAAAATATGAACAAATTACAAATTACAGAGAGGTATGTATTTGCCATGCAGAGGTTATTATTGCTAGATTTTGAGCTTTGATTCAACTACTAAAAATATTATAATCTTACTTTTCTATAATGTAGTTGAATAAGTAATCAGCATCTCTACCAGAAATCAAATTTATCTGGGTCAGATTTTATGTTTATCGTACATATGCTGTTGTGTTAGTAATGCTCTAGGAGAAACTGAATCCTCTAGTGAAATCTTAATGCCACCAAGATAAATAAGTATCTTTAAAAGTGCCCAGGAAGAATGTGCTCTCAAAGAGGAGTGTTAAGTGTAGAGCTGCACATTTTGGATTTGTAAGTATCTAATGTGCTGTAATAGTTTAATAGAAAGTAACTAACTCTTGTGACCCAGATTTGTACCACTTAGGGAAGTTTTATGAATAGGAGCATGAATCAGATTCTGTTATGGCTTGGTTTTCATTGCTTTCCTCTTGTCCATACAAAACGTCACACCTCAGCATAAGTGAAGCCCTGTTTGGCTGCTCTCCTGCTGGCAGCCGGGACCTCTGGGGCTCCACAGCCACTGGACCACGAGGGGGAGCAGAGCTGGGCTAATATGGCAAGAGAATTATCGCAGGTAATTTCTGTGGAAAAGCAAGCTCCTTCCCCTCCTTCGCAGGATGGTGTAATAATTGAACTCAGCCCTATTTTGCAAGCCAAATAAGAAAATGGCAGACCATGTGCAGGATAAGCTTATCCAGAGACAAAAAGCCAGCAAGCCTGCAGTTCAGGCAGCAGTGCAAACACACTCCTCTGTCTGATCAGGTGTCCAGCCATGGCAGGTAGAGAAACACCTATTAGTATGTTGCTGATGATCAAGTAAGTGGAGTTTTATTCAGGAATACTGGACTTCTTCTAGTCCATGTACTGTATGACATCTCTGTTAGGTGGAGAATATATTTGGGAAGCTACCCTCCTGTTTTGACTCGAGCCCAAGTATAGAACTGTCCAAGTTCCTGGTGGAAGAAGATGTGATTGCTCATCTATCAAGGATGAACTGAATGAACAAAAGATTAAGGTGGGGAAGGAGGACTAGAGGTCTTCAGCCCAAATAGCTGCTCACTGCAGGGTTAACACCAAAACTGTGTCAGGCTGCTCAGGGCCTCTCAGGCAAAGCTTGTACATCTCCAAGGGTGTTTATCTCTGCATATGTGAGGAAGAACAAGGGAGTGTCCCCTGCTTCTTCTGTGTATGAAAAATGAGATCTACGCCTCGTCTCCATCAGCCTCATTCGTTCCCTTGCCCTTGTTATTCTTCTCAAGGGAGACAGATAACCAGCTTGACTACTTTGTGCAGTCAGGTCCTCAGGTCTCTAAGATAGGGGTGGCTGCTTTTTGATCCAGAGGAGTCACTTGTAATCCTGCATTGGAGTTTAAAATATCTATTTAAAATAAAATCTGAGTTTCTGAATGAAAAATGTCCATATACAAAACTAATTTAACTGCTTAAACCACTAAGTGATAGGAGTCTATTTTCTGCAGAAAAACAGTCTGAAGACAGCTGTTTGAAATATTCTAAGATAATTGCTGGTGGAGTAGAGCCAGAAAACCTCCTAAGATAAAAATGAAAATACTAGAATATTTAACTGTGGTCGTGCAGGTGAGAGTAAGGGACAGAAAGCAAGAATTCCCTACAGGGAATAAAACATTGAAACAGAGCATGTGTTACGCTCTACAGAGCAGTCACAGATTATTCTTGGAGTTGTAGAAACAGTGGATAAAAGGAGTGAATCAGAGACCACAGAACAAGAGCAAGTTCCTTTTTTTAGACTGAAATGGGGCTTGTTGCAAAATGCATTTGAGGCCTCTGGAAGACCTATACATCTATGCTACTGTGATACCTACTGAAGGCCAGTTCAGGATGCTCAGATTCATCAGTACCAAAGGGATGGTTTGATAATTTGGGAAGTAACATCAAGTAAGAAACTCCAGAGATTATTTCTAGGTTCTGTTCCATTCATCTTCATCTGTAAGGATATCTAACAGCACAATGCTGAAACTCCTTCTAAAACATGAGGAGCAGCAAACACAGTAAACAATTTGTAAGAACTATATGAGAGAGTTCTGTCTGAACTGCAGTTCAAAAGAAGCACGTCCCAACTCAGCCTTGGGAGTGCCCTTTGACTTTCCCAACGGCACATCAAAACAAGACCTGGTGCACAGCCTTCCTCCTCACTTCCCTCACCACAAGCCCACGTAGCTGTAGGAGGAAAGCCCAGGTGTGTTGTGTGGTGATATTTTCCAGCTAGATGCCTAATCACAGTGATACTCAAAACAGGATACTGGGAAATGGAAGGAAAAAAATATGCCCTGCAATTCAGAAATACTCAGAGGGACAAGAAAGACAGGATAAGATTCAGCCCAAAGACAGGCTGAGAGTGAGCTGAAAAGATGCAGCTATCTTCTTACCACCAAAAGGCATGCCAGAGACAGGATGCTCACTGGGAAGCCATGACAGTGGGAGGCTGTGGAGATGCAAATCACAGAATCATAGAATATGATTGTAAACAAAACATAAAATGATTTTTTAATAAAGTTCTTTCAGTTTTGTTTATTTGTTGTTTGTTTGAGATTTGTTTGTTTTAGTTGTTTGTTGTTCGTGTTTTTGTTTGCTTGTGTTTTTTTACTAGACACTCAGGGAGTCAGTTTTGCCCAACAATTTCCAAAGACAAAATCCAAACTTGTGATGCACAAACAGAATAACACTGTTAATGAAATACTCAGCAGAGCTGTATGAAAATGCAAGTGTGGTACTCACTCTACTGGCTACAGCCTCTGTGTATATTCCCTCTTCCTCCCTTTGGATCTGCATTTTGGTGCAGAGGACACATGGGAAAACAATCTAGCAGAGCTTTTACAGGTATCAGCAAATCTCTAGGCATCTGGTGTTTTTACATCTGTGTGCTCCCACTTGTTTATAGATTTTCTTCAGATCCTGATCCTACTGCAACATTAGATCATGTTATGGTTCACTATCATTGCACACATTCTGACTGTGAGCTACACTAGGTCATCTCCAGTCTAAAAAACCACAAAGTAATACATATGATTTCTGACCACCATTATCTGGAAAAAAACAGTTTTTGATCCCCATTTGCCAGCATTACAAGGGTCAAAAAAGAAAGTACATTTTTCTAGGCCATCACCTCCAGTAAGCCCTAGTAAATTTCTTCCTGCCTACTACTTAGATCAAATGTTCTGAGTATCTGCACAACAACAAAAGGGACACAAGAGCATCCTAAGGCTCTTCACTCCAGAACTTGTCACTTCTGAGATTTTACAGATGCAAACACTGTTAGACCAGAGGAACCAAGTGTCAGACCTCAACACTGATTTTTTTTTTTTTTTTTTGCCTGAGGAAGGACATGAGCTCCTGGCCTGCCCTAGAGCCTTATCCTCCAGCTTCAAACGGTTCTTCCCTATTTCACATCTATGTGGGCCTTGCCTATGTTGTCCCATCACACAGAAGTTAGCTGTGGGTCTGTCTGCCCCACTGCTACATCAGAGACTGAAGAAGGCACAGAACTGTACAAATGAAGACTGAGATGGATACATTCCCCCAGCGCAAGCTCAAGGTATGGGCTGTAGACCAGAAAATCTTATATGAGTCATTCAAATGTGGGGGAAACATGGGCATAAAAATTTGAGACTTAGACTCTGGACTGGTAAAGAGAATTTTAGACAGGATTAAACTGGAACAAATTTAAGATATAACTACTTTGAATGCCATTAACACTTGAATTATTTGCACCTATATTTTCCTTCATATGCTACGTAAAATTTAAAGCTTAGTGTTGTAACCATTTATTCTGAGATTTCTCTTGCCTGTGTTCAGACATCTTGGGATGTATGGTTTGAGAATTCACTGGAAGATTAGATGCAAGGGCCCTCAGAGAGCCCATAGTCCCAAATGCTGCTCAGAGCAGGGCTGATTCCAGAGGTGGATATGTTGTTCATGGCTGTGTCCTGGCAAATTTGGAATATCTCCAAGGGTGGAGATCCCCCAGCTTCTCTAAGCAGCCTGACAAGGTCCTTTCTTTAGCTGTCCATGGGGAGGAGGAGGAAGAGAGCAGGAGGAATGCAGCCATACTGCAAGTGTAAGTGTAATAATACCATCTGTATTTTGCGGGGAGGGGTGTAATAGTTTTGTATGGGCGGGAGTAACATCCTTGATGAATGGCAGAAGAGACAGAATAAAGGCAATTTCTTTCATATTTATGTCCCTCAGGAAGAAAACTAAGAGTCCCATAAAGTCTTCCTACACAGAGAAAGAATCCTTCTAGTTTGCTTCCTCTCTCATGATTTCTTTCTTGCTGAAAAGCAGGCACTGTCCATCAATGCTGAGGAGCTTGCTAAATGGAAAACAGCAATTCTGCCAAACAAAGTGGTATCGCTGTTGCTCTGTGACATACTTGGGAATGAAATGGGCTGCTGTCCCTGTGTACAGATGGATTTCCTAAACATATGCAGTGAGGATGGCTCAGTGGTATTAGCCCCATTATCACAGATCACAGAATGGTTTGGGTTGGAGAAGACCTTGAAGATCATCTGTTTCCAAATGCCCTGCCATGGGGGAGACCTTCCACTAGACCAGATTAGCCTTGAACACTTCTAGGGATGGAATGGCCACAACCACCCTGGGCAACCTGTTTCAGCGCTTCACCACCCTGAAGAATTTCTTCCTAAAATCTCAGTTTAAAGCCATTGCCGAAGCCGGCGGGACGGGGAAGGATGGCGAGGGCTGCCCAGGAGGTGGCAATCGGGAGCCTCTTACGGGAGTGGAGCAAAGGTGGAGGGAGGCTCCCAGGAAAGAGGTGGCTGCCTTTAAGGTGGGTTTATTTGCCTGCCAGATGGGAAGTCTGTGACCAGCCCCTTAGAACAGGTAAAGGCAGTAAGGCTTCTCCACCCACTCGCCTTGATCTTTCATCACCACCGTGGGCCAGGCGGGCGCTTGTGCAACGTGCGCGCCGCGCTCGGGAGGCTGCGGGAGAGGCCCATGCGCTGCCCGCAGCAGCCCGGGCACGGAGGCCTGAGCCGGCGGGGGCTGCGAGCCGGGCCCCCTCTCCGGCCAGCCCGGGGCTGAGCACCTGCAGCGGCGGGATGGAGCTGTCCCTCGGGCTCCTTCTCCTCTGGGCTCTCCTTCCTCCCGAGGCGCACGGCAAAGAAGGTAAGCGTGGGACCCGCCGCCGGTCCCTCTGCCTGGAGGGCTGGGCTGGGGCGCGCAGGGAGAGCGACCTCGCTGAGGGGCAGGGAACGGGACCTGGCCCATGCGCCTGCGGCTCCAGGGACACCTCAGAGCGACCGCGATGTCAGGGAAGGGCAGCCGGCTGTGGGGGGACCACGGTCTGGCAAATCCCATCCGAATCTCGGTGGCTCAGTGAGCGAGCCCAGGTATATTCTCCCCCTTCTTCACCTCCTCCCAGCTGAAGCACAAATGCCTCGGCATATCCAGCGATCCAAGAGAATTCTGCCCCGCTTCCTTCAAACACGGGCCTCGCAGATAACAAGTTTAAACACAAATTCAGAAAGTTTCTCCCCTCCTCTGGCAACACCCCCGCAGTTTCCCCAGGAAGCCCTCTTAGGAGTTAACCCTTGTGAGCAAGCGGACAGTCATTTATCACAGACTCTTTTATCTGCCCTAGTCCTGGAAGACGGAGCTGGGCTTTAAAATTTCCCCTTCCACCTCTTCAGGCTTCCATGTTTCCCTTCTCTGTACCACATACTCCCTTTTGTGATTTTTTTTTCCTTCCATCTTGGTAGTTGCACAGTGGTTATGAAACATGGGAGAATGGTAACTTTTAATAGAGAGGTGAGTGAAGTGTAAATCTCTGCTCTGTTCCCTACCTCCTCCTGCAGTCAATTCCTGCTAGAGACTTCTGTTTCGTACAGCAAGAGGTGTTGGGGTTTTCCATCCCAAGGACAGTCCTCCTTCTCTTCTTCAGGCTCTCATTTGAGGGGACTTTGTCATAACTGGCAGTCCAGCCATGGGCTCATCTCAGATTCTGTGAGTGCTGAGGGATCTTCTGAAGCATCCTTGCCAAGCACGTTCCTATTAACGATACAGCTGTGTGGATGCAGCCGGCAGACATTGTGCAGCAGGCCAGCCTGAGTGAGAAGTAATATCGGGTGACACCACGCAGGCTTTGGTTTCCAGAAGCATGTAACCAGTAGTTGGCACTAACAGTCAGGGACCTGTCTGCCAGCTTCTCCCCTATCTCAGCCATCTCATTTGGGCTGTGTCTGTGATCCACTCTTCCTTAACTTGTCTATCAGGGAAACAGCTCATTTTCCCAGTGTCCTCTCTTATCTGAAGCCTTTCTTCTTTTTGGGGCACCTCCGCCCCTGTGGCTGGACAGCCACGTGAGATTCTGAGCAACAAGGCTGTGGACCAGAGAGCTCTGGTCCCTGAGTACTTGTATTAATCTGTTTTTGCAGTCTTACTGGCTAAATCACCCTTTCCGTGAGGAATCCCTGTTGTGGGATTCACTTGGAGAAGTACTTCTTGGCAATGGACTTCGTCCCTCCAGTGGGCACTCAGCAGCTGAAGGAGCTGCCATTGCTGACAGTGCAGAGCACGGCACATGGGCTCTGCCAGGTTCCTGTCCTGGCCACTTCCAAGTTCCTTTTCCCTTGCTCTGCTGGAGCTTGCCATGCAGCCCCTCGCACCTCCTTCAGTCCTGAAGAGGATAGGATGGCATGGATGTTATCTGATTGATGGTTTTGGCAGGATGGGCTACCTCACCCTCAGAGTTTTTGGAGCTGACCACAGAAGAATACTATCTCAAATAATGAGATTGAGAGTAGAGGGGAAGTGAATGAGGAGCCTTGTCTGGACAGGGAGTCTGTGGCTAGGAAGGTTTTGCCATATGACTATGCTGTGAGCACTGCGAACTTGCAAAACCTGGATTCCTGCTTTTCCCTTCTCCCAATCCTGAAAGGGTGTTTCAGAGGTGAGAACAGCAGCGCAATCCCTCTTATCTCTGATTCTGGGCCCACAGCCTGCTTCCTCATTCCACAGGACTCTTGCTGATCTGCACTTTACACTATTACTTATAGTTGGCAGGGAGTATTTGTAAAACAGTCAGATGAAGGGGAGGAAACCTGGTTATTTAAATGCCATTTAAAAATCTCCCCACTCCTACCTTTCACCCCCAAATTCTTTTATAAGATGTTTAGAAACGACCCCTCTTAATACACCCACAGGAATCTAAAAGGGAATTGAAAGAATTTTTCCTGTTTCCTGTGTTCCCAAGCTGGGACTTCATTCAATAGGTGTGCGAAACCAGCAGTCTGTTCTGGCAGCACCGGCAGACCCAAAGGCAGGCACGAAGCCGCACATCCCACAGTTTGTCTTATTCCAACTCCTCTGCTTTCTCAATGTTTGCCGACAAAGTGGCACATTTTTAACATGTCTTCAGAACAGGATTTTAGGCCAAACTGCGATCGCATTTTCAAATTCCTTTGAGGGCTAAAAATGAGCATACCGAAGATTTTCTCCTTTGTCACAAGTCTCCAGCAGCAAGGCTTAACGCGGCCGTGCAATTCCGCAGGAGGTGGCCATGCTACGGCCGGAGCCATCACTCTCTTGATGTCCCGGCCAAAAAAGTCGGAAGGTGGGGAAAGGGTTAATCGATTTCTAGGCCACCGTCAGTTGGTGGACGGTCGGAATCAGAAGTAGGGGGCTCATAAGTTTGCACAGCTGATGCATCTCATGGCTTTCGGGTACTGTGACAATGGAAAGTCCCTTCTACAACTTCACACTGCCTCTGTACTTTCCCACTGTGTTTCAAGTACTGAATAGTCCCTCCAGGCGACACTGATTGATCTTTTGTGTTGGTAATTTATTTGATTGCCTTCCTCTTCAGCCATTTAGTCTGCTGCTTTCCTGTTCCAAGGAAAGATGTGTTCAGCTGCTAATGCCGGGTTCCCATTTGAATAGGCTTCCACCCCCTTCTTCCTTTTCGAGGGCACTTTTAGGAAGTGATAAAATTTGTCAGGGTTGCATTTTTTGGATGAGTGTAGGAGGGGGGTCTCATATATTAGTAAAAACTTTTAACTCCTGACTAGATGCCCTGTCTTGTATCTTTCCATCCTTCTGTAGTCATGGTTTTTGAAGGTGAAAAGCTTCAAAGGATGGGAGGGTGAGAGAGGAAATGCAGGCTTTACCTTTGACAAAACAAGGATGAAACCATTCTGTGGGCCATATGAGTTGGCTCACTGATTTATTTTTTCCCTCTCTTCTGGTTTTCAGTGGATCTACTTGACACAAGCACTGCACAGGGCGAACTGGGCTGGCTTCCAGACCCTCCAGAAGTAGGGGTGAGTACACACATTCAAGGAAGGGGAGCCACTGGCAGTACTGAATGATGGTCAAATATAATTCATGTTGAAATTTCACCCTCCCTCTGGAAACCGAGCTTCTGAAGCTCCACCTCCTCCTGGACGTTTTATGATTTATAAGTCTCTCTCCCTTCACCTGTGCAGACTCACCCTTAGCCAGCTTTTTAAGGACTGATGCCTATTGACTTCCAGTATGATTAAACATATCTTTGAAGTATGTTTCCATGGAGTAATAAAGCAATGAAGAAAAAGGAAAAAATCAAATCATCACCCAGTTTCTCATTCTGTTATGTTGCACATAAATCTCATGTCTTTCCCAGGCAAATAGGCAGAGCAAGTATTTCTGTCTCAGTCTCTCAAGAAATTAGAAACACACTATAGGTTTTTAAATTCAGCATCTGACTGAAGCAACAACTGTTAACTCATGGGGCAGCAATCTGTCTTTGTGGGTGGGCTGCAAGGTTCTAGGACTTTACACCAAGCTGTGGTGTTTGTTCCACACAGCTGACAATGAGAGAGGAATTTCCCGTTGTTTTTTTTTCCTTTTGTGACTGTAAAATTGAGTTGATGGAAGTGCTTCAAAATGTACTCCTGAAACCACTGCAAAATTGGACCCTGAGAGACAGCTGAACTCTCAGCTATTTTTGTGCAAGTAGAGCTATTTTGTATGAAGTGTAGTTGGGCAGTCCCTCTGGTGTCACAACCTGCATTAGTGAAGGTGCTTTCCTTTGTAGCAGCAGTACTGTGGGCGATGCCTTTTCCCGGGAGTGGTGGAAGGAAGGCACAAAGAAAAGGGAATTTAGGGACTACGCTACGGTGATTAGGACATGTGTTAATACATAGTTTCAGTTCCTCATCCTTGCTCTGGTCTTTGTAGCAAGTCTCAAGCTTTCCAACGGGGAGTCTTCACCCTTCCTGTTCTAAAGCAGCCCTGGGTTCAGCCTGTTCCTAACTCATTTTCATAACTTTCCTCTGTAATACGCTGTGGCTGGTTTAAAGCTGCCCAGCCTCCTCCTCCTCCTCCCGGTAGCCTTGCTGGGTGAAGTAGAGCCAGACAGTGAGGTTCTCCTGTACTGGCATAACTGCATTTGTTTCATTAGTAAAGCTGTTTTGGTTATTATTAGTAGTAGTATTATTCCCTGCTCAAAACAGGTGCCCTAGTGAGACATATATGTAGATCATGTTTTGCCCATTGTTCCCTTTGTTGTCTCATCAACTGTCTGTGTGGTAATCTTACCCCAATTCTGGGCCCCAGGCATGTTCAGGATGAAGTCTGCCTCTTGAAAAGATTGGGAAAAAAAATACTGAAAAGTTCATTCTAAAAAAAAAGTCTGATAGAAAGAAAATAAAACCTTTATTGCAGAAGATCTGAATGTTGCACAGGAGGTTCACATCAGTGTTGAACTCTGATTTGCCAACTCACAGAAGAGTTGGCAAATCCTTCTGCTTGTGCTACATTTGCTTTTTAAAATATGTATATTAAAAATATAATTGTAACTGAGAGTTGTTGAAAATTGTGGGGAACATGGCCTGAGAGAAACCAAAACTAACAGATCAGGATACGGAAGACTGATAAAACAACAGAGGATGAAGAATAGATTCATTGACTCCTCATGAGCAACTTTTTTGATGAGATTTGTCTAATTACATCATTTCCCGGTAACTGTTAGGTGGAAGTCCGACAAATTGCCACAAGCAAAAGGGGAACAATGGCCGATTCTCTTGTAATCAGAACTTTGAACAGGTGTTTCTGAAACCATTCCCTCAAAATGAAGAATCAAATACGTTCAGAAAAGAACGGAAATTAGTTCAGAACATGTTTTGACAAAAAAGAGCCATGATTAGTACCGACTAATCTGACTAGGTTGATTAGTAACAGGCTGGAAACATGTGAGCTGTACTGCACACAGAGCTGAAGGGTGTACTTGATATAACACTACTCCTCGTAGCTAACCTCAGATGCCAGAGATCTCCCATCAGTGAGCTGGATTTGTGTCAATATACTTATCGCACGGAGGAGGAATTTGCCGCGGGGAATTTTCATGCTTTATATGGACAAGGCCCCCAAGGCACAGCCCAGAAGAGGCTGGCTAAGTCTGTGGAAGCAGAACTACACCTTTGTGTTCTCCTCACTTGTAGCCAATGGCAGAGGATGGAGTGGCTTGCCAGGTGTGGTTGTTTCATGGTCAGGCCGTGGCTGTAGCCAGTGCAGACAATGCTCCCGTTAACACACAGGCTCAGCCTGAGAACACTGCTCAGTTTTGGACAGCACTTGGGCAGTTCAGAGCTTCTGCACTACATTAGCCAGCATCTCACCTAAGCTTAAAGGCAGTCTTTGAGTAAAAGTCTCTGTACTTTAGGTAAAGTGTCTGCAGAGTTTTGTTTGCTAAAAGGTTCGTGCTAGCCTGCTTTATAATAGCTATTTAGAAAAGGTTTAATTCATTTTAGGCTACTACTGGAGACTAGGCTTTTAAAAAGGCAGACTGTAGTTCCTATAATCCTTTTTTTATCTACCTTGCCACCCACGACTCCCCTCCTCCATCATCTAACATATTCCTTGATAATTCTTTTTTGGCTTTGAAGTTTTGCCACAGCAACAGCAGGTGGGCACAGAGAGGTGTATCACAGTACTAGTAGTAGATTTCCACCTCTTCACCTATATTAGAGAGCCAGTGATGGCCACTTTGAAGGTGTCAGGTGTATGTAATTTACTTGCTCTCACTTTTCTTTAAGAGCCCTCATGCTGCACAAACAGCCCAGCTACCTGAACTGGTTTCAAAAATCACTGAAACTGTTCAAAAAGGACCTCTCAAATCCAATCGTGAACAAATTCAGCTGTTAGGCATAGTAGCATTGCCTCTTGGCAGCTTGTAAAACAGTACAAAAAGTTATCAGTCACTAATTTGCTTTCAAATATAATTGCATCAGCTGTGAACAGACTGTGACGAGGAATCATGTTTTCCTCTTGCATTTGGCTTTTAACAGACAAGGCCCTAAGCCACCCAGCCTGGCTTTGAAGTCAGCCTTGTTCTGAGCAGAGGATTGGAGTAGAGAACCAAAGGTCCTTTCCTGCCTAAATCTTTGTGTTTATTTGATAGTTTAGAATTGCTTGTTTGTTAGAATTCTCATCTGGAATTTTTAGCCCAGGCACAAAAGGTCCTCCTGATTTTATGGTTTGATTTTTTTTTTCATGATTTTATGTAATGTCTATTCCTATGGATTTTCTGTGTCAGTTTATGTAGGCCTATGATACAACTACCGAACAATCCAATATTTGTCTTTAATGCTGTGATTATCTCACTCCCAGCTTGTGGGCCTATATTGAAATTTTCCTTTTATCCACACTTTCCAATTTTTGTGTATGTGAAGAGTATTTGCATAATCCAGTCATACTTCCATGAGTACATGTGACTACTTAAGTTCCAAGCCATTTGTGCTGGAGAATGCTGCACAGTGAGCTTCTCAATATCACTTTCCCTTTCTATATTGTTGAATGAATTGTAAATTAAACACACTTTATTCTTTTTTAGCTGCTTTGTTTTCTTGGGAGATGTGCTTTCACCAGTCCTACAGCTGTCTTTGCTTGTAAAAGGGTCCTTTTTTATGGTCACTTTGTTTCTGAACTGGATGTATATTATTTCAGGAATCACATGAACTCTACTGCTGCTAAATTGGACCGTATTTATTACACATTGAAAGTTTGGCAAGGCTCAGTTCTCAACTGGTAGCTGGTTTATGGAGCTTATTTTTCCCAACTTACATTCCTACATGGATCATAGCATTATTAAAGCTTCCCAATGACTTTCTTAGTCTCCTTTCCAGGCTGCCATTGTTCTCAGTCTTTTATTCATGGTAAGGAGGAGGACAATTATTTTCCTGCCTATTCTATACTCTTTCTTGCTTCCACACATACTTCAAAGCATTGCTATCAGTTTCAAGATTTCTACCAGGTTTCCCAGTGTTCATGGCACTTGATCTGCTCATCTTTTCCAAAGTCTACTTTTAAACAGAACTATGGATGGGCATTTAATGCCAGTGGCCTAAAGTATCTCAAAGGCTATCAATGAATAACCACTAACTACAAAAATTGTAGCTCCAAAAACACTTGAAAACTTTGGAAATTGTGTGATTCTTATTCAGTTCTGCACCTCATGTTCCATGGAAGGTTTAATTATAACCACAGCAACTGCCAAAGCTATGTGAATACAATTTGGTTAAGCCAAAAATCAGATTTATATTTTATGCTGTTGTTGTCCTATTAAAGCCCAGGCATAGTTCAAATTCCACACTGATAAATTTTTAGGTAATGGAGTAGATCAAGTACCTGTGACCCTGTCAGCAACTTCAATGTCACTAACCACACCATAACATTTACATGCCTTCAGGCTCTAGCAAGGTGAGGTTGTGTTCCACCAGACTCAGCGGTCCCAGATTTTGGTATCAGCTGATGGCTGGTTTCTGTTTCCACCACTTCTGGGCAAACAAATAGGCCTGGTCATGAAGGAATTAGTGCTGTGGGGCACACAGCCTTCAACCTGCAAGTAATTCCAGCAGAGCACTCCTATCTCGTTAAACCTGGGCAGTTCACTTAGTCAGACTTGCTGATCTCTTACTCAGTCTCACCTGGAAGAGTCTCAGCCAGTCAGCTTTTTGTAGCATCGGAAGCTGGTGTGAAAAATAGCCATCAGAAAAGCTGTTCTGTGTACCTCCTCCCACAACTGCTGGCCATGCATGTCCTTTAGGAGCTAACTCAGAGGAGTGCCATCACCTCTGAAGCTGGAGCAGACTAGCAGCATGCACCTCACTGCTCTCAGTTTAAGTATTGGGCATAGGGGATTATCTCCTCCGAGTGACCAGGATCTGCACAGAAATAAGGGAGAAATGCTTAGTAAAGCCAATAGCTTCCTGGAAATGGGAACAGCTCTGGCTTCAGGGCTGTGTCCTGACATGACTTGCTGCTGTTGATCTGAGGGGCTGGTGAAGAGAAATATGTTGATGATATCCTGTTAATTGAA
The DNA here is from genome assembly GCA_013399225.1 of Rhipidura dahli. NCBI lineage: Eukaryota > Metazoa > Chordata > Aves > Passeriformes > Rhipiduridae > Rhipidura > Rhipidura dahli. The sequence goes on along the minus strand of VXAC01008324.1, from coordinate 283,548 downwards.
AATTAGTAATTTTGTGTCAATTTGAGAGAGAAGGAAAAAAATTGTTATGCATATCCAGATATTCTTTCCTCAGAATTGTGAGAAAGGGGAACACAAACCCACTGGCTCTCATCTCACTAGATGAGAGCAAGTGAAGTGCAAATTAATAGCTGTAGGGAAGGCCAGATTGCATGAGCCACCAACTGGCAGCCCAGGATGGAGTCACTGCTATAGACACAAGTAACAATCTTGGCCAGTGCGCTCGGTGTTGTGACCTGAAGGGCAGAAAGGAGCACGTTGTGAGCCAAAGTGAAGATGCTGTGCAGCCATGACATTCATCACCACGGCTGCTTGGGCACTATGGTGGTGACAGAACTGTTGCCTAGCAGCTTCAGAAAGCTGCTCCACTCTTCTATAGCTGTTGGATGAGTGGACAAGGTTCACTGAACTTCCTCGTGTCAACACAAAAGCAGCACAAGTCAGCTGGAGCTTGGAGATTAACCTGCCTACAGCACAGTCCTACAAGAAGACTAACAGGCTATTTAAAATAATAATACTAGTAAAAGCCAACCAACCAACCAAACAGAAAACCCAAACAAAACAACTTCTATTATAATACCAACTAAAATACTGGTGAGTTTGCAGGCAAGCAATTAGAAAGAAAAGGCTTTACATCTTTTTGTTGCCTGCTGTGTCCTTGAAGGATGAACCTATGCTTTGAACTGTGATTCTCATCATCTCAGAGGCAGATCTGCAGAAAAATATTCCCACAATTTATTTCTTGGAAGGTTATTTCCATTGTTTTTAAGGTCTAGTTTCTGGCTTCTGTTTGCTTGACCTGAATATTGCCAGCTCCTCACATGACTTTCAGGCTGTCATCTCCTGCAGCTTCTTTTCTCCAGGCAGGTTTGATCATCATCAAGGCACAATTACCCCATCCCTGTGTGGGATTCCACCTGCTCCATCTTTAAAAGGAACTTATACAAACAAAGTATTGCCCATTGCCATCAGACTAATTTCCAGGTTCTCTGTAAACACTAGAAGTACACTTGACACACCATACAAAACCATGGCTCACAATATAAATTTTACCTTAAAAAAATGAAAAAAAAAATCACTTCCATTTACAATTGATCTTATGCAGTGTAATGCAAAAATAACATGAGAGCTAACATTTGCTTTATTGGTAATATGGCTTTAGCCATGAATTCTGAACTCTTCAAGATGCACAATCTGATTTTCCACTCTTGTCCTTTTTGTAGTTACTGGTATTGTTAGTGAGTGTTAGCAAAGCAGGTATATACAAAACAAGTGTTCCAAACCAGCTAGGTGAAATGTTGGACTAGAGTATCATTATCCCTCATCTAGCAGCATCTATTGTGACCAGAACTGTTTTCATGCAAGACCTTAATGTGGTCAGACAGTTCAGAGAATGAGCAGACAGTAGAACCTGGGTTTGATAAACAGGTTCTGTAATCAATGCACTGGTGCCCGGTGTCTCACATTAACACCTCATCTTCCCATAAGAGCATGAGTACCAGTTAAAATGAAAGGGTGGGATGGAGACCTATGTACTAGTGCCCTAAAGAACGAGTAATTACATAATGGAGTTGCTCCTCCCTGAAAATAACCAATGGATCATTGTGGGGAAAAAATGTATCATCCCTCCCATAAAGATACTGTAGATAAGAAAACATCTCTTCTGTGTTCAGTTGTGTCAAAGGCTCCCATGATGATGTGATGAAATTAAAATTTCCTGACCATAGCCAAATGATCAAAGAAATAAGAGCAGCCTCAGCTGTTCTCAGATTTAAAGTTATAGGACTCATGGAGTGTCTAGATGTCACCACACTTCTTTCATCATCGTCATCTAAATTGTCTTCCACAGCAGCAAAAGAACTTCAAAGAGTATTGAGAAACTTTCAGTAAAGGGTCACAGAAACTTCAGTTCTGGAATACACCACTGTGGTGATGCTATTTTTGGTTGTCTGGTCCAGCTTACCTCCTGACAAATTTTTGTCAGATGTATTTTAACTGAAGAGAAGCTCTTCACCGTATCAAGATAGGTGCCAGCAAGGTGTCTCTCTTGTCACTGTCTTTCCTCTGAGGAAACTACGCTGTGATTGTAGCAGAGCTGTAATTACCTTCAATGCTGAGTCTGATCCAGGTAGGGTTTTTGTTCACAGTGGCACGCAAATGCTACTGTACAAAAGTCAAGATACTTCACAGGCAAGACTGCAGCCAAGGAAAGGGGATAAAAACGGTTCAGCGGCACACGTTCTCCTAGGTGTTTCAGGCTTGGCACACAAGTGATGTATTGTTGCTGAAAAAGGTTGCTGTTTTGGGGCCTTGCAATTTTTCTTCAGGAAGAGATTTAATGGCTTCTCAATTCTGTTGAAACTTAAAGGAGATTGAGATACACTTGCTATGCACAGGTACACCGTGGCTGGCTTTACTAACTTAGCTGGTCTTTTCATCTTAGTGAAATTTTCTAACCCAAAGTTAAACAAGTTATTGGATTTCAGCATATGAACTCTTTTCCAGTAGGAACTCTTATTAACTTTTCCAGTGGAGACATGCATCTTAGTTTAGTAACTTTAAGCCTACTGGCAAGATGCTTGCCCTGCTTTTGCTTCTCTAAGTTTCTTAAAAGTATTGCTGTGCCTTTCTGTAGACCACAAATTGGAGGGCACTGTGCTAAGGTAATGTGAAATCAAATGAGATAGAGGTCAAAGCAGGCAGGCTCTTATCTGAAAGGAGAAAGGGCAAGTCCCTCACAAGCTGGAGATGGAGACAGCATTCTTATTGCAAGTCACAAGCTCTTCTGACTCCAGTCTGAGCCTACAATTTGCAATACTGTCACAGTCTGCTGCCTTTGTCACTGGTAGCCTACTTCTTCATTAGCAGGGTTGAAATTTGTATTTGTCAACACAAAAAGCTTCTTTGCTTCTTTTTTTATCCCCACCTAAAAAAGGCTAAAACCAAAAGAGACCACTTCACTGATGCATGCAAAGCCTGACACAGTGACTCCAAGATGTGCAAACTGTCTCAGTTTGTTTCCATCTTATCCCTGATGGTAGATCCTGGGAAGAGTACCCCACAGATGGATGAAGGAATCACAGCTTGTCCTAGATAGGATCCTTGACACAGACCTAATCCAGAGAAGGCTTATTATACAGAAAATCAGAGTAAGCCTTCTGTATGCTTCAGAGCTTCAAACTGTATAATTTCAGAGTCAATAAAGGCAGTTATTAAAAGGCATACACCTTATCTTATCTTTGGATTTTTACTCACGTGACAGACCAAACCAATACTGTTTACTACAAATATCTATTGGTGCCCTTCCAGGCTGTCATTGAAGTAATTCTGAATGGCTTTTATAAAGACAGCTTTCTTTATATGGAATCAAACCAATGTGAGGAAATTTGCTTTCCTTTTTTCCCTCTTCCTGAACTTGCAGTGTTTTGAGGTTATTGACACAGTACCTTTGCTTTGAGGTTGTTATTCACTCTAATTGCTGTGCTGGAATTATTTTGCTCTGTAGTACACCACCACACCAAGGTTTTCAAGAACAAACCTCTGGAACTAGGTGCCTGTGTTAGTATATGGGTTTCTGAAAAGTACAGAACACTCATTTGTTCTCAAATCCAATGGCTACATCCTTAGAAATTTTACAAAGCCAAGCTACTGAGTTATGGCACTCTCCTGAATGCATTGGCATTTGTTTTCTTAGCAACTTTTAAAGAACTCTAAAAGATTTTAAGAGTTTGAAGACTAGTTTAGACTTTAACCTAAAAAAGAAGAGAGTTTAAAAGGCATTTCAAAGAATAACATGCAAAGAGTTTAAGAACTCTTTAGCTTGCTTGGAGCAGGGAATTGGACTAGATGATCTCCAAGGGTCCTTTCCAATCTAAATCCTTCTATTCTTCTGAATCTTATAGAAAGTTTTCTCTCACATCAAAAAAAACACAAGTTCACTTGCTGCTAAAATGAGGAAGTCTGACCAACAAGGTTCCCCACTTCTAGAAGAATGTTGCCCATCCTATGGCCAAACTAATGACTGGAGTATGGCAACAGTGTCTGGAATGAAGTGGGTAAAAAGTTATATTATCAAAGGAGGTTGATTCAATGTCATTGGCAGACAAACTGGAGAGCCAAGTAATTAATATTGATTGAGCCAGACTTTACCACACATGTTTATTAAGAACATTACATTAAAAATCAGAGGCATACGTTTTGATTTTGCAGCAGATTCTTTGAGGATGGGAGACAGTTGCCTGGCAACTTCTGGTCTCATCACCCTTTCATTAAATGTTGTATGTAACAGTTTTCCTCTACTACTTTGAATTTAAAAGCTTCACTGAATAATGAAAAGAACTCAGAAGCATATTTAACAATAGTTCTGTATTGTTAGCATAAATAATATCCTCATTTAACTTCCTTTACCCATCAGCAGTAGAGTCTAGAAAAAACATGTCTGACTCCCTTGTTATTTCTTTGCACCACACTGCATATGAAACTGTGCAATAGTCAGTGCCAAGCATCTTTGCCCTGAAGAACTGAGTCTGGAAGAAGCTGGGCTGAGATGAGCTAAGAAATACAGGGGTTAGCATTTGGTTGGATTTTTTTCCAGCAGTAGAGTTTAAAGGAATTTTTTTTTGCTAGAGTTGTCACCACTGAAAATGAAACTTTGGTCCTGTACCATGTAAGTTTTGAAAATGTATTTTCAGGACATACACCACAACAGCTCACCTCTTTCGGTGAGACATGCAAAAACCACTTTCTGGTGACACTTGTTTGTGGTACTGCCTTGGGACAAACTGCTAATGGAAAGTTGTCTAACTCTCAGCCTCCAAATGCAATTATGCTTTTCCCATCAGCTCTGTGGAGGCAGACACACATTGAAAAATGCTTCTAAAAGCCAGTCCTAACATTGGCAGTGTATGAAAGCTACTTTGGTCTTATTCTCCTAACTTTTTTCTTCTACCTCAGTATACTTCAGGATGTGTTGTAATTCAGTTCTGTAACATTTTCCAGAAGGTTTTCAGTTAAAGACTGCAAGAGGTCATTAAGTGATTGTCTCTTCTGGTTGCTCAATTGGGATTGATCTGTCAGTCTCTTTCTTTGTTTTGCTATCATAAATCCTTTGACCTCCAGTTAGTGAAATAAGTGTAAATCCTGTGTATTTCAGGTCTGTGCCAGCTGGATCAGATTAAGAGGGTGGGGTAACACTGGAGATTAATTATGTGGAGAAAAGAGGGAACAAGAAGGGACACATAGATATCCACAGAACTTCCTGGGAGGAGACTGCTAGTATGCACTTAGGTAGAAGGCTGAAATCATCCAGAGAGGAGCTATCAGCAGGGCTTGCTGGCTTGGAGAAAGCTCTCCAACACTTTTCAGAGTGGGGCTGTATAGGAGGTGTGCTCTAAGTCATGGCATAAAATCAGAGTCTCTTGTATTCCACTAGCAGAGTGACCTGGTCTGTGGGGAGACGGGCTGTTGAGCTGTGAGCGCAGGAGGTGGTGGTGCTGAAGAAATGTGTGAATCTCATGCTCAGCCCATGAGATTTGACAAGTCTGGAGTAACATAGAGACTGAGGCCTTGTTTAAATTGCATCTTAACCTGGGGTGTGATTTAAAACCAAGATGCTTAAACTTGTGCCAATACTTATGTGGGCACTTGTTTCAATTTAATTTGATTAAACATTTAAAGCATAATGAGAAAGGCAGTCAGCATTGGGGGAAAAAGGATCTAAGTTATTTTCCCTGTGGAAAAAACTTTGCTCTCCAAATTTTCAGTTCTCATATGTGAGTTACTCAAAAGAGAATGCTCTTTGCATTTTGTATCTGACATGTGGTAAGGGAAAAAAAAAACCTAGAACCACCTAAAATTTGACAAAAGTATACATTAAAATCAGTATCAAACTTTATTGGATTAATGCAAATAGTATTATGAGGTCATATAACCAGCTGGGCCCATGTCCCCCTCACAGCCATTACTTGCCTGGGGAAGATGCAGAACCTAAATGCACTATGAAGTCAGGAAAATCAACTGAGTTTTAATAGTTAAATTAGGTTTTACAAAATATCCCACTTAAAGAAGCATGAACTCCAAGTTAATGAGTGCTTGCTCTAGAACAGTCTTTCTGCAATTTACCTTCCTATTATGCTAGGCCATCTCTTCTCTTTCTTCCAAATGCTGTGCATTATTTCCAGGGGCAGATAATAGTCCTGTCTGGTAGGTCCTACTGTACACTCTGAATGTAAACTGTGGCAGAGAGAAGTGGCCAATACATAGGAGCAGTGGGTCTTTTTCTCAATCTCCAATATCAGGCAAGAAAAAAGTAAATTGGAACCAAAGTAGGATGAAGGGGATGTAGAAAGGTCTGTAAGGCAGCTCCTAATTGCAGGATCCTCTTTGTTCCCTATGTACCAAGTTTAGGCAGTCATGGGGCTCTAGACCAGATGCAGCTTTTGCTGAATGTAAGAAACCTTTTAGCTGGCCAGGCTTTGAGCCCTGAACCCTATGTAAGAATTGATTTTTAGGCAAGATTTTGTCACATTTGAAGTGAAACTTGTTTCTCACATCTGTCTAACAACACGTCTTTCCTTCTCCCCTGGGAGCAGTGGAGCGAAGTGCAGCAGATGATAAATGGTACCCCGATCTATATGTACCAGGACTGCAGTGTGCTTTCCGAGGGTGACACCGATCACTGGCTTCGCACCAACTGGATTTATCGGGGTGAGGCAGCCTCCCGCATTTATGTGGAGCTAAAGTTTACTGTGAGGGACTGCAAGAGCTTCAAAGGTGAAGTGGTCACCTGCAAAGAGACCTTCAACCTCTATTACATGGAGTCAGAACAAGATGTCGGGATCCAGTTCCGCCGCCCGCTGTTCACCAAGGTCTGTATTGCTGCAGGTGAAGACTGAGTCATATCTTTCAGCTTAAACTTGTCATATCTTTCAGCTTAAGCTAGGTGTGTCCTGCTGGCTTGTACAGGCCAGGAGAACCAGCATCTGGGGAAGGGCATGGATAATAAATGCTGTCCTTAGAGTAAACTTTACCCCCAGTGCCCTCTGTGATGCTCAGAGCAGTCTTTGCCACAGGAGGTACAGGAGGTTTCAAATGAGATCAGACCTGTGTTCTGCATAACCTCTTATTTAACCAGACACCACGTAAGTAAGGATTCTAAAGAGCTGTGACAGGGCTGAATGGTTACACCAATTTTTAGAAACAGTAAAGCAGAGACCAAAGGAATTTTACTTGCCTTAGGTAATCAAACAAGATTAGACCAAGCAAAAAAACAGAATCCAATTCAGGTCTCAGTGGTCCTGATCATTTACTCTGATTGGCATGAGATACAGAGTCTTATTTTATAAAGCTGGAGGTGATGGCTTGCTAGAGTGAAATTCTCCCTGCTGTGAAGGTATTTAGCACTGCTATATTTTACCTGCTATTTTCCTCAATGTTGTGCCCTCTTGCCATGGAAACATTGGAATCACAGAATAGAGAACCTCTGCTTTTTTTTTTTTTCCCCAGAGGAAATTCTTTAAGCCAGTTCTGTCTTAATAAAAGCCACAGACCTAAATCATTTGACTGCCCTTTCCTTTGCAGTTTAAATGGGATGTGATGGAAAAACAAAGAGTTGTAAAGGCCACCACAGGCAGAGCAGAAGTGTGGTAACTGATACCCCTCCCTCCTCCACCTCCTCTGCAGCCTACAGCGTGAATTTGTGCGATACCTCCACAACTCCTAAACATGCCTTATGATCCCACTGCCAAATGCAACTGCTATAAAGAGCCTTTCATCTCCCATCCAACTACAAGGAGTGGGTGGTGTCATACAATGGGAAGGGGCCTGCAGAGGAGAAGATCAGTTATCAGGCTCTCCCACCAAGAAGAAAGGCCACCCCACCTGCAGTCCAGCTCTTCCATGTCACAGGGTGTCACAGAGGCCTTTCCCATTTCCTCAAGCACGGAAAGTATCCTCAGTCACTCACTCTCATCCTTTGTTTGCAGAGGCAGTGGGAATGCAACAGCATGGGAGCATTTTTCACCCAAGTACCTACGGTGCTGAAATATGTTGAGTGCTGCACAAGGCGCACCTTACAGCCTAAAAACAGGTGGCTCTAATTCCCTGGTTGGTTTCAAAGCACAACTCTTGAGTGGTGTTGTGAATTCACTGCATGCAATTTGCAAACAAAAATAGCACAGAAAAAAGATTTGCTCCTGTAAGGGGCAGTTCCTAAAGACCTCTGAAATCAGAGACTGAGAACACAGGGTATTGTAGAAGACCAGTGAATCACTACAAAGCAGTTGAAGGAGATTATGGAAGGTACAGAGGCAGGAAAAGATGCCTGCCCCATTTTTAACACCTCTTCCAAGTGCAAAGAAAGCACACAGTACAGTGGCATTAGAAGCACTTGACCAGACAGCCGCTGAAAAACCTTAATGTGAAAGAGGCTCGAAAGGCATGGGTATCTCAGCTGCTGTGGCCTGCTCAGATGATAAAACTGTCGTCCTTCTCTTTTTCATGTAGCTCAACACGGTGGCAGCAGATCGGAGTTTCACAAGCAGAGACATCGAGTCGGGGGCCATGCAGCTGAACACAGAAGTGTGCCCCATTGGGAAACTCTCTCGCCGGGGCTTCTACCTGGCTTTCCAGAACTCTGGGGCTTGCGTGGCCATGGTATCTGTCCGAGTGTATTACAAGACTTGCCCCGAGGCGGTGCGGGGCCTGGCCCGCTTTCCAGAGACGCTGGCAGGGTCTGAGGGGCTGACAGAAGTGCCTGGGGTCTGCGTGGAGTACGCGGCTGAAGAAGTGGGCTCTCCCCCCAGGATGCACTGCAGCACTGATGGGGAGTGGCTGGTACCAGTGGGCCGATGCCTTTGTGCTGTGGGCTTTGAGGAAGTCGATGGGAGCTGCGTAGGTGAGTATGCAGACACTAGCTGTAGGCCATGGGAGAGGTTCCAGAGAGCTGGAGATCAGAGTATCTGTAAGCAGAAAGTGGGATTAGGAGAGTTAGTGTGGTCTACCTCTCTCTTGCCTACCCTCTGTATCTTGTATCATTCCTTTTCCTTACATTCTCCTTAGGTTCTCTTTTTCAGTTGTGATTTTTCTCCTCGTGTCAGGTGTAAGAGTTGCACACACCTCTCCACTCCCTCTTGGGCTTCATCCAGGAGCTTTCAGCTCTGGAGCTAGTTTCTGCGAGCTGTAACTATGTGATTGACACTGACTCATTCAACAACTGGTTCTCAACCTTTAAACAGCAGCCTTGTTCTCCCAGGGCACATGGGTCAGACACAGAGCAGGGTATTTGTCCCATGACTAGAAAGCAGAAGGGCAGAGGGGACAGGTTTCTCCTCTGTCCCCCTTCTTCTTGGACTGGGATGGCTCTTCTGTCACGGGAAACCATGTAAAGCATATTGCACAATACCATGGTGCCTGCTCTTCTGAAGAGCAATTAGCAAGCAAGAATCACCAGGGTGCTGGAGTCAGAGCGAGAAAGGGTTGTTGGAATAAGAAGTGCAGGGCTCTCCCTCGGCTGCAGAGGGGACAAGATTCAGCTCCTTAAGGCAACTAAGTTTGTCCTGGGAGAGGACATGTGAAGAGTTTTGGGGGATACGTATTATTGCAGGGAGGGAGGCAGAAGACAGCACATCTCTGCTCTTGTTGCCAGAGCTGTGTGGCACAAGACTAAGGCCACAGATATCCACACAGTCTGTCAGATTCAGCAGGTACCCCATGTCCTTTTTTGCTCTGCTACAGGGATCTGGTGTCTCTATGAATGCCTACTTCTTGCTGCTCATTTTGCTTGGGGAGCTGGAGAGGGTTGAAGCACAAGATCCTTTCCCTCCTCCAGCAATCCCCTCTCCTTGCACAGCCCAGCCAGTTTTTCCACTTAGGTGCTACAGAGTTCTCCCCGCCCTCCTGAGAGCACTCCTCTGGGAAGGGGCAGGGAAGCCGTCATGTCTGGACAAGCCACGACTGCTATCGCAGCACAGGTTCATTCTACATCTGTGCTTTCATCCCACTCCGCCCAAGTACAGCTGCAGACAGAAGTATCTTTTGTAGGATTAGTAGGGACTGGGAAGGTCTCCCAGGAGAGGAAGGGAAGAGGGGAGAACCTAGCAGGAGTAGGGAGAGGTACTTTATACTTTATGACCAGAACAATGTCTTACTGGAGCATCAGGGGAGAAGGTGAATACAGGGTGGCATCTTAGGATTCTCTCCCTCAGCAAGAAAGACCAGACTATGCAATGGACTGGGAGCAATTCAGGTCAGGATAAAGACTGAAATCACAGAACGTGAGATGACTTCTCCTTCAGACATGTAAAGTGGGACAGAATGGAAGACCTGGCAGTGTCACCTGCAGCAGAAAGCTGCTGCACCTTTGCCTTATAACAGGGAAAAGAACCTGACCTCTGTTACAGGACAGGAAACAAGAGAAAGCCAGAGGTTCAGGTTCTTAACTAATTCCCTCAACTTCTCAGTGGATTCCCAGCTGTACAAAGCTCTGCTGAGTGCAGAATGGCTCAGCCATCCCACAGCCCCAGAAAAGCCGTGCCTGCCCCCAGAGCATTCAGACTGTGCTGCCCATAACCCCAGAGCTCGTGATTAACTTCCTCCAGTGTGTGATTTGCTGTGCCCACGGAGGCTGGCTGTGCCCCGGCCTGTGCTCTGGCTCCTTGCTGGGCTCTGCAGGGCGGCAGCTGAGCCGAGCTCCCCGTCAGGCCCCGTCTGCTGCCCGCAGCCTGCCCGGCCTGGCCGGCAGACCCACGAGAAGCACCTGTAGGAACAGGGAATGAAGGAAGCGCCCCAGCCATCCTCTCTGCCCTCTGGTGCTTGGTGAGCAGGCCCTTTCCCAGGCTTGTTTTTCCCACCACGCCGCCCGGAGCGGGTGCCCAAGGCTCGGGGAAACCGAGGGCCAGCGGGGCTGGGTGGGGGCCGACGCTGCTGGCTGTGCGCCCGCCTCCCCCGCCCCCGGGGCAGCCGCGGGCAGCCACCCCTCCACCTCCGCACNTGTCCCCGGTCCTGCCTCGCCTCCCGGGTTTGTCCCTTGGGCCGGAGTGCCCCGTGCGGCTGCCGCCCCGCGGTCTCTCGGCCAGAGTGATGTCTCCCTGCAAGGCATCTGTCTTCTGCTTGGAGGGGCTCGGTACGGCTGGTGGGCACAGCAGATGTGGGCGGTGGGTTAGAGTGGCACTGGAGCTCGGAGCCGGAGGAACAGAGGCTCTCCTGGGGTAGGAGTTGCCTGTTCTGGAACATAAGTCTGATGAGGAGCAGCTGGAGGAGCTGGGCGTGTTCAGTCTGGAGAAAAGGAGGCTCAGGGGAGACCTTATTGCTCTCTACAAATACCTGAAAGGAGGGTGTAGCCAGGTGGGCATCAATCTCTTCTCCCAGGCAACCAGTGACAGGACAAGAGGATATAGACTTTAGCGAGTTTAGGTTGGACGTTAGGAAGAATTTCTTCACAGAAAGGGTGATTAGACATTGGAGTGGGCTGCCCATGCAGGTGGCAGAGTCACCATCCCTGGAGTTGTGTAAGGGAAGACTGAGCATGCAGTCAGTGCTATGGTCTGGTTGCCATGGTGGTGTTTGGTCACAGGCTGGACTCAATGATCTCAGAGATCTTTTCCAACCTAACTGAGTTTCTGATTCCTGCAAATGTCCTCAGTCCCAAAGTTCCATAATTTGCTTGCAGATGGTCTCAGCCTGGTAGGAATGTGTATATTGTCTCATATTTGACAATGTATATTGTCTCATATTTGTGGCAGGTAGTATCATACAGGCAACATCAGAACCTCTGTGTTATACAAGAATGTGGCCACGCACTTTGTTTTTCATGTCAAAGCTCTCCTGACCCAAACTGATCCATTATCAAGTACTCTTAAATCTTATGCTGGAGCAAAGTGCCAGGAGGCCTCAAAACTTTCATCTTCCATCCTGCATTGTAGAAGTGTTCTCAGTTGTGAGCAGCCTGAAGACCAAAGTAATTTTTACTGCCTGCTTCTCAAAGAAATGATTTAATCTGGAATGTAAATGGACTCTCTGTGGGATGTGAAAATCAATACTTGGGGTTTTCCATTATTTTCAGTGGCCTTTGCTATCATTAATCACGTAGTAGCATGATTGTATCTCAGAATGAGAGACTTTCCGGAGTGGTTCTGTCATTTCCCAGAATCAGAAGGTGCCAGTTGCTCCTACTTGAGATTATTTCTCCTTTTAGTGCTCTTTAAGCATCCCTCCCACAGGCTGATGATGAGTAGTCTTGTTTGGCCTGTGTTAGTGGAAAGTTTTCAAGGTCCCTCAGGTGTTTGTCTGTGTCACACAGTAGGAATGGCTGGGTTGGTTTTTGTCTTCTGGATAAAGAATTATTTCCTATGCTATGCTCCACCACAGTAAGCCATTTGTGTGAGGCTCCTGAACAGATGGTTTTCTCTATTGGGATCTCCTGAGGGATTACACAGGATATTGTTGCTTTTATAGTGCAGTATGAAAAGGGTCATTCCCTCAATGTGCAAAGGAAATGCAAAGTGGTAGCTCTGGCAGAAAATTAGTGTATGCATTTCTCAACCATCTGATTAGCAATAGGTTGGTTGTTTCTTCAGCTAAAGAGCATTTGATTCATTTAGCGCAGGCTGGCAAACCATTAAATTCCCAGGTTGCCTTAAGCTCCCTCAGTCATTTTCTCCTCCCTGCTGCACAACTGTAGGGGTGAAGCATTGGCCTTGAGATAACTGGTGAGCTGACCAGAGCTTCCGTAGATTGAGCTCATGGTAACACAGCAAAACCAGGTTGTCAGATGTTAGACTTGGAGAATGTGGCTGCTCATTTTTGTAGGAGTGGAAGTAGAAAACATGTGACACCTGTTCTCTTGCAGCCTGTGTTGGCTCCACAGCCAGTTACATCAATGCTGGTAGGTGAACTGGTAGTTCCCTAGGTATTCCCCAGGGCCCTGGTAGGTGATGCTCTGGTACAACACTTGAAAGCAGCAAAGATGCTTCTGCTAAAAAGCCTCCTGGCTACCCCATATGAAGTCAGCAAGCAGAAGACTCTGAGGAGTGCGAGGACTTGTACCTACTGTTTATGACTCTTATTTATGGTATGGAAAACTTGAAAGGCAAGGTGGGGACCAGTCTGTGTTACATTGGAAGAAGTTCCTGAGGCTGACTGGATTCCGTATTCTACAGCATCTGTAAGGAATGAGATCCCCCTTCTTCAGTCCACAAGTCCCGTCATAATACTGATCCTACTTTGAGTTTGCATCTTCTCTCTATCTGCTCTGAGATGATTGATCTAGGTGACTTCCAGGTGTTCCTTCCAACCTAAATACTTCTGCGAGCTAAGAAAATGGAGGCAGATAAAGGAGTGTTCAAGAAGCTGAACAAAACTGCCAGGTGATTTTTTTGTTTATCTGGGTTTACTGATGCTCTTACATTGGCTTGTTTGCCCTTCCACAGCCTGCCAGCGAGGGTTCTACCGCCACTCTCTAGACGCTAAGCGCTGCCTCAAGTGCCCCCCCAACAGCTTGTCCAACGAGCCGGGGGCTACCTCTTGTTCCTGCAATGCAGGCTTCTACCGGGCACCTTCGGAGGGCCAGAACATTGCCTGCACCCGTGAGTTGCACACAGAAAGAAAGAACAACATCCACACAGGCTGGGGGGATGAACTTACTGAGGGCGCAGCACAGAGAGGAACTTGGGGGTACTGGTGGGTGAAGAATTGGGTGTGAGCTGGCGTGTGAGCTTGCAGCCCAGAAAGCCAGTTGTATCCTGGACTGCATTGAAAGCATGTGGCCAGCAGGGCGAGGGAAGGGATTCTCTTCCTCCACTCTGCTCTTGTGAGACCTCATCTGGTGGGCTGCATCCAGGTCGGGGCCCCTAGGACAAGAGGGATATCGACTTGTTGGATCAGGTGCAGAGGAGGGCCCTAAAAATGATTGTAGGGACGGAACACCTGTCTTATGAGGAAAGGTTGAGAGAGTTGGGGTTGTTCAGCCTGAGAAGAGAAAGCTTTGGAGAGATCATCTTGTGGCCTTTCAATGCTTAGTGGAGCCTGCAAGAAAAATGAAGAAAGGGTTTTTATACCAAGGCCTGTAGTGACAGCACAAAGGGCAATGGTTTTAAACTGAAAGAGGGTAGATTTAGATGGGACATGAATTTAGATGGGAAGAAATTTTTTATGATGAGGGTGATGAGACACAGAAACAGGTTGCCCAGAGAAGTTGTGGGTGCCCTGTCCCTGGAAGTGTTCAAGGTCAGGTTGGATGGGGCTTGGAGGAACCTGGTCCAGTGGAAGGTGTCCCTGCCCATGGCTGGGGGGTTGGAACTAGATCTTTAAGGTCTCTTCCAACCCAAACCATTCTGTGATTCCACAAACAAGGATATAGGTGAGGAAACAAGAGTTTGGGAAATGGGGACGAGAGATGAGAGAAGGAGAGGCTGGGGTGGACAGAGGGCTCCATTTGAAATGCATCAGCAGATGGGAAACTGCCACAGAACTTTGGGAATTACCAGCTGAATCTAACACTTTCTTTCATGCTGTTTTCAGGCCCGCCCTCGGCTCCCCGCAATGTCAGCTTCTCCCTCATTGGCACCCAGCTGAGTCTGTGGTGGCAGCCGCCCAGCGATCACGGTGGGAGGAAGGACCTGACTTACACAGTCTTCTGTCAGCGCTGCCATTTCCTGTCCTGTGAGCCCTGTGAGCCCAGCGTGGTGTACTCCCCCAGTGCCTCTGGTCTCACGAAACCTGCAGTGGACGTGGATGGCCTAGAAGCTTACACCAACTACACGTTCACTGTGGAAGCCCATAATGGTGTCTCAGGAATGGGACCTGCTCCACAGAGAACTGCTCCAGCTGTCTGGGTCTCAGTTGGACATGCAGGTTAGCAGAAGCAGAGAAAATTTCTTCCTACTCATCATGAAAAGGAAGAGGAATCTCTGTGAATATTTAAGCTTTCTCCATCTTCTCCTTCTGCCTGACACATGTGTTGGTATGGTATGATAAGGATTCTAAAGTATCTCTGCCTCTGGCATGTAAAGTCCATTAGTCATATTCCCTGCAAATCAAGGTAGCAGTAATCATTATCCACCAAGAGCTATGAATCTGCCAAGAACTTAACAGAGGTGAGGAGGATGAAGCCCTCCCTGTCACACAGCCTAAGTATTGTTACCTGTGTGACAGGAAGAACGAGGGCTGTGTCATTAAATATTTCCCGTGACTCAGGTATTGCAAAACACCAAACGCAACAGAAACCATGGTGTAACTGGAAACGAAAAGGTTTTGGAAGCATGGAGAGATGAGGATGTTACATCTTGACACATTTCTGTAGGTTAGCTTCAATCTGGCTAGTTTGGCTCTCCTGTAAATGCTTTCCAGAGCACCGTGAAATGTGATTATAGAAAAGTGACATCACAGTGCTCAACAGCCCTTGGTGCATTCCCCGGGTTCTAATTTAGTAACAAAATATGACTTTTCTTCCTGATGCTATGCGGGGGCAGCACAACCCTGAGCTAGAAAAGCAGAGCTACTTTTGGCTCGCCTCATCATTTCCTGATGATGATGAAGGACAAGGAGAGAACCAGGCTTAATTTCTCAGTCCTTGCAGACTCTTGAGAATTATCTTTTTATTCATGAACAGCATGCATTTGCAGTCAGCTGAGAGATTTTGAGCATTGAGTTTCACTGTACCCTTGCGCAGTGCAGCTGCATTCATAAATCATTACATAGGGTAGCTGTGCTACTGCTGCTGTAGGAGCATAAAATCCTAACATTTTTATTTCAAATTGGACGCTTTCAGTGTGGTCCTGGAATAAATGTAATTTCTTGGAACACTGATTTGTTTTGAGGGCCAAAAAAAGTTATGCTTCCACTGTTGGGGGGCAGAAGCACACTGTTTGTGGAAAGCAATTAATTACAACTGGAGACCTCATTTCCCTTCCACCACACAGGAGAAAGATGAGGCAGTGGCAGTGGCAGTGAGACTCAGTTGCAGTTGCATGGTATGACCAGAGCTTCTGGTGGAGAGAGGACCTGATTTTCATTATGTTTGTATTTCTCCCTCATGTTCCATGTTCTCTCCCCTGCAGCTCCAGTGACAGTATCCCAGTTTATCCTGACACAGAGAGATGACAGTAGTCTTTCTGTTTCTTGGCTTGCCCCGCGGCAACGCAGCCGGACCTCGGTGGAGTATGAGGTCATGTTCTTTGAGAAGGTAAGGTCTGCCTGATTTGCTCTTCCCCCTTTCAACCAAAGGTGTGGAAATGTCCTCTTGTTCAGCGTGCATTTGTTACTGGATCCTGTTTGGTTCCTGCAGGGAGAGGAGGCACGTTACACAGTGAAGCACCTTCTTGAGCCAAATGTCACTCTGAGAGACCTGCAGCCAGACACAGCCTACCTGCTCCGTGTGAGATCCATCACACCCCTCGGGCCTGGCCCCTACTCTGCAGAGCAGGAGTTTCGCACCCTTCCGCCAGGTAAAGGACAAACTCTGGTGTCTCATCTGGGAGGATCTCACCTCCCCATCAGATTCTATACCCACATGGTACATGGATCTCTTCTCATGTAAGGCTGTGAAGCACACTGCTGAGTTCCTTGGCACCAGGGCCAAGCCTGTTGCTTTGTAAAGACAAAAGACATTTTTCCTGTTTCCTTGCTGTCTTATAAAATTCACTTGTACTTTCCCATTCAGACCTGATCAATCCCAGCTGAGTGTGTTGTACTGGCACAGCAGTTAACCAGACCTTCATTTAGTTCTTGAAAGACATTTGATTTTGGCTAGTGTTTCTAAGTTGGAAAGCTGGTAAAATAATTTCTATATGCCTCCTTTCACGTGCCAGGTACTAGTGAAAAGGAGACCTCAGAGGATTTCAGCACTGTATTTTCCAGCTTTATCAATTCCACTGTATGTAGTCCAGCTCCTGAATGTATCTCAGCTCCGGAATGTATCTCTGCCCAAGGAGATAGTTTGTGCCCCTGGAAAAAAGTTCTTCACCAAAGCACAGGGTATAGAAGGCCAAGCTGTCAGGGCCACAAGAAGACCTTTCTTCTGTGTCAAAGAACATCTTATATAGTCCTGACATCCAACCTCCTCTTTCCCTGGGTCACCCAGAAACTTCCCCTTAGCCTAAGGTTTTCTGTCATGGAGTTTGTTCTTTGTTCATTCCAAAGACTCCTATTGACCCTGTGGATAACTTACACATGCATTGAAGTGCTGCATTTGAAAGTTTTATTGTAATGAAATAAGGACATGGAAGAAAGCCAAGGCATACCTTAATGTAACTAAATAGTTAAATTAACAGTGTAAAAGCTGATAAGGTGTTGGGATACCGTAACTGGAATGTAAAGGTTGGGTACTTTTTGGCACCAGGATCCTTTGGTAAAATCTTCATGAAGTCACAGTGACACATGATGATGAAAAAAGGATGTTTAGCCAATTAAATAATGTACTGCCTCTTAAGGCATCACTACAGAGACCCTGTGAAAAAGATGTAAAATAACATGCACAATTGTTTTGATTAAGAAAGAGTAAATTAGAAAATACTTTCATTGAGATTGTGCTTTATTTCAAATAAAAGTTGATCACCCCATCATGCCAAGACAAAGGTATTTTGAATATGAAAGGGATTAAAAAGAAGTGCCAGCAAGGTTTCATTTAATGAGTGTTCTTGTTTGATAATACTGGAAGCATTGTTTAGCTGTTATAGTCTAGGAATATTAGTGTAGCAGGATATGCAGTGAGTGGCAATTTTTAAATTTAAGTCTGAATTTGATAATTTAGATCCCTTAAATTCCTGCAGAAGTCCTATGTATCTAAAAGCTTGTCCATTTTATTAATAGAATATACTATTTCACCCTCTAAACCTTAGCTTTTTGATTTTAACAAAACAAGGACATTAACTCTGCCTCTTGATTTCTGCTTAACTGAGATGGTGATTTTTAATAATTTTAGTGGGATGAGTCAGCATCAGAGGAAGAATAACTAGTGTTAATTAGGCTTTATGGATGCTGACCATTGGACTAGATGTTAGGAAACACTTCCCCACACAGTTCTCTGTATCATCTGTTCCTTGCTTTAAAATCTGCTTATTTATTAAAAAAAAAAAAAAAAAAGGGGATTTTCTTTCTTCTGGATGTTTTCCTAAATCTCTTTTGGAAAAATATTAAAAATATGTAGATTCTCATTACTTTTTCATTAATGCATTTTAAATTTTTAAGTATTTTTTAAATTACGGGAAACAAGTTTTAAAAACACCAACAGAAGTAATTTAGCATTTTCTATGATGAATTCAAATATACTTTATGGAAATGCCTAGCTTTAGCTTGAGAACCCAAATGGGAGGAGACAGCCTGTGTTATGTGAACATTATCTGAAAGCTATCCAACCTCAAAAAGAAACCACCTGATGCTCAGTTTTGAGAAAACAGGAATATGATGTTAGACTGCAAGTTTGTAAGTCAGTACTTGTTTCAGAAGTCCTATGCAGACAGGGCCTCTTGTCAGGGTAAGTAGGCAAAGGACCAGCCCCAGATATTGATGGGAGGGGAGCATGTAATTAATTTCATAAACAAGACGAGAGTCACTTTAGACTTCTGGGGAAAATCATGTCTTTGCTTTTCCATAGTTTAAATCAGGCACTGAACAGGAAGAAGGGTCTGATTTGAAAGGATTGCTGGAGAGGAGTGGGAGGGAAAGAACACCTGTTTTTCGTTTTTGAAAGTGTCCTGGAATTAAGTGTCCTGGAATTAGACATAGCGATAAATTACTCAACTGGAAGACCAAGGCTGTAGATAAGAGCCAACCAGATAACCACCAGAAGGTGCTCCATGCCCATGAATAACAGTATGATAAGAGTCCCATCTGGTGGCTCTGCTGCCTGGAAGACAAATGGCTGTAGCTTGCCTAATGCCATTAACTGGTAGAAGCTGGTTGGTATGTTCCAGACAAATAGGTACTGGTCTTTTAGGTGATATGGCCTCTCTCTTTGTCTCTGCAGACACAGGAGCTCTGTCTGGTGGAGTCGTAGTCTCTATTATCTTTGGAGTTCTCCTATTTATTGCATTCGTTCTGGGATTACTCATGTTTCGGCGAAAGTAAGTATTGATTTTTGGTATTAAAAAAGGAATAGGTGTAGGAATAGCTGAGCTATGGGAGCTTGAGAAAGGGAGGCCCTGATTTTTCACAGGGTATTGTATAGGTAGAGGTTAGTTAGAGAAGAAAAACACCAGTGTGCTGCAGCAAGATGGAAAGGGGCTCAGTAAGAAATTGTGATTAGCAGGAATGGAGGGATTGATATTGTACAATAATATTTGCTGTTGGAAACAGTGGACAATGTGGTAATTTCTCAGTTTTGTCATAATCCAGCAGCACCATATTGTTACCATGATAGAGGAATAAAAACATTGTTACAGTACAATCCTTTCTATAGCTGCTGACCAGTTGAGTGGTAATACGTGTATGCAGTCATTTCAAACCATTTTCTATATACCATTACTGCTGGGGTCCTCTACCCATATACAGAATTCTACTTTCCTTCTCAGTGTCTATAAAGCTGCTATTGCTCGGTTTTCAGAAGATCAGATATTCTACTGAAAGCGTACAGAAAACATAAAATAAACAGAAATTCATCTGTAACTCAGGACAAAACTCCCTGTATGAAAACAAAGCTTCATTTCTAAATGTTAATGAACATTTTTTTGCCAGACGTACTTTTCCAAGTAGGTGCAGTGTCTGGTTCCACTTTTCTCTGTGCTGCCCTGAACTCTGTCCCTAACCAACTGGGGAAGACACCCTGGAAGTCTTGCTTTTCCCTTTGCTATCTGCTGACCATTTTATTTTCACGACTCTTTCTGATGTTCCAGGAGGGCTCGTCGGAGACACGCACGGCCAGATTACAACACTTCGGGCTTTGAGCGAGGTGAGCTTCAAAGGGTTGATAAAACCAGGGGGAAGCCTGGAATGTGTTGGAAGGAATGAAAAGAAACACTGATTTCAAAACAGACACTGGCATGGCTTTTCTGATGTAATTTGCCTCTTACCAAAAATTCTACTCTTCAGTGTAGGTTTGGTAGATTTTTTTACTTGTCAGAAGCCCATGGATTCACTTCTGCTTTTGTGGTTATTCTTTAAAAAGGTTGTCCAAAGAGCTAACAGGTTAATTTGCTCTTTTGTTTCCTTTTACCATAGAGAAGGTCTGGTTGAAACCCTATGTAGACCTGCAACCATATGATGACCCTAGCAGAGGAGTCCTGGAATTCACTAAGGAACTGGATGTCTCTTGTGTCACTATGGAGAATGTGATTGGAGAAGGTGAGTTACTTATTGCTCTCCCCATCTTTTAGTCTCCCCACACTGTTGTTTTGCTACCTATCCTTGAGTTCATCTGTGACATTTTGCCTCTGGTTGTTTTCAGGGGAGTTTGGGGAGGTCTATCGTGGGTCCCTGCGACTCCCAGGGAAAGAACGTATTGTGGTTGCCATCAAGACTCTGAAATCAACCTACTCAGACTCACAGTGGTGGAACTTTCTGCGTGAAGCAACAATTATGGGGCAGTTCAATCACCCGAACATTGTGCGTCTGGAGGGAGTTGTCACCAAGAGTAAGTAAGACTCTGTGTGAGAGAATCCTGGGATGAGAGCAGAAACTGGCACATTTCTCAGGCCTTTCTTAGTGAGTTTGCTGTCAGAGAGGCTGTTCTGGGAGAAGACAGGCATTGTCGTGTCAGGGAATGAGGAAGGGAGGAGAGGTATGGATTTCCAACAGAGTCCTAAGGCAGTGTTAGAGATCTTCTAGGGCTGGTGAGTAGATGAGGATACTAGATTGGGATAGTGTAAGGGATGCTGCAGGGTAATATGTGCCACACAAGGATGAGTACAAGATCATTGGGAGATGTCTAAGGAGAAGGGGCAACCAGCTGTGCCAGTGGAGTGGGGTTGTTAGCTGGGGTTAGATGGTTCTCTGTTTTGGGGGATATGGAGTGCATTGAAAGGCATGAGTAGGAGGATTTGAAAAAGGCTGAAACCCTCTTGTCTTCCTCAAGGGAGGCCAATGATGATCGTCACTGAGTATATGGAAAACGGAGCACTGGATACCTTCCTCCGGGTGAGAAACTCCAATCTGTAATAGGCTTGTGTACTGCCAGAACTTGCACTTGACCTGGATTTAGGGCCCTAAAATAGAACTAGAAATAAGATCCAGACATCCACTTACTTTCTGCTTACTGACATTTCCAGTGTCAGCAGCAGAAGCTTGATGCCATCCAGTTTGTTCAGTGACCAGAGTGCTGTCCTTGGTAGTTGAAATGCAGCTGCCTAATGATGACTCTGGAGACCACCACCAGTCCCCCTTAGTGAGAATCTGTTGGGGCCTCTGGGCTGCAGCATTGCCTTTTTGCTTGTTCACCACTGCCCATTTTTATAAGTTTGATAAGGTCAGTGACCAGAAACCATGCAGATCAATGTCACTTCTCTCACTTCTTCTTCCATGCAGGAGAATGAGGAAAAATTTAGCCCTGTGCAGCTTGTGAGCATGCTGCAGGGAATAGCCTCTGGCATGACCTACCTTTCAGAACACAATTATGTGCACCGGGATCTGGCTGCTCGTAACATCCTGGTAACGCGCAGTCTCCAGTGCAAGGTGTCTGACTTCGGTCTCTCACGGATTTTGGAGAATGACGCAGAAGGAACCTATGAAACCAAGGTAATGCAAACCCAGCCTTCCAGCCTTGTAAATTAACTGTAGTCTCTGAGGAAAACCTGTAGTAAAATTACAAGTCATGGTGTGGATGGTTCAGAAGGTGGTACTTTTGTCCCTGGAGTCCAGGTTGATTTAGTTTGCTAAGAAATTGAGAGGGACTGTGGTGTTACAATGAGGAGCAAAATAAGAGATCGGATCTCTTGGACTCAGTTACTAAATCTAGCCTAGAAGATAGCCTTGCTGTGATCAGAGTTTTGGACTAGAGTCATCTCCATGTCTCTTTCAATGAACATTCCAGTAATTCTAATGCATGGTGTCCTTCAAAGCAGGGCTGTGACTGGTGTCAGGCTCTTCACTCCCACAGCAGAGATTCTGTGTAGCGTTCAACTGAACAGAGGCCTTAAACTCATTTCCTTTCCAAGAATATTTCTCTCCTTTTGAGAAATTTCCCTGGGGTGGTTACATATCACTTCAAATGAAGTGGGCCCAATCTCTGAACCGCTTTGTAAGGTCCTTGCATGAAAACACTGGAGAAATACAACTCAATGATAGATGCTGGATGCACTATGTTTCTGCTGTTTTACAGGGTGGTAAGATTCCTATCCGATGGACAGCCCCAGAGGCCATTGCTCATCGGATTTTCACCTCAGCCAGTGATGTCTGGAGCTTTGGAATCGTCATGTGGGAGGTGCTGTCATTTGGTGACAAGCCATATGGACACATGACCAATCAAGAGGTAACAGACACTGAGTTCAAGGGCTGATTTAAAAAATAAACAAGGCATGTGGGCCCAACTTTTGTAGATCCCCCTCAGCCTGCAGTCTTGACTTTCTTTTGAACACATAACTAGTGTGTTTCCCTCCCTACTAAAAATCAGTGCAACCAAGTCAAGAGCAATAAGTATTGAGGTGTCAACAGCAGTAAGCCAAATTAAGAGTGGTTAAATCAGCCATGGCATTTGGATTTGGCGGAATTCTCCATTGGTTTTGTTTTCTCCTTCCTCTGGTTCTGGTGCATTATATCTGGTCTCATTCTAGGCTCAGAACATGCTGTTGAAATTATTCCTCAGAGTCTGGTTCCCCTCCTCTCACTGTGCCCGTGCCAGAACCATTTGGTCCTCACTTGTCCTCACTTCTCATGAACATGGTCCTAAGTGGCAAATGGGAGCTAAACTAGTAAAGGACTGAAAATACATGCATATGCCACTTCAGTTTTTGGCATCCCTTAGGTGTCCTGATCCTGTGCTATGCTGTCCAAACCCTGTGTTACACACATGTAATCTGCATCAACCCCTCCCTGCCTGCACACTGTAAAGTGGTGAATGGCTGCTCCCAGAGGTCTCTGGCTCCTCTTGTGCACTCTTTGCTCTTGGCCAGATTTCTCTCTGTCCTCTGTGCAGGTGATGAAAAGCTTAGAGGATGGGTACCGGCTCCCCCCGCCAGTGGATTGCCCATCTATCCTCTACGAGCTCATGAAGAATTGCTGGTCACACGATCGGATGAGGAGGCCTCATTTTCAGGAAATCCGGGCACAGCTGCAACATTTCATCTCAAGTCCCCAACTCCTCCGGCCTGTTGCAGACTTTGATCCCAGGTGAGCAGGCTGTCACTAGAGGAAGAGGGATTGACTGGGATGCTTCACCTCCCAGTCCCCAGCAGGAGGAGAGGCAGTGTGAGCAATGCAGGCTGGAAAGATGCACTTTGAGTGCTCTGTGTAGAGAAGATAGTGGTCATCTCTGTCTCCTGGTGACAGAGGGCAGAGCCACTGGCCTGCTCTGGCCTCACTTTGTAGAGAGCAGATTAGTTGGCCCAGCCCTGGCAGAGGGTGCTTGCTTGCCCTTTGGCTGCTGTCTGCTAGCTGTCCATTTCAGGTGGTTGCCTGGCTAATGAAGGGTCTGTGTGTCTCTAGGGTAACGCTCCGTCTCCCCAGCTGCAGCGGATCCGACGGGATCCCGTACCGCTCCATCCCCGAGTGGCTGGAGTCCATTCGCATGAAGCGCTACATCTCCAACTTCCGCACCGCCGGCCTGGACACCATGGAGTCCATTCTGGAGCTCACTGCTGAGTAAGTGCGGGACAGGCTCCCAGGGGCACCTCAGGCTGTGCTGCCAGGAGCTCTGCTTGTCCCTGTGTGACCTGAGCAAGCACTGGTATTTACTTGGAAGGCTTCTCTCCAGCCTTCTCCATGCAGTCAAATGGAAGTGGACTGGCTTCTTGACCTAAAAGGGAAGAATCAGCCCAGAATTTCCTAACTTGAGGCTCTTCGGGCATCTTCAGCTGCTCTGAACTCACATCAGACACAAACAGCAATGGGAAAGAATAGATGGCAAACAGTTCTCTAACCTGTCTCCCCACCCTTGTAGGTCTTTGTAAGATAATTTCCTTGCCACAAATTCTGTATGGACTAGTAATATAACCCTCTCCCACTCCATCACTGTTGTGGCATAGAGCAGATCTTTCTGGGCTCCTCAGAAGGACTCAGGACATTATTTTGTTGGGGATGTACAGCCAGCTCCAACCAGGGCAGTTACATGAAACAAATGAGCAGGCACAGAGCTGCTGATGGGTTGAGACATGGCCCCTGTCACAAGCTGATTTAATCACAAGTCCTGATTTACTGGGAGCACAGGCCTAGTCATGAGATGGGAGAGATCAGTTGACTGGGTGGGCAGAGGTAGCCAGGGAAGGGCAGGCATATCTAGAAGTTTCTTCCCTCTAGAGAAAAGGTAGGTAGGAGGCACTGAGGGAAAGGAAGCTTTCTGAACTAATGCTTGGTAACTGTTTCTGCCCTTACCCACACCCTTGTCCTTAAGGAACAAGAACAGCAATTCATTTTTTCCTTTCTTTTCCCATTTCCTTCAGGGACTTGAAACAGATGGGAGTGTCACTTCCAGGCCACCAGAAGAGGATCCTGTGCAGCATCCAAGGCTTTAAGGAGTGATCAGTCATTGCATTCTTAGGCTTGAAAAATGCCCATCCTTACCAGATATCACTTGGAATCATTCCTATGGCAATTGCTTCCAAATGAGTGACTGGACAAGCAAAGCAAAGCAACCAGAACTGAAAAAGCTCACAAGGCAACACCACCTGCTCTCATTTCTGTTCCCCCTTGCTTTAGCTCTACAGCAGCCATCACTACGTTTCAGAGCAGTGGTCTTAGAAACTGTTCTCAGCCCTGTCTTCTGCAGTCCACCTTGTGCCGCACTAAGTAGGCCCTATAGTCCACATACTGGAATTTAAAACCCTCAGTACATCACATGGAATACAAAGTGGGTGGGGGGTGGTGGATAATGTTTTAAGATTGGAAATGAGGGTTCAGGACAGACTGGGGCATTCAGGGAGCAGGCACAAGAATACAGGCAGGTAGAGACAGGGCTCATTCACTCCTTGGCATACATTCCTTCTCACTTCAGCACCCTTCTGTCTTTCTTATTTTGCACCAGAAACAAACTATTCAGTTCTTCACGAGGCTGCTGGTAAGGCATATATATTTTTAATGCAGCTATTCTTGCCTTGAACACCAACCTGTGGTGTATTTCTTTCTTTGGAGGAGAAACTGGAAGTAGAAGCACATCCTGCTGTAACTTATGTGACCACATCACTTCAGCATGTTGCTGTTTTACACATGCACACTTCAGAGGGGAGATTCACATGTCTCCAAACTGCTTAATACCTTTTCTTATGCCATGGACAGAAAACCCTTTACATATCCATTTTTCTCTGCCCCTTTTTAAAAGAGACAATAGTCTTGTTTGGCTGGAATAGGGTATTTGTAACAGAAAAAATGTGTAGGTGGTCTGTCTTACTCCTTCTCTGTGGAGGAAATGTTATTATTTATCAGATCCCAAGACAGTTATAGTCTGTAAATAATATTTTGTAAATAAACCTGTGGCAGAGCAGGCTGTGTTGGAATTCTTTGGCTTATTTCAAATGTGATTGAGACCTTTAGCATACATATCATAAGTTCCAGCAGGGTCCTTACATCCACCTTTAGTTGTTTCAGCCAATGGTCTAAGTCCATTTAATGGCACATGTAACATGGAAGTGCAATTGCATTAGGATTAAAGGATACCTTTGCAGCTGGTCACTTCAGATTATTTTCTTTCATGCCAGTTACAGGCATATCAATCCAACATCCAAGTCCATCTTTTTACAGATCCTGTGATTATTCCTAAATTGTAAGAAATATTAGCAGCTGCTGCTGTGTTTGATGAAATACATGTGAGTAGTACTTCTTTAGTACAGTAGACTGTCCAGAGAGAAAGAAAGATTCTCACTGATGTTCATAAGACTTTCTCCCACTTGGGAAGAGTAGCTACCTCAAGATTAATTTTTCAACTCTAGGCTGATGAAGTTGAGTGCTACACATTCAGCAATGTGACTTGCTAGAGACAACAGTGTTTCCATAACTGTACAATGCTCTAAATTCTTAAGGCTATAAATTAACAGTGCTGGGCCTGGGAAGGTCTTCCTTAACCATAAGAAGCAGAGATCTAAAGAACTGCAACCTGAAAGCAAGAAGGCTGGTTTCTATTCAGCAGCATGGCTGCTCAAGTCACTGTAGCTGTAGCAAGAGGGAGAGCTGACAAGCAAAGCTCTTACTGTGAGTTTTTCCTATATCTGTCTTAGTAATAGCTGTTTTTAACATGAAGTATAGATAACCAGTGAAGTTGCTACCTGGCAGATACCCAAGCTAGCAGATAAGCCCTGATGAGGCTGACACAAGGTTACAAGCTTGTGTCATGCACGTGTAAACTTCAGCCTATCACTGCAGGAGATAGAGAAGTGGGAGTGGTTGATACATCAGATAGTTGTGCTGCCACACAGAGGGACCTTAATAGGGGAGAAATGAGAAGAGAGGGGATTCAGGAAGTTGAACAGGGGAAATGCAGAGCCTCACCACTGGGGAGGAATAGCCTCACGCACCAGTACAAACTGGGGATAGGAAGGCAGCTTTGCAGGTAAGGACTTGCAGGTCATTGTGAATAGCAAGTTGCACCTGAACCCTTTAGCAAAGAAACACGACAGTACCCAGGCTGCATTTCAGCAAATGCATCATCAGTAACTGGAAGGAGGCAATTCTTTCTCTTTATTCCAGCATTGGTCAGACACCTGAGGTGTTGTGTCCAGTTTTGGGGTCCCCAGCACAAAGAAGGACATGGACAGTGGAGCAAATCCAGTGAAAGGCCACTGTGGTTTTGAAGGGATTAGAGCATCTGACATACAAGGAGAGGCTGAGAGAGCGTGGGGCTGTTCAACCTCAAGAGGAGAATGTTTGGGTGGCTTCTATCATTCTGTATAAATACCTGATTGGAGTGAAAAAGGAGCCGGACACTCCTCAGTGGTATCCAGTGAAAGAAGTAGCAGTGAGAACACACCAAAATGCAGCAAATTTCATTTGAAGGTGAGAAAAAACTTACTTTGAGAGCTGTTAACACTGGAACAGATTATCCAAGTCTCATCCTTTAAGGTATTGAAAAGCAACCTGCTCTGGTTGACCCAGCTCTGAGCAGGGAGGGCCCGTCCAACTTCAAGTGTGAGGAGCTGCTGAATCAGCTGGCCTGATAGAGAAGAGGCTGTTCAGTTCCATGTCCTCAGGGCACAGCCAGTAGCAAGCCTGAGCACGTAATTCCCAATAGGCACTCATGCACAGCAAATCTCCGAGTATATAACGCACATCTATAAAGGCACACACACTGCACGTGACTGGCCGTAGGCAGAGAGCACAGCAGACATGCAAGCACAGCACAAACTGCCTAATCCTCTTCCCGGCTCTGGCTGATCAGGATGAACCTGTTAGAGGGAAGCCATACATCTACAGGATGGATCCCTCTAGTGCCCGAGACCAGCCAGCCTGCAGCTGGCCCCACACCCTGGAGCCTGAGCTGGTCTCCTCAGTTGCTGGCAAATCCTCAAGACCTGCAGCCCTGCTGCACGGTGGGCATGCAGACATGCACACACACACACCCCAGAGCCCTCCAAGAGCTAGCTTTAGACAGTGGCTCTACCCAGCAGCTGGCTCCAGGATCCCCTTGTCTCCCAGTGTCCTCACACAGAGATGCAAACTCTTCTCTTTCAGCTGGTCTCCAGACCCAAGAGTAGCTCCTGGGAGCTTGAGCAGCTGACTCTCACACATCTTTACAGCATTTAGCCAGACCTGCAGCCATGCCATGTCCTGGCTCTCAAAGCTCTTACCCTACTCACCAGCAACTCTGACTTGATTGTGTGTGATAACACACGCAACATGCATGCACTCAGGTCTGTCCAGTTGCTGGCATTTAGATCCACTTGCACAGAACAGACTCCATGTACATGGAACAGGAAAAAAATAAAAAAAAAGCTGTTATGAAGACAGGACAGACTGCACTGATGACACAAAGGGCATGGCCAGACAAGTGTACTGTGTACGTGCAGCCACCTCCTGTGCCCTTTTCCTGTCAGTTTTTTCCATGGTGCTTCCCCATCCTTGATCACTCCCTTTTCCTGCCCTTGATCTCCCCCCTACACATCCCGTAACAAGTGGTATACAGTCCCCAAATGCTCTTTCCATGCACCCCATGCCCCTCAGAGGGACCAACCTCCCTTTAACCCAGAAGGTGATCCCTTCCCATTGACTCCATAGGATACTCCTACCCAGACACCAAGGCTATGGTCCTCTGGGAGGAGCAGAGTTAGTGCTTCTCTGCCCCAGCATTGTTCCTCTCCTCTGCACTCCTTGGCATTTCTAGGCACAAGCTTTTAATAACATGGCCTAGAAACAACCTCTCACAACAATGCCTACAAACTAGCAACAACTAGGGTAAGAAAAATAATTTTACAACTTGTTTATTCTCTACTCATCCTATAGAAAACCTCAAGACATTTACTGGATCAATTTGCAAGGAGTCATTAAAGTTTTCCCCTAAACTGGCAAGAGATCAAGAGTAGGTTTCATGTCTTTGAAGTGTAGAAACATTGGTGCTCACCACAAAGAGGAGTTTCACCTGCAGTGACCAGCACAGTACCATGCTTCGAACTGTAAACATCAAGCACAAACACTGAGGAGCAATAGTTAGGGCAAAGCAAACAAAAGTGTCCACTTTTGCTACAATCCACTGGAATACCCACCTCTGAGTGATCCCTGAAGCACACTACTGTACTGAACTGCAGTCTTCCACTGCTTTAAATGAGAGCTACTCTTCAGGCACAGAAAAATAGACCAAGAGGTGGAGAGAGAAAGACCACAGTCAGACTCCTATCTCTAGAGGCTGGGTGGAATAGCAGCTATACATTTGGCAATGTGTAAGAAAGCTGTACAATGGCAGTTCTACTGCCAAAGACAGCAACTCTCATGGGTGGCTGAACAAACATAGCAGACACAGGTTAATGGAAAAAACCCACACATTTTATTGAATGCAAACAGTGGTTGGACAGTGTTGTTATTCAAAAGGTTTGTTCAGTTCGAGACAGTTTCTAGTCCAGGAAATGGGGCTCAGTGCAGTAACACTTAGAGCCAGACAGTACATTGCATTTACACCTCAGCTTTCACTGACAGCAGTGAGAGAAACCTGACTGGAACAGGAGACATTCCTCAGTCTGCTGAATCCTCATCCATGCACTGAGACGCCTCCTCACCGTGTGCTGCCCATCCATATGATGGTCTTTATTTGTAAACATGCATTCTTTGGACTGCTTTGCTACTCTGGTGCCCAGCCTGGCTGTCCAGAAACCGCACTGGGAAACAATTCATTTTGGAAAGGGGAAAAGATTTTAAAAAAAAAAGTTTCCAAACTCAGAGTAGTATTTCAAACACTGCCAGTTTAATCTGGCTAAGGAAAAAAAATGACAAGACAATTAATCAGTAAAATCCTTTAGAGACAGAAAAGCTATAGCAGGTTAGCTTTTTCCAGCAACAGTAACAGATTCCCACTACCTTCTGCCTCCACACTCTAACCCAGGTGAGGGAGCGGGCAGAGGAAGGCATCCTGATAACGAGGAGTCACAAGATACAAAACAAAAGACAGAAGTGGTGCCGAGATGCAGGCTTCCACCTTCTCAAGTCAAATCATCGTTCTTGGCTCCACAGAACTGAAGAATGCTCTCTGCCCTTCCCAGCACCTGCCACCAGATCTTTCTTGCTTCTTCCACCAGGCGGTGGTGGAGGTCTGATCTTTATCCTACAGAGTCCTGAAGGAACAGCAATTGTGCACTAATCTTGATCACAGCTCCCAGCCTGGAATACACTGTGGCCAGGAGGCCGTGACAGGAGAAGAGGTTCTTTCTTGGTGGGTGTGCAGAGTGAAGTCTATAGGAGCAGTGAATCCTACATGAGTAAAGACCTGTGCTGGCATAGTCTCCATTGGTAGCAGTCTGCCTTGTCAGGCAGAGGGGTAGGACAATGGCAGGGAGGGAAGGAGTACTGAGTGTGGGGGTCTCGAGGGAATGCCCCCCCCCCCGGAGCTCCTCAGCGCGCAGTTTTTGCGCGGGCGGTGTGACACTTGATACACAGCACGTGCCCATCCAGAGGAAAGCACCCATTCTCGTCTGCTTCAATGGACAAGGGCTTCCCACAGTCCTAAACAGGAAAAGAAGAGACAGGGAGATCAATGATAGCCCAGAAGAGGGTAAAGGCAGTCAGGATTACATGAAAGGCCCCACCGGGTGGGTCAGGATAATCGTTCACAGCCCAGTGCTCTGTCCCTGGTGGTGCTAATGGGAGATGCTGTTTTGAGGGGACAGCAATCCCAGCAAGTTCTCCTCTTATACACAGCTGCTGTATTAGGGGTGTTAGAGAATATAACAACCCTGCATAGTTCCTGTTAATGAACCCATGGTCTGTGAATGTCTGATCTTTTTCTGAACATGCTTCAAAAATGCTCCAGATTCATTCAGAACAACTTCAGCATTCAGTCAGCACAGACAACAAAGGTTGCTGGTGATGGGCATGGGAGACATGGGAGGAGTGGGGCCACCAGGCTTACCTCACACTTGTAACATTTCATGTGGAAATTCTTCTCCAGTGCAACAACACGCACTGTCTCATCCTTCCCAGGCTCTGGCATGATAGGTTCACTACAGACTGAGCAGCGTGGAGCATACTTCCTGCAACACAAAACCATGGAGGAGACCATGACCACCGTGGTGACATTCAAAGCAGGCTTCTCAGTGCTGTTCAATGGCTTTAGCAGCAGAGGGATAATAAATGACTCATTTTTAACTTCATGTCTGACAGAGGACATGGGCAACCCAACCCTGTATTGCAGAGAAAAGCAGCAGGCGTGAGGGACTATGCCTTCTCTCACTCACCACATGCACACAGCTCTCTCCGTACCTGTGGTAGTCATCCACACAGTGAGGCTGATTGGACTGGTCCACAATAAAAGAGGTCCCCTCCAGGGGGGTATGGCACATCACACAGGTGAAGCACTGGGGATGGTATGAGTTACCAGTGGCCTTCAGCATCCGGTCTGTGATGGTCTGCTTGCAGACACTGCACTTTTCCAAGGTGCTCTGAGCCCAAAGAAAACAAGTAAGACACATGAATCCAATTTCCCACCCCTTTGAGGGTACATCACAGAAAGCAAAGATGGAAGGAGGAAGGGAAAGCAAGAGAGAACAACCACAGCAAGCTCAGCTCTCTCCAGCAGCTTTCACCCCAGTGACTCACAGCATAGCAGTCCTCGCAGAAGGGCTTCTCATCCACGTTGTAGAACTGCTGCCCCTGCAGCTGTTTCTCACATTTGAAGCAGGTGAAGCATTCCACATGGAAGAGTCGGTCCAGGGCCCTCACAGCTGGCTGGGTTCGTGACAGGGGCTTCCTGCAGAAGCCGCAGAGCTCTGTCAATGAAAGAGGAAAGGGATCAGGAGAGATGAAAACCCACCACAGTCTTAATCTTACTGCTGCCCACTGAGGGAACGCACCAGAAGTTGCAGCCTCTGCTGGGGGTGGATGCTCCATATCCTTCATTAGTTTCTGGGTCAACTTCTCCAGCTCTTCTACCTCCTTCATTGTCAGACAGGAATTCCCCCTAGGTGGATCTGCACTGGAACATGCAGGTCTATGCTGCAGGGAGAGGAAACAACCAATCCTGAAGGATACACACAGACTCCTTCCCACCCTGTCCCTAATAAACCTAGTTCTCTTGCCTTTACAGGTCCCCTCTGTTCATCTCTAGGAACAATCTTCCATCCACTGTGCTTGATCCTTTCCACCTTCACATGAAGTCCTACCCATCTCCACCACTATCTCTGTAGTTACATCTCTTTCAGATGGGTAACATCCTCCCTTAACCTGGGGCAGATTCCCTCTCATCCTCCCAACTTCACTCCCAATGTGCCCATCCAAAGACACCAGTCCCATGGCTCTTTCCCTTACCATGTCTTTTGCAGCAGCAGGTTTTTCTGTTGGACGTGGCTTCTCCTGCACTTGGGGTCTTTCCCTCTGCTGGGCATAGGTGAAGTTGGGGGGCTGTGGTCGAGAGGAGGGGCCTGAAGGTGAAGGGGCTGTGAACTGAGTCTGAAGAGAGGTAGGGTGTCTTGTAGAATTTGAGGGAGCCATTGGAACACTGTCACCTGATTTGGACACAGACTTAGGAGAGCCAGCAACAGGAGAGGGGGTGAATTTAGGGGTAGGCTGAGCAGAAGGGAAAGAGGGGGGTGGAGGGACTGGTGCTTGGGGCTCCTTGCGTTGTGGTGGGGCTGCCCATGGGGTTGGGGTGGGGTTCAAATCCACCCCAGAGGGCTTGAAAGGTGAGCTTCCACTTGGCTTTGGTGTGAACTTGGAAGGAAAGGAATGAGGAGTATCTTTGGGTGCAGATGGTATTTCCACAGGGGCTTTTGGGGCCAATGGTTTCTCCAGAGAACCTGTGGATCCTGGAGTGATCTGTAAAGAGACGCAGCAGAGAGAAAACAGGCAGTAATCAGCAAGGTGAAAGAGAAAATATGCCATCTATAGCAGTGAGTCAAGTCAACAGCTACCCCAGACCCAGCACCCTAGGAGTTTCCACACTGTGACATATTTAGCAGTACTGACAAGTTGCAAGATCCATGCTTTCCGGTCCTTCACCAACACTTCCGTGCTATGGTTTATCCAGACATTTTAATCTTCAGTAGCACCCTTCTCACTACCTCTGTTCAGCAAACCAGTCACCTCTTCTTCCACCTGCAACATTCTCACCCGGGATTTGAAGGGGTCATTCTTCTCCATGTCATCCAGCATTACAGACAGTGAGTCAATCTCAAGATCAATGCTGCTCATCTTGCCACGTACCTACATCGCCATCCATGAGGAAAAAGGGAGCAGAGCATGTTACAGGAACAGCCAGAGAAACGGGTGTACCATTCCCTCACAATAGCAAATTCTGATACTTTGCACTGCAGGACAGAACTGCTCCTTGCTTCAAATGGAGAACAAGCTGGTGAGGACGAACAGGACACAGTCTCAAAGGTCTACAAACAGTGGGAAAATGCACAGCCCAAGGAAGCTCTCAGACAGATTTAGGTGGGAAAAGACATCTGGACGTCTGTAGTCCAACACTCTGCTCACAGCAGGGCTAATTCCCAAGCAACACCAGGTTGGCAATGATTTCTCAACATTCCTGACGATGCAGATTCCCCAGTCTTTCTAGGCACCTGTACCAGCAGTGAGCCACTCTTGGAGTGGAACAGGGTTTTCTTCTGTCCAAGAGGAATTTCCCTTGGCACAACTTCTGTCCATTGTCTCTTCATGTGCCCGAGTAAGAAGAATCTGTCTCCTCTCCAGCCCTCCTTTAGGTATTGCAGACTCAGTCAGATCCCTGCCTTGGGAGCCTCTTCTGCTCCAACCCCCAAAGGCTGCTATGGCCTTTCACTGGATTGCATCTCATTCAGTATTCCACAGGGATTATTTCAGTGGAGAGCCCAGCTGGATATAGCCCTCCAAGATGCAGCCTCACTAGCACAGAAGGGAGGAGTAATCACCGTCCTTGTCCTTCTCCCAAGTGCAGCCCAGCATGTGGTTGGCCTTTGTTGCCACAAGGGAGCATTGCTGGCTCGCATTCAACTCACTGTCCACCGGGAACCCGGGTCCTGCCCCGCAGAGCTGCAGCCCAGCCAGCTGACCCTAACCTGTGCTGGGCCACAGGGTGGTAGCATTCCCAGATGTTGGGGCTTCCTGCTGCTGAGCTAGGACAGTAGAGAGAAGCTGTCCCAACTCACAGAGCATCACAGAAAACACACTTCCTTGGACGTCACTCACCTGTGGGGCAGGAACCTTGCTCACAGGTCCTTCATCAAACATTGGCGGAGGAGGAGGAGGTGGAGAAGGAGGCGAAGGAAAAGCTTCGTCTGGTGCTGGTGGAAAAGGTTCTTCAAAGGGTGGTGGGGGTGGTGGAAATGCACAGTTTGAGGAGAAGCTTGCATCCTCCCCAGGTGGAGGAGGAGGTGGCAGTGGCAGGTCTGTGGGGAAGAATGAGAATAAAAGTGACTTTGGATCATTTCTCACTCCTAACCAGAAGGGTTCTTGAAGGTACTGCAGGAAGCAGGATCACAGAATCACAGAGTGGTTTGGGATGGAAGAGACCCTAAAGAATATCTAGTTCGATCCTCACTGCCATGGGAAGGGATTCCACTCAGTAGATCAGGTTGCTCAGGGAACCATCCAGCCTTGAACATTTCCAGACCTTGAACACTTCCAGAAATGGGGCATTCATCTCTCTGGACAATGTGTTCCAGTTCCTCACCACCCTCTGAGTAGAGAATTTCCTTCTGAAATTCTAATCTAATCTAATCCTGCCCTCTTTCAGTAGTCTTTTTATTATCTGCACACAGAATCTCCAGCTCCCTCTTTTTTATAACCCCTTAAGGTGAAAGAAGGCCACAATGAGTCCTTCCCAGGCTGAACAACCCCAGGTCTCTCAGCCTGTTTTCCTAGGAGAGGTGGCTCCTGCCCTCAGATCATCTTCATGGTCTCCTCTGAATTCACTCCAACAGGTCCACATCTTTCTTGTGCTGAGGACCCCAGAGCCAGATGCAGCATTCCAGGAGGGGTCTCCCAAGAGTGGAGCAGAGAGGCAGAATCCCCACCCCCATCTGCTGGTCAGACCCCTTGTGATGCAGCCCAGGATGCCAAGGACCTTCTGGGCAGTGAGTGCACACTGGCTCCCCTGTACCCATGGGACCTCTGCACCCACCAAGGACAACTGAACTCCACAGGCTGTTTTTCACCTTATCCAAAGCACTTCATAGCCATTTAATCTTTCCTCAGTAGCTGCTGCAACTGAGCAGAGTTGTTGTATATTTGGGAAACAGGTCTTGCTATGCTCTTTCCCACTCCTTGTGCCATTCTTTGGTCCCCAGCATACCCTTCTCTTGCCAGCCACTGGCTCAGACTATTGAACGCAGGGTAGCATAGATGGAATACCAGTGGACAACCCAGGACCCTGGAGAGCCTGTGTTTCTACATGAAAATAAGCTGGCATCTCACAGCAGGATAGTAAGCACTACAAGAAACAAGTGGGAGGAAAAAAAATCAAGCTGGACCAGTTACCCCTTATGTGTATAAAGAATCTTTGAAATGGCTTTGTTTCTCTGGGGGGATAAAACCAGCTTTTATTTTAGAGGCTAATTATGTCTTCACACCAATATACATTAGGACACGAGAAATTTTCCAAAACCCTTTTAAGCAGGCTGGAAAGCACCAGAGTTCCTCAGTTTTCTAGAAACCCCATTGCTTCCACCTATTAGTATTTGCCAAAGATGCAGAACAAGCAAAACCAACCATTTTCTACTACAACACAGACAAATACATGTGAATCCTCCTCCCTTCACCATGGAGGGGAGAAACTGTCCTCCTATCGACCACACAGCAAAGAACATCAAAGATGAGGAGGTGTAACTTCCACCTGCCTTCTTCTAGACACCCACCTCTCTTCCCAGCTAGCCCCCATGAGCAGTAGGGTGAAAGACCAAGCTTTTCACTCCAGCTACTCCAAGTGGAACTTTTAACAGCAGTAATCTAACTGTCTCATCTTCACATCCAGCTGGTGTCAACAGGGCTTTATAAGGACTTCTCATCTGTAACCTAAGGGAGACAATACTGCCCTTTTGAAAGATTTAAGCCAAAATCTTATTAGCTTGTGGAATGCATAAACTGCCCTGGTATGCAACACCTCTTCCAAGCCTTCTTATGCTGCAGAAATTCTGCTGGGGGGAGGGAGTAATACTATGTAGTTTTTTTCTTTGAAATTACAGTTTGGGATCAAGCTTGTCCATGCTTGCCTTTTGGTTTATTGAAACCATAAGAAACAAAACCCTGATCTGTTGTCACATTGTTTCAGATGCACTAAAAGCCTGTTTTATGAATTATTCACAGGACAAGAAAGTTCCTCACAAAGTTGTGATATCAGATTTACAGAATAATCAATACCAAATATAACATTCCTACAGCAGTACTAGCTTAGCCATCCTGTCATTTACCACAAAGAGATCAACTGCTATAGCTTTGAATTGTAAGTTTTGTTTGGGGAGTGTGTAAGGAAGGCACAGAAGGACTGAAGAGATGCACCAGAGAAGGATCAAATCAAATGCATTTCTCTCATGACTGAGTTTTGGTGGTTCATCTGTACTTCAGATATCTTGCTGGCAGCTCTTACCCAATGATGACACAGCAGCTTATGACAAATGGCTCTTTTGCTAGTTTTTCTGTCTAGTTACTCCATAATAGCCACTTTAAGGATAGGAGAAGCAGAGCAAGCAACACCCAATGCTCCACTCACACTGTATATTGAAAATATAATAATTTTTAACATCCACCTGTTTACTTCAAGTAATAGCTGTGTCAGACTGAGGCCTTCTGACAGACACATCCCTAATCCAGACAACTATAGCAGAAAGTGATAAATCTGAGATGGGACCTTGGTTTCTACAGACACAAGATTCCAACTAACAACATAAAACAAACAAATCACTAAAGTTAGCTGGTATAATTTGAGGAGGCAGAAGCACCAGCATGTCCTTGTGACTTGAGAAATGGGAAAAATGACTTAATCATTTCTCTCCTCTAAGCTCAGGACCACTCCTACCATTAGGTCAGCTGCCCACCAACTTAAACTGCTAACCTAGAAAACATCAGTGTTGCAGTCTGTGCTAAACAGTGAAAGAAAAGAAATTTAAACCAGCAGTCAGCGTTCTCTGAACATGTGTCCTGACTGAGGCACACTTTACCTGACAGAGCCTTGGGGAAATAGACAGCATCAATCATTAGCAAAGGGTCCCTACAGCATTTTCTGGTGGCCCCATGCTGATCATGAGTTCAAACTACAGAGTCACACAAACAGCAACCTGCATCTTGAAGGACCCAAAACCAACCAAGCAAGAAAACATGGAACAAAAAAACCCACTCTAGCACTGCAGGGAATAAAAAAAGGCCACACAAAAAAAAGAAAGAAAGAAATAAGAAAACTACAGTGAAACAAGAAGTCACTCTAAACAGGAAAACCCAACCCAAACCACTAGGAAAAAGTACCAAACTGCACAAGCCATACAAACTAAACTCTAAGTCTCACTTCCTGTTTATCACTGCTGCCACTATTTTTTCACCCAATTATTTCTCTTTTCCAGCCTCAACGATGGCAATTGCAGAGTCCACAAGAAGGACAGCCAGAGATAACCAACTTGAGCTGTGACCAATCAACAAGAAGGAGAACAGCATGATTCATCACTATCAGGGTCAACTTTTCTGCAACATACTTGCTCTCAGACATGCTGGCCAGAAACCAACTGCAATTACACAACTGTGCACCCAGGGAATACTGTGGAAAATCCACTGCATTCCTCCAGCACCAGTGCAGTGCAGGACGGCCTCCCCGCTCCTTTCCTAATGGAGATACTACCTACTCTGAGATCCCTTCCCAATCCATTTATCTCGTTATGGAACCCGCCAGTCTCTACAGCAAGAGTATCCATCTCTTACAGCAGTTATGCCCCTGTTCTCATACTCAGCCCAGTTACAAACCTCCCACCCTAAGAATTCAGGAATGTATATTCTGCCATGTGCCATGGCAGCCTTCACCTACCTTCTGCCAGCAGGGACACGGGTGGTAATGGAATCTCCCCCACCTTCCCCATCTGAGCACGCTGGGCA
This sequence comes from Rhipidura dahli, assembly GCA_013399225.1. Taxonomy (NCBI): domain Eukaryota; kingdom Metazoa; phylum Chordata; class Aves; order Passeriformes; family Rhipiduridae; genus Rhipidura; species Rhipidura dahli. Next base: position 245,775 of record VXAC01008324.1, on the reverse strand, counting down.
CCGGCTCCAGGAGGTGGGGGCAGCGATGGCTCTGACGCACCCCCAGCCTTGAAGGGGTTCACCTTGGGTTTAGGGGCAACCACAGGTGCAAACTTCTTCTGTGGGTTGTAGAAGGAAGGGGTTGAAATGTTGATGCTGACTGTGGACGTCATGCGGGTCCCCGGGGCACCTGGGGAGGCCATCTTCTCAGCACCTAGCAGGAGAGAAGAGGGAGGAAACCTGTGTGAAGTCATCCTTGAGCCAGAGTGGAAATTAATGGAGAAGAATATGTGAAACAAAGGGATACAGGAATTTAAGTCAGGCCAGCAGATGAGGTGCCTAAGCAGTGCACTTACAAGACCAGCACAGAAAAAAGGAGGAACAGAAACTGCAGACAGCTCGAATGAGCCATCACACTTCACCATTTCAACTCAGGATGGCATTAACCACAAATGGGCTCTCGCCATGGAGAAAACCCAGATTTCCTCTGCACGGGAGCCCCGCACCTGTGGTGACCAGAAGGAGGGTGATCCCCGGCAACCCCAAAGGATGCTCCCAAAAACGGAGTGAGCATTTCCTCTCCCCCTTTACCCGATAAGGCCAGCCGGTTCCTCTCCAGCTCAGCTTATGACAGCGCCAGCAATGCCCCCTCTCCCCCGGCACCCCCACCCTTTACCTCCAGGCCCCTCCATGCCGCCGGAGCCCGCACGGCAGGGCGGCAGAGGGTCTCCCGGCGCTGGGCGATGCCAGCCCGTGTCTCCTCCGTGCCCCGGCCCGGCTCCGCCGCCCGCTCCGCTCCGCCCCCGCCAGGAAGCGCTCCCCGGATGCCGCCCCGCCGCCGCCCCCGCCGGGCTGACCCCCGGGCCTCCGAACCGGCCCCGCTCGCTCGGCTCCGGCAGCCGCAGGATACCCCGCCGGGCCGGCTGTCCCGGGAACGGCAGCGCTGCCGAGGAGAGGCGCATCCCCAGGATTCCCCCGCTCCAGCAATCTCACCCGCGCTAGAAGCCTCCATGGAGCCAGACGCTTTGTTGTAAAGCCTGGCATGCCCACAGCCCTCCTAACACCCCAGCACAATAGGGCTGCCGTCATCACAGGGGCTCCGTGCCAGCATTTCACGTTGGCATGTCCCAGTCGGTGCCCCTCTACACTGCCGGTCTCTCACACGGACAATAACAGCTGCTGCCACAGACAGCCCTGGTGCCACAAACATCCGCCCACCCTCGATTAACCCCTGGCTGCTGATAAGACCTGCATGCCCCATTCTACGCGCTCCCACGACTCAGTGCAGCGTGGCACGACAGAGCAGTAGCCTGTCGCAGCTTCCCCAGTTCACAAGCGTGTGGCAACACAAACAAACAGAGTCCGTGCTGCTGAACTTTTCCTTCCCTTTGTGCAGCGCTGATAAGATGCATACACTTGGACAAACCCTTCTGGGATTTTCAAAAGGAGAATGAGGCCACAACAGTAAGAAGGAGCCAAAAAGCTGTGCTGAGCATTCCCCCTGGATTCAGAATGGGAAAGAGCCCAGGCACAAGAGTAATTAGCAAGGTCTGTCCTCACTTCCCCAAACTTTTAGGGGTCAATAGAATTGCAAGTCAGAAGGGACTGACCAACTCCCTTCATTCTGCAGTTCCCACCAACCTTCAGAACCCGTTAAGAAGGCCTCCAGTCTTTCTTTTGGGACTTTTGCCTCACGCTCCACTATTTCACCAGGGTGTAATGAACCACTTGGCAGTAGTTCTACCAGATTTGACAGCATTATGAGCAGAACATTACAGTGACAATGTCACTTCTAATCATGGTGTTAGTCAACACACAGTCTGGGGACATCGCCTGCTTCGCAAAAAAAACCCAATGGCTTTGCAACCAGCAGCTGCTGTCTCCCTTAACCCACAGCAGCCCATATCCCAGTATGCTGCATCGCACTGAGGGCACTTTCTGCTCAGGGCTGTCTCCACCCAGCAGCTGCCCCTGCTCATCCTCATTTCTGGTTATCAGTCCGCCCACACACAGACCAAACTGGCTGAGAAAGCTTGGCCTTGCAGAGAGTTGCCCCTCCAGCCCTGGAGCGTTGCCAATGCCATCTAAGCCTTACCAGAAACACACAGCTCACACAGCTCCTGTGGCGCAGCTTGTGAGAGCTGTGGGAGAGGGAGTGTCATGCCAACAGAACTAATCTCAGATCTTTCTCATCCTCACATTTTCCCCAAGGGGAGAGATTTTTCTACCTGCTGTAACAGCACTCATGACTCAAGTGGAGCTATGAAGAAAGATGTCCCCAAAGGACACAGTTGGGATACCTTAGTTGCCTCATACCCTGTTTCTTTCTGAGAGCTAGAAGTAGGAGGACAGAACCAAGGGACACTTCTTCAGCAAGAGGGTCACCTCCCAGAAGGTCCCATGGTGGGTCTGCCACCTGTTATGCATCCAGACAGCTTTCACTTCTTTGATCCCACGACACCACTTTCAACAGCTCTGCTCCTCTCCCGGGGTAGTAAAAGCAGGAGGAACCTGAAGAAGCAGAGAGCCGAGCAACATTTTTCACTTCTGTTGGTAAAAGCAGTTAGGCAGCAGCCACACTGGGAGCCCCTGTAAAGCCAGCCCAACGCTGTAGCTCCACACATCGTATCTGTACTTCCCCCATCGGCCAACTTCCTCCCAGCTGAGGGGGGTCAGAGGAGAACACCAAAGAAACCCCCCCGAAAAAACAATAAAAAAACCCCCACCCCACAAACAAACAAGAATATTAAGAACAGATTAGACGGATTCGGGAGTTATGCTGCTTTCCCCCCAGAAAGTTCTACCAGTGTGCCCCAAAGCTACAAAGCTTCAAAGGCAGCAAAGTCTATCAGCTATGCAAGCTGCAAGGAAAAGCCTCAAAGAAATCGGGCTGGGGGAGGGGGGTATTCGGAGCTACAAACTCCTCTCGCAGATGCTGGGCTTGCCTCCTCTCCCTACACAAGGGAAGGAAAAAAACCCGAGGAAACTTCCAAAAAGCTTTGCAAACATATTTAAAACGTCAAAAAGTTCTACGACTTTGCAAGCACTTTCTCAGGGCACTCCCAGGGAGACAGAAACTCATAAATTAGGCAAATTTAATGCACAAAGGGCCCCAGATTCCTCTCTCGAGCACATCTGGAAAAAGGCTCGCGAGGTGTCTCGCTCATCCATGCGCACACAAAAGAGAGCTTGTCCCGAGCAGAGCACGGCAGCAGCACCCCCTCCCTGTCCCCCGCTGCTGGGGCTGTGCGGGAGGGCCGAGGAGTCGCCTCCATTCCACCGGGAGGGAACAAAACTCACCACACACACACGCGAACCTGTTGGGTTTTTTCCTTTCTTTTTTTTTTTTTTTTTCCTGTGGAGGGGTCAAGCACCCCCACGAGCCACGACCGCAGTCAGCCTGGCCGAGAGCGAAAGGCTGTGTCCGAGGCAAAGAGCCGTGCGGCAGGGAGAGGCAGGAAACCCGCATCCCTCGCCACCCCCGAGGCGAGGGACAAAGGCTTTTTCGCCCAGCCGAGCGGAGAGACTCACCTCTGGGGGAGCGGGGAATGCCACCCCCGGCGCTGGGGCTGTCGGGGCCGCACTCCTCGGCTGCCCCGGCCCGCCCGCCGGGAGCAGCAGCAGCGGCAGCGAGAGGCGGAGGAGCTGCCAAACCCCAGCGCTTCCTCCCAACTCGCAAAAAAAGCCTCGCCCAGGCAAAGTTGTTTGACCATAAAAGGCGCGAGGCCGCGGCACAGCTGAGCTCACTCGCTGGGGAATGTGGCAATGAGGTAACGGGGGCCGGGGCTTGCCGGGGCAGCGGCCCCGGGCCCTGCCGGCCGGGGAGGGGGCGAGCGCTGTGCCCGCCGGCGGTCGCCAGCGAGACGCGTATGTCGGGGTTTTCCCGGCCCCCTCGGCGCCCACCCGGGGCCGGGCTCGCTGCCTGCCACCCGCACGGAGAGCCCCTGCTCCTCCCGCCTTCCCTAACCTTGGAGCTGCCCCCGGCCCGTGATTTCACTTCCAGTCGCTGAGCTGGATTTTCGGAAGGAATGCGGCGGCTCTGGTGAGTCAGGGTCCCTGCTGGCCTCCTCCCCGGCCGAGCCAGCTGTGAGAGCATCTGACTCATGCTGCCCCGATCTGCCAGAAATTAAAGCAAACATCAGATGACTTCGTCGTGCAGAAAAGCGACTTGTTCTCCTTGTACTGGCTGCAAGGCAAGCACTACTAGCTGGTTTATATCAAACACTATCCACATGAATTGCTTTGTTGGATTGCCAGTGCTGCGCATCGGCTTTATTTTTATCCCAGTGCTCGCTGGGGGCTCGGCCCGCTGTAGAACAGGGGCAGCCTGACCCAGCCCGACAGAACGTAATTTTCAACCCCAACCTTTGCTGCATCTCCTTGCTTCAGAGCCTCTCGGGGAGGAGGGGCACCAATAAAGACACTTCTGTGCTTTGTGCAGTCATTGTATTTTACTTTGGAATCTGGCCTTAATATTAGGGTTAATACCCCTACAGTTGCAAGTTCCCTAGAGAATTACTGTATTTGGTAATGCTCAGGGGACTTGGGGCTTGCCTGCTCCAAAGATTTACCTATCAACACAGGTACCTTTCAGTACTGATAGTTTACTTTGTGGGTGGGTGAGTAAGCCACAAACCACACCAGTGACACTCCCAGTCTGCACCACTGCAACATGCTCACGTTAGAGAGCTGTGCAAAGAGATTCATCCGAGGTTTAAATCCAGTGTACACAAATCTTTAATTCGACACGTGAAGTTTGTACGAAGGGGTTGTATCTTTTATTTAACCAGATGATACAGCTGGAAAAATGTCTGAGGTTTTTCAGTGTTGCATACCATATGGAAATGCCACCCATAGCAACGCACAGCACTGAGCATCACTCCTTACACAGCTCCAACCACTGATCTATAGCTCTGAATTTCTTAGAGATACATAGCTCTTCTATGGGTGCTAAATAATCCTGTTTACTGCTGCTTTTGTAGGCACGGCATCGGCTCCATTACCTCCCGTAATTAACACACAAAGTAATTATACAGGATAAAGAATGTGTCTCTGTGATGGGTTGTCTTGCACTGTCGCTTTTCTAGTACAGAAAATCTTCTTCCCTCTTGTTCAGGTAAAGATGTCAGTGCAGAGCTAAAAAGAATGCACTGTGTAATTGGCGAACCAAATTCTGGAACATCACAACACACCTTACACAATGAGCCTGACGTCAGAGAACTCTGCCCCTGTTCCCTGGGCTAGCTCTGACTTCAGAGAAAACAAAGAATGTCTCAGACCAAGATTAAAAAAATGCCGAGTGAATATGAAAAAAAATCTATGCTTTCATACTTTCTGGTCACATCCCCATAAATCCAGATGCTTGCATGTTTGATTTTCTCACCAGTGTGTTGATATTAAAAGCTCATGAAAGCAGATCAAGGAAAGTGGGAATAAGAAAAAGAAAAGCACTTCCTTAGACATTTTGTACTAACTCATAGACATTTTGTATTAACTCCTCACTATGAGGAAGCAAATACAAACCAAATGTTTTGCAGGTTGCACATGGGAAAGCTAGAATTCTCCAGTCAGAATACATCAGAATACACAGGGGGAAACGAATCTGATTTTCTGTTTGCCACATAGTGAGTTTAAAGTTTGTGCTTTTGTAATTGGAAATGGAGATTAACTAACTTCCCTGTTAGTTCTGATTCCTCCAGAAAGAAAATAACAATCTCCTTATGCTAACAATCTTCCTTCATGCAATTATTTTCTTGAAAGAGTAGGCATTTTTCTGCTGCACATGAAAATTAGTGCGTTGAGATGCACACAGTTGTAGACACACTCATTAGCTGAAGCAAAATATTAGTCCTGAAGAGGCATTTAGCTATCTGGGTACGAGGATGGATCAGCAGGTATACTTAGCTTGTGCCAGACCTTGTTAGTTCTGGAATTAGCAGCAGTCCTCTGCATAAATCACTTTGGTTGTTCCATGCCATGAATAAAAGTGACCTGGTATTTTGGAGTACAGTGTGGTGTGAATGCTGCTGTCACCATGGGTGAAGTGACAGCCCACCACAAAGCAGGTGTTGCAGTGATTTAGAATATGCAGTTCTAGCTGGGTGCTTCTTTTGAGGCAAGTGACAGGAAGCAAGCCCCGCTACTGGCCATCAAATCAAAGCTTAGACATGCTTAAGGGTACAAAGCAGCCATCTCAGAAAGACTAAGTTTTAATGGAGACACTTACAGAGAATCTTTGCTGGCAATTTAGTTGTGTAATGCAATGAGTAAATAAAGACCACAGAGAAGTGGTGTGACAAATCAATGTACTGCACTGGGATGAGGTGTGTGCTAGCACTGGTTAGGTGCCTATAAAATGAAAATAAAAATAGATGTAAGAAGAAAAAATAAGTTCTTGAATACAAAAGGAAGAATTATTTGCAAGAACACTGTCGGGGAATTAAACTTGTTGGGCAGAAAATATTTTTTGATAGGCAGGTATGGTTTAGGTAGCTGCAGATGGGAATCTTTGTGTTAAATACATGTTTAAGGTCAGAAGAAAGCAATCTGGAATCTGGACAGGGTGCTTTACTTTTGTTAATAATACAAAATGTCTGCATCTGTATAATTTCCATTCATATCAACAGATCAATTAGTGCCATTTTATCTCAGCGTGAGTTAGTTAACAATTAGTGACACCACACAGGAACCTGTGTTTTTCCTAAGCAATGAGAAGTTCTGACTTGTGTCTGTGTTGATTCTCTGATGCTTCTTTAGTCACATAACTTCTGTTTAGTCTAACCACGTTTTATTGATTAATGCTAAATTGCCACTTAATCAGCTTTCCCCATGCTGAATTAAATGCTACGTCTGGGCTGACTGGAAGGGTTGGGAATATATAATGGATCTGCTTTGGTCTCCAGGCCAAGTAGTTGGGCCTGCACTGTCCAGGGCAGGGCCACCTGCAGCAAATCGCCTGCATCCACATGGGCCAACAGATGTTACAGTTGTTTGATCTCAGTGATCAAACTCAGTGATCTTTAGAGTTCTTTTCCAAGCTGAACAATTCTATGATTCTATGTAATTCACCCTGGTAAGAGGTCTCCTAGGATCTGCTGTGCTCCCACAGCACAGCCTCTCCTGGTGTGCTCCTCGCTCCCTCCCTTGGGCAGGGTGTTCTCCATGTGAAAGACGCCATCTGGAACAGATTGTCCTCTGCCAGGCTGCTGCTCACATCCCTCGTGGAGGCCATGGCGCGTACAGAGCTGTCTTTATTCCTGACCAAACAGCAGTTTCCAGTTGGAGTGCCTTAGCACCATTGTGGGATGCGTGCTGACAGCTGGGTGCCACACACAGAGAGCTGTGCTGGGGACACCAGAGCCTCATGAGACAGCAGTCCTTACCAGCCTCCTCATGTCCCTGCCTCTGTGTGACTGGCACACAGTCAGGAACGCTATTTGCAAAGGTCACAAGTTCTGGAGACGTCCCTGAATGACCAGCTACCCAGGACATACAGCTGTAGTGCTCTGAAGAGAACTGAGCCTGCTGTGCAAAGCACACATCACAAGTGTCCCTCCCCAAGAAGGGGAGTTGCTCCACAGCTACAAAGAGCTGTGACCTCTGAAAAGGGCTGCTGTGGGTGCTCCAATCCCACTGTGAAGGTACTGCATGGTACACACACACCTATGTACTTGCTTCAAAAGGCATTCCACCCACACACATACAGTCAGATTATCCTGATTAAAACACTAGAATAGGCCAAAGGCTGTAAACAGGAAAAAAAAACCCCAAACCTTGCTGTGTCATGAAACACTTTTTTTTTTTTAGTGGGGCAAATCAGCCATATACAAATAAGAGGGAGAAAAGTATCTCTGGGGTATGACCTTGGTCATGGCAAGACATGCTGGCCATCAGAGCAGCCAGGAGAACAGGGGACTGGGGTGGTGTCTGTCCAGGGAAGCAGCTCCATTTCCAGCAATGCTGGCAGGTCTCTCCTAGAGAGAGCCATGACAGGGGCTCTGGGGCAGGAGATGCAGCTCCCAGATGAGTTACCACTGCTGTTTCCTTATCTCCTTCCACCAAAATTTCCTGCTGCTTCTCAGCAGGGCAGTGGCCTGCAATTCCATGGCTCCTGGGGCTGGCTCACTGGCAGGCTTCCTTCCCCTCACACAGTCCTCCCACACCTCCTGCTCTCTGCTGCTGGGCTCTGTGCCCAAAGAACAAGGGATGCAAGCAGGTTGTCCCGGTGGATATCTCTTCCCTCAGGTGCTGTATGACCTGTTCTGCAACTCTGGAAAACTGTGAGATGGCTCCTGGGGCATGGCCATGTGTGTGGCTGAGTATGGATGGCCGCCAGAGCCCATTCTGCTCGGAAAGCTGCCATTTCCACATTCCAAGGCATCCTCACCATTTCCTCAACTGCATGCCCCACCCCTTGCCACCAGCAAGACAAGCAGTGACGTTAGTTGGCTGTTCTGTGGCAAAAATTACTGCTTGTCAGAACTGTCAAAGAAACACATCTCTCAGGCTGCTAATTAAAGAGTTCCTGTGTGTGCTGCAAGCCTCTTTCCACCCAAGTACCACACTCCCATGGTAGAAGTCTCCTTTCTTCACTTGCACAGAGTTGTAAGCATGGCACAAACCAGCAATGCTCCTTCCTACAAACGAGTGTAATCAGACATAGGTGCTTCTGGGTGTTGCATCCGGGGCGATTTAGGCAAGAAGTCCCAGGAATAATTCCAGTGTGTGTATGTGTCGGGGGAGGGTGTTGTTTCCTGGGCCCCCCATCCTCCCTGTGACAGAGCTGAGAGACAAAAGGAGCTTCTCAACTCCCTTGATCTCATACTGAGCCCCCTCCTATGTCGTGCAGTCAAAGTTCTGTTGTGGCTTCGCAGGGAAGCACCTGGTGCACCTGCTTGGACCTGGGGGGAGAGAGATGCCAAGCTACAGCCTCAGTAGCATTAACCTGGGGCAGAATCCTGGTCACTCCAGCCCCCACATGGAACCTGTCTGCCCCAGTGCTACTCTTTTCTTGCATATGAACTGAGGTAGCCAAGTAAGCAGGGACAGGCTTTGGAAGCTGCTACCTCCATGTTTTGTAGTGTGCCTACAATGATGTGCCGTGCATATGCCAGGGCATGCTGGACTTGTGAGCACATTAGGAATACACAGGCACATTGCTCTGGTCAGGAAGAATGAATCCTGGTGTAGTCCATGCCTGCATTATCTACAGGGTGTGGATTCTGCAGCAAATGAGCCTCTTGCAAAACCAAGTAATTATTTAACTGCAGACCGGAGTCCTGGCAAAAACCTAGTATGTACACAGTGTAGATGATCATGGAAGCAAGGCCCTGGAGCAAAGCAACAAACCAACCAAACAGACAATACAGGCATATGGTCCAACAGTCTGCTTGCCAAAAAAAAAAAGAAAAAAAGAAAAAGGCCAAATGTTATCCACAAGCTGCACAGTAAAACACCATTTGAGTACAGCTTTAAGAGGTGCAGCCCCCCCAAGCCCTTGCTTTCCAGTTATCCAAAAGCAAAAGGTGTGGGGTTATATGAAATATCCTGCAGTTCCCAGGTTTAGTACATGTGGCTACTAGTACCTTTACTAGTTAATTTACTGATGGATAAAAGAATGACCAGACAAAAATCTTTGACTGTTTCATGGGGATTTCAGGAAAATTAGCAGGGCCTTGCAGTGGAGCTACTGTCCTTCCAGTGGCAGCTAAGAGTCCGTGACAAGTTATGGGAAAGAGCTGGTTTTCAAGCAGAGTATGATTTTCAGTAGGTTGAAAATATAAGGTGTAACAGGCCTGACTAAAGATCTGTGCTAAGTTCCTTCTGTATCCAGCAAAGTCATTGAGCACTGTATGAAAGCCACTGACTGGAGAACAGGGTAGTAGTAGTGGTTACAGGCCACCACTGCCAGTGCTTTGCAGCTAGTCCAAGTGATATTGAGAGATCAGTAGCCACAGCTATTGCTCAAAACGCAGGAGAGGTCCTCAAAAAGTGTTCCATCTTGTATTAGTACATCAGTGACTATCTGCACATCTCTGGAGATGTATTTCCTTCAACCAAGGCATTCTTCGGTTGCCTTGATTAGGGTCAATGTGGTGACCACAGTACTTTGCAAACCTCCTGATCCTTTGCTTTCATGGCTCATGAAAGAAGTCATTTGGAACATTTAACCTTACTCAAAACACTTCAGTTTCCATATAAACCACTTTAGACATGCACTTGGCCAGTTACAATCTACGTGAAGGTCATCTGTCTTTAGGCTTAACATGCAAATACACTTCTTCCCTGGGATTCTTGAGTCCCAGGTAATGTCAGTGACAGTGCTGGCTAAAAGTTGGGAGCAGCAGGTAGTGAAAGATGCCTGGAAACTAAGCCAGGAGAATCTCATCAAGTTGCTAATGAAAATAGGCTCAGTTTATGAGGAAAGCCCTATTAAACCATTTTCTGCAGAGTGACTGATGGTTTCAGAGACAGTGTTAGACTTGCTGCTGCCAAAGGAAACGAACAGGATGTTTACAAAGCTATTTCAGTGTTGCTTTTCCTGGGCTTCCCACCAACAGCCTTCTTCCAAACACCTTGGTACATAATGTTCAATGCCATGAGAAGGATTACTGTGTCCTACCAGCACTAATCCTTTTGCTTCCTGTTTATTTAGCCTTTGTGGCCATGCTTTCCAAAACTCTGTCCTCCCAAGGTGGTCATCAAGCCTCTATCTTAAGAATATTTTAAAAAAATGAGGTCTGGTAAAAAAGGAGGGCTATATTTGGTTTTGAAGTAAACCAGAAAATACTGTGGATCTGTGTAAGGGTGTGTCAAATTTGAAATGGTGCAAAAGACACATATTACATCCAAAGTACAGACAAGCAGTGCAACCTCAGATGTAACAGCCTGAAATGGGAAGGAGCTGCCTTAGTTCCACTTGTCACTTGCTTTGGACACATTGGGCAGCCTGCATTTCTCCAATGCAGTAAAACAGATCCCTATTTTCTCCTGATCCAAAAAAGAAAAAATCTGCAGAGAGGTCCAAATTTAAACACACATATGGGATACTGTCTGTATCCACTCCCTCTGAAGTTTCAGAAGGAGGCTTTCCACAGGGGCTAGACTACACACTGCCAAGTGAGTCTTCCTGAAGGAGAAGACTGGGAAAGGTAGAGGGTACAGTTCATCTGTGAAGAATGTGGATGAAGATCTGGTTGATACTGTTCATTGCCTCTGACTTCTCAGATGATATCACTGCAGACAGATATCAGCCCTTTGGTGCCAAAAGCCTCAATTCAACTTAATGACCTTAGCTTGCGGTCAAGATTAGAGGGACACTAAGTTGTAGACTTTTTTACTCTTTAATGTTGCATATTCTCAGGCCCCTGGCTTGGTTTTGAGGCTGGAATGACTCCCTCCTTAGCCTCAGAATTCATTTTGTCTTTCAGTCTACACTGATGAGAAGCCTGCAGTATGCTGCATCCTGCTTTGCTGTCTTAGCAGATCATACCAGAGTCCAAGAGTCTCCACTTGTGTTTGCTTTTGACTCAGAAATTGTTGTTCTCCAAATCCTTGCTGCACCTCCAAGCAAGGAATGGAATTTCAAGTTACATAGTTGGTGCCTGAAGAATTCCACTCTCCTAAACATAGCAATTATTTATGTGACTCCAGGGACCAAGAGAACAGAACTCTCCTCATCTACAATCTTTTCAACTCTTTCTTCCAGCTGACGGTAAACTGAGGAAGAAGTGGTAAATAGGAAAATATGATAAATGTTATCTTACCTATTGCAGATTAAAACAATTTTTTGGGGAGATAGAAAGGAAGAGCAGCCTTCTGTGAGAGCAGATGAAAGCTAAGAGCCTTTGCCTTAGCCCAGTATTGATACATAGTACCTGCACAGACCCTGTGCTGCAGCAATAAACATCATTATTCCAAGATTTTCTAGTAGCCATCTCTTGAATTGCATTGGTGGATTTCTTTCGAGAATCAGATGTGATCCCAACAAGTTTGAGGCTCTTCTTTCCTGAGCTGCTTCTGATAGGTGATGCCTCCTAGCCAGAAGTGCCATCAGGATGTCAAGTCTTGCAAGACAGCAAGAAAAAGCAGTGAGGCAGCCTCTTCTGAGACCCTGTTCCTCCAATTTCAGTAGAGAACACAGAAAGCAGCGAGGTCCAAATGTGCTTATCAAGGTGGTTGCCAGCAGGTAAAAACATTAGACCTCAGAAGACTCAGAAACAGATGGGAATGGAAAGGTCACCTCCAAATCAGCACAGAGGGAAGCATTCTGGATCCCACCATATTCCTTATGGACTGCAGCACAGCAGAGCAGAGCAGGTAGATGTATTCACATCTTCCAGAAACAGCAGCAGGCCTGACTTGATTCCAAAAATAGTTTGAGTCAATGTTGATTTGCCAGAGCCTACTCACAACAGCTGCGTGCTCTGTGCTAGAGAGCAATTTCTGGAGATTTTTTAAAATATGAGGGCCATTCTGTCAGTGCATGAGTGAACAGTTTACATTGATATTTTGCTTCAGGATACATTACACTGTCATTATTCCAGACATTAAAATTCGGCAGTGAGGACAGAATCAGTAGCTTTTAAAATAAGAAGTGCTTTTCTTCATTCAGACTTGCTTTTAAGGTTTGGGGTATTTTTGTATGTTTCTATTAAGATCTGTAAAACTCCAAAACCACACTGCAGAAAAAAACTCCCCACCTTATTTTTAAAACAGTTAGTATCCCCAGTGTCTCTGAGCTTCTAGGCCCCCATCTCCAATATATCGAAGGGAGAGAATGAGGAGATGACAACTGATATTTTGTAAGGCTAAAAATATTGTGCCTTTTTACATAACACTGGGAATTTAAAAAGCACATTAACTGCTTGCAGATTATTTTTAAAAATGCAGTTTGAGCAACACCACTAGTATAGATTCGACTGACATTTAGGAGAAGGAGCTGCTGTATGCTTCACTGCTGGGAAACGAGACAGTCAGTAGAGGATGAAGTAAATGTTTTTAAAAAGGCAAAATAAGACTCACACTGCACCAAAGATATTTGCACCTTAATATACATCTCACATTTATGTCAATGGTGGTGGCTCCTTTTTGAATGCTTATCAAGTAGCCTTTTTGACCTTCCAAAGGAACCTCCTCAGACCTCCCCTCTTGTCACTACCTACCTGATGATGAGGAACCTTCAAATTCTGTGGGACTGCCAGAAGTTCAACAAATTCCTTTCTTACACTCCTGGAAGTTTCTTTCTGTTTTCCTCCACGGTTGTCGGCATCTGCTGAGCTCTTCCTGGCAGGGAGGGACTGGGAAAGAGTGCCTTATCTGAACTCACTAATCTTCCCATTTCACTTGCTGCTGGAAAAGCCCCAGGCCACAGCAGAAGAAACTGGAATTTCAGAGCATGGCCCAGCCTACTTCCAGTCTCACTCTGTGTGAGCAGCCATTTAGCTGGCTCAGACATAAGGTAAGGACATATGAGGATGCAGAATGGATTTATGAAAGATACTTGCCAGAATGGTGTTGCTGAGTGGGTGAGGTTTGTGACAGATAAGGCAGCCTAGACTTTCTGATTCTTTGGTGCTGAGTTGCAGTTCCAGAGAGTGCCGGGTCTCCTGCTCGAGTGGCAGGTGATGCATGGTCACATGCAGTAGGTCAGTGTGCTACAAAGGCGTGGGGGAGATGCTGCCAGAGCAAGCTGCAGTTCCAGATGGCAAATTCCTTTCCTGTGTCTCCTGTAAGGCCTTGAAATGGGAACTGCACAAAAATGAGATCCTAATATATCTGGAACTCGGCATGACACTTCTGCATGATTCTGGATAAAAACCAAACATGGGTGAAGATGCTGAGAGAATATTTACACTTGCTAAAAACCTGCAAACCAGTATTGTTCTGAAAAAACATGAAGCTACAAATTCTTAAGAAAAACAAATGGAAGGCAAGTATCAAGGTAAGGTGAGAAAAGAATGGTGAACACTGAGTATTGAACATTTATTTTTGTACTACTTCAAACCCAGGTGTTACACACAAAGCTGATTGCATTTTAATAAAATACTGCCAAATTAAGTGAGGTCACACAACAGGGCTCTTGCAGCAAAGCACGCATGTGAGTCCTGTCTGCTGTTAGACTACAGCTGGCCCACTGCTTGCTTGGGCTATATGTGTTGGGAAGACGTATCTCCCCACTGCAGAAATTCTAATTTGTTTCAGAAATATTTTTTAAAGTTTCACTTGTGTTGAAGTAAGTGTGTTTTTAAGGTATCTGGCTAACATCAGAGTATTTAATTCCTCTGAGTAGACTGTCCTTAATTTGGGACACTGTCAAATGCTCAGTTTCCAATAGATGATGCCAGGATATCCCAAGCAAGTCTCTACTATGGCAGCACAGGCAAATTTGAGAATTCACCATGAAGAGAAGAGGTGAAAATATTTGGCACTCACTGTGATGTCTCTTCAGCAATATGGGACAAAATACCCAGGAGGATTTTTTGATAAATGCACTACTGAGGGTATGGATTGATTGGTTCTATCTCAGCACTGAACTAATATGCTCCCCTAAAGTTTTTTACGGTCTCTGAGTGCAGGCAGAACAAGATCAAGTTTGCTAGGGTGTGAGTGTAGGTAAGCATGAGCTTGTATTGCAGTATGTAATGCAAATATATCCTACCTCTCTCCACCTGTTGTCCCTTCAGTTGATTCACACAACCTCAAATATTTCCCCAGCTTAAAAGAACCCAGCCTTTCACTTATGTGAGATAAGATGCACCACTTTCAGGATCTGAACTACATTGGCACTGCTTTTTTTCATTCTTTAAAACCTCATAAAAAAAATTCTTTCTGTTTGTCTTCTGCAGCGAAGGAGCTCTGAAGAAAGAAGAACTGCATGAGTCATTTTGCTATCTCATTTCCTTTTCAGTCCACATGAAAATCCTATCAGTAGCTAATACAGCTTGATGTAGAATTAACTCTTATGGCATCTACTACATTACTTCTACGAAGCAATTACTGAGATCTCTGCCAGAAGTAGCTTTTACTGGGGAATCCAAACTGCCAGTGGCAGGAGGCCAGCAGTGAAGCATATTGGAGCCACAGTCCCTGGAGGACGATTCCTGCCTCTATAGATCTGATACAGATTCTATTTTTGTAAACATCTCCTACTCATGAACTTCATAGGCCTCTGCATATTTTCCACAGCTGAAGACACATCTTGCAAGAAGCATGTAGGAAGTTTCTCCGTGTCTTTCTGTGACAATGGTTGGTCACAAGACATTACATAAGGATTTTGAAGAGAACTGGAGAAGGAGACGGTGGACATTCATTTTCCAGAGTCTTTTCTCGGGAGGATAGACATGGTTGCCAATGACACCTCTGAGGACAGGAACAGACAAAAGGAGGATATTTTGCATTATTTGGTGCTTGGTGATGTTTCCTTGAAAGTGGGACATTAGTTGGCAAGATTTAGATTGGTTTTTTTTTTTCATTTTAGCTGGTTTTAGTGGTGGCTAAGGAAGATGACAGGGGCACATTACCTACTGTGATATCATCTGCATCCATGATAATTAATTGATGAAAAGAATAAATTTACTCAGCAGGTAAGACAGTGACAATAGCTTTGTATTTTATAAGCAGTGTTTCTTTGGAAGATGCTGTTCCAGTATTTGTAATTTATAAGATCTTTATATTTATATAGAGATACGGGGAACATCTGGTAAAACAGGTTTAATAGATTCATCAATGACCTATGGAGAAGATGAACACTGTTGAACAGCTGTCTCTTCAAACACAAACACTTAACAATTCAGAGCATAAGCTGGTCTTCAAGGTTATGATGGAAGCCTCCGGGTGGGTTTAGAACAAGTTGTTAAAAACTAGACTAGTTCTGAAACTGCTTTGTTCTGTGCTGTTATCAGCTCCTCTATCAGGCTAGTGACTCTATCAGTCACAAGGTGACTATCTTTAGCTTTGCTGGAGTTATGTTTTCCTCCCCACCCATCCCTGCCCAGACTTGCAGTGACCACTCTGTGTGCAGGGCATGGGGGAAGAGACCTTTGGAGGCATGGATCCTTGTCTGTTCCCAATTTACTTTGGCATACAACCCCAGAAAGAGGGGGTACTCCCCTAGGAGCACATGCTTTTGATTACGGCATCTCAATTTCTCTGTTGCATTCACAGCAAAACTGCAGGAACGGAGGAAGAAATAAGTCAAGGGATCTTTATATTGCACTTCCTCCAGCAGCATCCTTGACCTAGTTTGGGCAGCACTGAAGCTCTGTTTTGCAAACAGAAGTTGCTAATGGCAGTGACCTACAGAACACAACAGGTCAAACATTCCTTCCCTTTTGCCAGCACGCCCCTCACAACAGGGGCTGGGGAAGGGGAGGTTTTCAGCTCTGCAATAAACAGAGGGGCACATAATTTTACCCATCATACAAATATATTAGGAGGTTGCAAGGGGCTGTTTCCTACTGCTCCTTCCTTCTGAGATATGTAAAAGATCTGTCCATGTTTCTCTCTAGATAAATACCTTCCTCTCCCAAACCTCTATGAAAACTTAGTTTACAGAGATCTTTCAGACCAGCATTTAAATCAGCACTTATCAAACAAATTTTCTTCACAATTTCCTACATGAAACTGTGGCTCATTGTTTAAGAAAGTACCCACAATACTCAAGAGAAAATATCCAGAGCCTGTCAGAAAGTGTATTTCAAAGAAAACAAACCATTTATGTTCTGTCATTTACCTCCAGTTCCTTGCAGCAGCAGTGGGAATACTGATGCTCAGGAAGAGCAAGGACAGAAATTGTGGGGGACAGTTAGATTTATGCTCTGTTTCAGTCCCTTGTTCAGAGATTTAGTCCTGTCACTTCCCTCCTACGAGATAATTCTTATGAAATCATATTCTCATTAAACCATGTATTTCTTCAAAATGTAAAATACTTACTTTTCTTATGGTACTGTATGATAAACGTATTTTAAATGATTTTAGAAAGTTTGTTTTTGGCTTGATAAAAACTATAAACTGTTCGCTGATTATGAATTCCCTATTGCATAGAACCTACTGTACAGAAGAGCTGAGCAATAGGGTGAAAGCTGAGTCTTAACAACTCTCAACTTCTAATGAGAATGAAATTTGCTTTAAATATGGAGATTTATGTAAATATAAATAACACATAATATTATGTAAACATAATAAATAAAGGTGTGATTAAGAACCAAAAGATGGTGAAGTCTATCCTTTCATTACACTGATTATATTAAAAATGACAGATGAAGCATGGCTGTAGGTGCCAAGACGGGTATTGCCTCTAGCAGCTAAGTGATATTGATTTCAAATTAACAAAAATGAGGGAGCTGGTGGTATCAGGACATGTGAGACAGCCATAAGACAGACCAATAGTTCTGTGCAGTGAATGAATGGACGCTTGGGTATAATCCTTCTTTCCACTTATTTTTTTCTGCTGTGCGTGTCTGGCAGCAGCATGGGTGCTTGCCAGGTCCTATGTAAACTACCACCTCACTAAAGCAGCAGAAGAAAAACCCATGAAGAACTGGAAAGCAGCTTTTCAGGCAGGGTAAGTGCTAGGACTTGCTCACTTGCCTGTGGAATCACACCCTGAAGCAGAAGTCAGAGCAGGTTAATGTAGATGATACTGTAGCTTAATGAAAGGAAAGCCAAATGTGCATTTGCTATGACTTGGGATATGCCTTTGAGCTTGAGATAAAGTGATAGACAAACTCAGGGGGAATAAAGTAAGAAGAGTCAATGTGACTTGTCTGAAATCTTCACTGAAAAGGAAACCTCAGCAGAGTTCACTCCGTGCAGAAAGAAGGTACACAGAGGAACNAGGGAGAAGGGGATTAAAATGAAACCAGACTCTCTGAACAGAGGAAAAGAAATTGCCCACAGCTGTGTCAGCAATACAACTTCTCAGGCCAGGCTGAGGTGCAAATGCTGTTTGGTGGGGTTTGGTGAAACTGCTGAGGGCAGCTGTCCTGATCGATCAGTCCACAGGAGGCTGTGGATAACAACAGTTGGGCAGCCACTAACTTACAAAACATTTACCCCAAACAGGACCCATGTCTTAATATACCACTCTTTCCATCGCAGTCTGCTTTTGTTTCTCTTTTCCTTGCATTTTTAGCCCTGGAGATCTGCTTTTTAGAGATGGTGGAACACCTATGGTTAACATACTGCCAGACCTATTGTTTCCCAGTATTTTTACAACCTCGGTTAGAAAAGTGTAGACACATCAGGAAAAGTATCTTTAGTAAGCCATTCAGAAAAAACGAGATGAAAACTGATAGGTTTGGAGATATATGGGGGAGGTGGAAGGAGTGAAATAGGAAAAGAATTTTAACTGTGGAAAAACTTCATCCTCAGCAGAAATCTAATGCATTGTACCCAGTGATAAGCACTGTAGCACCAGAGCAGACTGGCCTCGGGCACCAGAGAGGAGGAGACTACGACCTCTTACACTTCAGCAGCGCCATGTTCACCATACATAGTAATACCTTTAATATCATTAAGAAGGAAAAAAAATAGCTGCATATATTCAGACAGTGTTTTGGGGTTTTTTCTGCCTTTGTGTTTCCTACATAGATTTTATTCCGTAAATTGACTTTATCTGATTAGACTTCCTGCTTATTGTTCCAGAGGGTCAGGCAAAATATGTTCTGTGTGAAGTCCTTTCTTTTCTTAATTTTTTCTTTATTTTTTTCCCCTTCCTTAGGCTGATTTTAAGTTGTGAATGGAAAAATGAGAGAACTTACCTACTCCTTGCTACTGCTGTTAATGAAGACTGATCAGCTGTCTTGAGTGACTTCTCAGCAATGCTGACAAGAACTGAATTTTCCAGGCACGAGGATGAGATCAAAATTGCTCACATGGGATAAGCAAAACTCAATTTGCCATTGCTAGAGATGGGTGGAAGGATGCTGGCAAGATCAAAGAGGGTTTTTGGGTGAAGGAAGCGCAAAAGGCCAGGGAGAAATTGAGCATTTCAGAGAGTGGAGGTGGAAGGAGCAGACTGGGGGGAGTCCATGGTGCTGGGGAAGCGAGCCAGGAGGACAGTGCCTGTTGCTGGTACCATCAGGTGAGAAGAATGTGGGCTGTGAAGGGAGCTGACCTAACCACACCTCCATCTGCAGAGATCCCTCCTCACTGCCATGTTAGCGGGGAGGACGTGGGAAAGGCCTCAGCGATCATCCTCAGGGCTGGGCTTGCTTCCTTCACGGTTATGCGGGGCTAGGGGCAGAGGCCGGGCGGCGCCGCACGCCTGAGCC
>VXAC01008324.1:171910-225673 GCA_013399225.1 Rhipidura dahli | reverse complement strand
GGGTGGCCCCTCGCAGCCCCCCTCCCGGCTGCCCATGCAGCGCCATTAGCTGCGTGCGACCCCTTCCCCAGCTCGGTCTCCCGCGGCGTGCGGGGCTCCGCGGAGCCGCTGGCCTAGGTGCTGGCAGCGGGGCGGCGGGACGTGCTCGGGGCCGGGGGTCGTCTGCCCGTGTCACCCGTGACGAAAGGTCGGGGAACATGTGGGTCAGTGCGGCGCCTCCGGAGAAGGGGGTGGGTGCGGGGCGTGCCGTGCCGTGCCGTGCTTCCCGAAGCGGGATCAGGCGGCCGGCGGCTGCCTCCTTTGCTCGGGAAGGGTTCATTGTTATCCGAGGATACATAACGTTGCATGATCTGCACGTCTTCTTCTCTCCCCCTTCCCCCTGCGTAGACTTCAATGGAGAAGAGCAAACAAAACTGAATCCCTTCCCTCTCTCAGAGCCATTGCAAGGGGACACAGGGGGAGGGCTAGCATCCTTCCACTGGGCCACGCTATGCCCATTTTTAACCAAAGGATCCCAAGCCTTCAGGCTATGTATCCCAGCTCTCTCCTCCTACACACATGCAGATACCAAGAGGTGCCTTGATCTTTAAGCACAGGTATCTACAGGGAAACACAGCATTCTGGGCACAATTTTGTGCCTTCAGGATTTTTTTTTTCTGTGCAAACCACAGGTACAGCTATCAGTTACATAGGGTATATCATTCAATATGCCAAATGAATCTCTGAGAGCAAAACGGAGTTCGTTTGGCAGAACGTATGTCTCCCAAGCTGGTCCACTCTGTCTCTCCCAAGAGTACACGGGCATCTGTGGAAAAAGGAGACCTCTGAGGACACCAGAATTGCACCACCACCCCAGACAGAGGGACTGTGTCGCCCCAGAGTAAATCGGAGGGACTATGTCAAAGCCTGGTGCTGTGACACTTCTTGTCTCAGTGGGAAAGCTCTTTGTGAGCACTTGCAGGGAACCATCTACTCCTGCAGCAGCAAACTTTAAACTACAGAATGCAGTTTCTGCTTTGGGAATTAATTCCGGCATCTAGCCTATGTCTCTTAGCAGTCTCAAATGTCCTCATGACCTAGAGAAATCTCTTACATCTTCTGTAAAGTCCACATGGCAAAGATCACTGCAATATTTCCGCTGAGATTCTTCAAGCTCACCTGGATCACTGTCTCTGTAGCATATCAGGACACGGCTTGCCTCCATCTCCTGCCTTGCCCCTGTCTCCACACACTCCCACTGCCGAGGGCATTATTATCCTGCTAGCTGGGTAATTATCAATACGCCTTTTATCGACGTGTGTCTGAACTGGCAGCGTTAATTCTTGGTCTCTCTTCACACGACGCAGTTGAAATAAAGAACAAACATGCATTTAGTAACATCCACTCTCCACTCCAAAATGTGGTTAAGCTGTCGTACTAACTACAGGTGTTTGTTCCTGTGCATGGCAGTGCTTTTATGATTTGTGACTTGGAATCTTGTGTTACAAAAACACCTCTTGTATAACTGAGCTGTTGCAAGTGTCATTCTCATACGAGATTATATTTATGTTTATATATATATTTATAAATGTCATACAGTTACGTGGGCATAGATGAAAACATAAAACAGCATCTATGCATTAAAATGTCGATGGGATAATGAGAGCTGGAAATTCACTTTGTCTGCAAATTGCAGTCCTTCAATACAGACCTTAATGGTACAGCTATTTGACTTCTCATATGATAGTGAATTTTGGTTGGTGTGATGTACGTTCATTCTTGATGGTAATTGCTTAGTGGACTGTAGGGACCTATTTGTACAGTTAACTCAGGAATTTTTCTTGCCCTTGTGTTTTGAAGCCGTGTGCTCAGGGGGATTGCCCAGCTATGATTCTGGTCTCTGTGGGAGTCAGGTATGAATGTAGTAACAGTGCCTGATGCCTGCTTCGTGTGAAACTTTTACACTGCTTTGCTTTAGAAGGGTCTTACTCTTTTCTCAGTCCTGCAGGCTGGATTTAGTGAAGGTGGGATCCTTGAGTTTTATTTGTACTCCTCCACTTCAGGAATTTTGTTCAGAACAATTCTTACCTGGTAACCTAGATTTTTGGCTCCAGCCTTCCTGGAGTTATTGAGAAGATTCTTCAGACGTATTTTGGGAAATCGGTGCTTTGAAGTACTAGTTCTGAGCTCTATGATGTGGTTGGAAACTAAGACCCTAGCATGAGCAGAGCTTTGTGTTCTCTCTTCCAAGTGTATCTGGTTAGATTTTTGCAGAATTAGTTCAGCATACAGGCTCTGGATTGCCTTTCCAAGACCAGGTATGTCCTAGAGAAAGGAGTGCTATGCTTGTATTGGTTTTACCTTGGAATTTGCATGGAGCAGATTTTGAACGCAGAATTCAAGAGGTTTTAATTAGTGATAGAAAACTCATAATCAGTCACATTTAGTTTATTCACCACACAAGGGCCAGTGCAGGATTGTGCCCTGAGCTTGCTCCAGGCCTTTTTCCATTCCAATTTTAAGCAAGCCACATGATTTCTTCATCTCCCACAGGGGTGTTTTACTATGATCTAGTTAGATGTCATAGTTTGCACATGTTTAGTGATGTGCAACTTTATATTTTCTTTCCTAAATATGAGTTTTCTGGTTATTTCTCCCTGGGGAAAAGTAATTGAGAGGGTCATGACAGAGCAGCTCCATATGTGATAACTTGAAATAGAGTCATAGAGCATCTTTAAATCTTATAGAGGACACTAGAATGGCAGTGATCACATTATGATTTCCTAAGGTATGAAAGAAGCTGAAAAGTGATCTTGAAAGGCTAACCTGATATCCAGTCACCTTCTCCACAGCTGAACCCAGTCACATCTCAATGTCATACGTGTTCTCTGTGTAACATGGCATGGTAGCAATTACACAATGAGAACTGGAGGCTTCTTCCTCTGGTAGTGGCTACAAGTTGGGTCTGTGTATTGGCCATACCCCATCACTGTTCCTAGAGAGCTGCCTAGCAACTCACATCATAGCTGGGTCTCAGTTTCAGGGAATGTACAGGAGAATTTTCACTGAGGTTGCTGGACAGTTAAGGCTGTAAAATTGAATTAGGAACTTTTAGACCTTTGAGTACCAACCAACCTCAATGCCAAAGATCAGCTTGATTGTTGTCCGTAGCTGAATTAGCCAAGTTTAGGGTTTCAGCTCTGCATAGGTATCTGAATACCTTTGTACCTTTGACTGCAGCTGAGACATCTCCTAACACTGGCTGTTCTGATTAGTGTGGCAAGGTTTCTCTTAATTCCTTGAATGGATTTAAATTAATAGAAAGCTCAAGCCTGTTAAGCTCAAGATTGCTCTCTCCTTTTTTCCAGTGATTTCTCTCAGTCTTCACACAGAAGCCTGCGGCAAACATGTTTTGCGAATGTGATGTAAAATGGTGGGAAAATATTCCAAGGCATTAAAAACTAATAGTACTTCTGTAGTGTGGGAGAAGAGGAACTAGCGTTGCTCATGCTGGGTGTCAGGAAAAAAACTTTTTGGCTGTGAAAAGTGTCAAGCACTGCGAGGGCTTTCCCCGAGAGGTTGTTCAGTATCCATTCATTGAGGTTTTCAAGACCAGGCTGGATAAAGCACTAAGTAATCTGGTCTAACCTCATAGCTGCCTCTGCTTCGAAAAGGAGTTTGCACTTAAGAGGCACCATCCAACTTTCATAAATCCCATGCTTAGGATCTAAACCCTGGAGTGGTTGCCTCTCTGAGTCGGGCTGGACCCACTGCTTTAGTCTTGCTCCTCCAGAGGACCCCAGGTCTTCTACATGTCATTAGTACACTCCTATACGTTGTCTCCATCACTGGTGTCCTTTAACTACTGGCAGTGCTGTGTGTCACAGAATTCCTCACCATGATAACCCCAGCTCTCAGCTGAATTCGTCCCCATGTGTTTTCGGTCTTGCAGTTTTGCAAGAAACAGCCCAAGTGACAGCAAGGCTCATGCACCCAGTACCAGTCACTGACTGTGCAGACTGGAAAAGGCAGTGCTATTTCAGCCTCTGTGTCAGATGTGATGTGCCAAAGCCAGGTGCCTGGCTTGCTGGGCTCCCCTTTACAAGGAGTGGTCAGTGTCCTGCCGGAGGCAGGGGTGTTTGCTTCCCACGTTGCTTTCCCACTGCGTGTTCTGTGCTAAGGGTAAATGAGTGGCTCGTAGCACCCACAGCAGGAGAGACAGAACCAAAGACCACCCACTCCTAACCCAGCCACTTTAGATTCAGCAGAGTGGGAGCAGGGTAGGAGGCTGACAGGAGAGGGGTAAAGCAGCTGGAGCAAGCAGTGAACATCCCCTGCATTTTTCTCCTTACTTATGCCCCCCACAGATCTGTAGGGGTGTGAAATGAGATCTGGAATGGCAAGTGTGGTCTACACACTTGGAGTGTGAATAAGTGAGACATCCACTCTGCATACGTACCTCACACATATCAAGTATGTATCAAGGTGTCCAGTTCCTCCCTCCTTCACCTTCAACATCTGAGTGAGTCAGTGAAAAGGAATAAAGAGAGGGAGGAACCTCAGAAAGGAAATGGTAATGCAGAAGGAGACTGAGTCATGAAAGTAGGGATATTTTCATGTAGTTGCATGCACGCAGGTGGAAGGGGAAGGAGCACAGAACTCCATGCAGAAACTGTGGGTGATGTGAGTAAAAAAGGGGCATCTGGGTATCTTGTTCCTCTCTTACTTGGGATAGAGACAAATGGAATAGAGGGACAAAGGAACACCTTTCCTTCCAGACCAGACTGCTTTGTGGCTGGTCTCATGTCACTGCTTGCATTTCTACCCAGTCTGGCTTTTCCTCTTTGGAGCAGTTCTCAATACAGTTGCTTTTAGAAACTCAAGTGAAGAGTTCAGGGATAAGAACTTGTTTCTGCCAGTAAGATTCTGAACAGAGGCCATCTCCCAGACCTAGCAGCCTGTTGTCCTGAAGGGTGTACAAACAGGTGATCTCTGAGACCTCCCTCTCCCCTCAGGGTTTCTGAAATACAGGTGAGTGGTTTCGAAGTTGCGGTGGGGAGAGGCTAGCAAAGAACATGACTGCATAAGCCTGGCTTTACAAGGCAACAGGTCCTAAAATCACATGTGCAAGGTAAGTGTGTGTCAAAAGCAGGCATTAGGGACAGAAAACTGCCTTTGGCATGTCGGACTGACCTAAGACTTTTTTGTGTGTGTACAATGCAACAGCTGGGATTTGAGGAACAGAGCTGAGGAAGAGCATACCGACTTTGTGAACTCTTATGGACAGTAATATTGAAAGAATTATGAGAGAAATTACAAAGGAGCTGGTGAAAAAATGGAAGTAATGAATTCATCGTCATGACAGAGCTGGGAGTCCTAATTCTATAGACTGGTGTGTATTGAAGCAGAAAAAGTGAGCTAATCAATAAGTTTTTTAAGCCTGCTTTCTTGGGGGGAAGTAGAAAAAATAGTTTTCAGCTCATTTGATAAGGTTATGCTCTCCAACAGCAAACAGCTGTGATTTTAGACTGATACTTAAAACAACCAATTCAAGATGATTCACACTCATGAGTTTTTAAGCACTTGGGATAAAAAGTCAGAGCTGTATTTTATAAAGTCTTGAAATAGTGAGGAAGATCTCATGTGAATAGCTGGGGTGTTAGCACAGCTTTAAAGGTTTTGTGAGATTACCTATGTATTTAATTTTATCATTTTGTTAAAATTTCCAATAAAATGTTAGAAGGACAACATACCAGTGAGAACAGGCTTATACAAAACAGAGCCTGTCAAGCTATAACTTAATTTCATGACTTTATGAGACTCCCTGCAGCCAAGTACTTCTTTGATAGAAGTACCTTTACTTACAATCGTGGTAATGGTGGTAAAGTATGAGATTGGTAAAAGATAAAACCTCCAATCAGTTAGCAATCAGCTTAGCACCACGTGATTCTTTGACTACTAATGTATGAGTACGGTAGATTTCAAGTGCATCTAAATTCAATAGATGGCAAAATAGTAACAAGCAAAGAATAATTGTTGAAAAACTTGTGGCTCTGATTTTGCCAAGTACCGCGTGATTTTAACATACTGCTCAAAATCCTGAGGGAGATGGAAAATACTGATAAACTTGGTAGTATCTGGAATGACTGGAAATACTGCTAAAAATGAAAGTAACAAGTGAAAGTGATGAATCACTGGTACAGAACAGTTTGATTCGTTTTGAGTACTGACAGACAGTGTGTGTTTCAATCTAACCAAATATGAGTTCATGTATCTAATGGCAGAGTGTGAACAGTGTTTACAGGACCAGAATTCTATGTTAGAAAACAGTCACACTAAATAAACTTACAGATATTGGAAGTGGTAATCAGTAGATCAACAGCTACTACTGAGATGCTGCAGCCAAGGAAGCTGATGTGGTTCTTTGATCTTGAATATTGAGTAGGAGGAGAGAAATGCATATTTGCCTCTGCATTTGGACCTTTTGAAAAAAATTATTTTTCATCTACTTTGTCTAATTCTATTATTATCACTTTGAGAAATACTGCAAAACTGAAGCATGACGAGAAAATAAGCACTGAACTGTGAATAAAAACTTACAGAAGTAACTTGATGACAATCTTTAAGTGTTTGACAGAAGGAAAAAAATACCTCAAAGTCATCTGACTCTTCAGCCTAGTAGAAAACTGTTAAGATGTGATAGAAGGGTGGCAGATACATTCAGATTGGAAATGAGGCAAAAATCAAACAGTAAAAATACTGAACTATTGGGATAATATACTAAGAGTTGTACTGAGCCCTCTGTCACATGAACACAATAAAATCAAGATTTTAAAAAATGCTCTAGTTCAAGCACAGCAACAGCAAGTATAATTAACAAAGGGAATAAATACCTTTAGCCTCTCATATTTTAAGGGGGTCGGAATAGATGATCAGGATGTTTCTCTGTGAGTTTCAGCTACACATTCCCAAGCCCAGGTGTATAGTAGACTTTTAAGTGAAACATACTTTTTATATCCTGGAATGAATATGGTTGTATTTGCAGATGCTAATCAGACATAGCTCATGGGGAAAGTTTCAGTTCAAAATTTCTAAGGTGTGCTGGAGAAAATAGTTTGGTGACCCATATGGTGAGCATGTGGACTGACATTCCACATGGGAAGAAGAATTTTAGGGTTTATACTACTGGCCACTTATATTCACTGGCCAGGATGGTGACAGAAAGCTGTGACAGGCAGAGGAAGATCAAAGGGGCTATGAAGGCAGGAAACTCGAGGGGCTGCAGATTAAATGTTTACTTCAGCAGCTATTCCAAGAGCCTGTAAAAGGCAAGTAACTTGCCTTTTGCATTGATTAGGAGGACTTAGTGCATGATGTTACTGCTAAGGAGGCTTCAGGTGACTCAGAGAGATTAAGACCACTGCAGAACATCACCACCCTCCAACCCCAGCCTCAAAATCCCAACCATTTTGTATCTGTTCACTGTGGAAGAAGTTGTGGATTTTATCCTGTGGAACTTTTCCTTGTTGGAGATGCATCAGATCAGCTTCAAACCAAAGCCTCGGTGAGGCTGTAGAGCAGGTAGAAGAAAAAGTGGCCAGATGGTATTCATGCAAGGCTTCTGGTGAAGTTTGAGGCTGAAAGAGCTGAACTGCAGATTGTTGTCTGTAATGCTTTCCATTTACTGTGGTACAAGAAGATTGGAAGGTGGATAATGTGATGCCAGTTTTTAAAATGATTCTGAGATCTGGAAAACTATAATCTAGTAAACAAGATATGCCTAGGAGGCAAGCTAATAAACATTACTCTGAAGAACAGAATTAGTGCATGCATGGACAGATAAGATGTACTGAGAAAGAGTTAACCCTGCTGTTGTCAGCGGACATCACAATTTATTAGTCTTAGAAGGGGTCAAAAAGCAATATGGACAAAGGAGGTCCAGTGGCAATAGGACCACTTAGATTTGCAAAGCACATTTGTAAAGGTCACTCACCCCAGGCTGTTAAAAGACATGAATCTCTGTTGAGTTAGAGAAGTTCCTTAAGTAGTTGGGTAAAGATAGGAAGCAAAGATTAACATGGAACATCAGTTTTTCACAGGATATTTTTTCAGATTTGTGCATATCCGTAAATGATATGAATATCTTTTCAAATTTGTTCATATCCGTAAATGATGTGAAAAAAGGGGGGGGGGTTTACATAATGAGGTAACAAAGTATGATAATAACAATAATCATTTGGAGGAGCAGGCAGAAAACTGCATGTAGTGATTTGAAAAAGGATTTCACAATATTGAATTACTAGGTCATTTGATTTCACAATATCAAGTGACATAAATTATGGCTGAAATTTGATGTGGGTAAATGTAAAATGATGCACACAGGCAAAGCATTTCTAGTGTTACATTTGCAATGATAGAGGTTCTGAGTTTACTATTACCATGCAGGAATGAGATCTTGGGGTCATAATGTGTAGCTTAATGCATAGTACCACTGAAAATGCCAGTCAAATGTTAGCAATTAGGAAAAGAATAAGAGAATAAAATGAGAAACAGCATTATACTATGCATATATTCATACGGTGACCTTACTTTGAATATAATGTGCTGTCCCTAATGGTCTATTTCCATTTCAGAAAGGCCATAATCAAACTGGAAAAGATTCAGAAATGGGCAGCAGAGACAATCAAAGGTATAGTGTGGTTAATATGAAAGGAGCCATTTAAATAGACAGGGATTTCTCAAGTATGAAAATGAGATGGTTAGGGATATGACATATCTATAAAATCATGAATTTTCTCTGGGATAGGAACAGTATGGAGGAAAGGATGAGGGAAGCCTATTTCATTATCAATTTTTAAACAGAATCTAAACATCAAGTGCAACTAGCAAGCGGTAAGTTTCAAACAAAAGTCAGTGCTTCCTCATGTAACACAGAATTCAGTTGTGGAAGAACTTGACATAGGATGCTACGGGTACTAAAAGGCTTTTATTTTATTTTAGAAGTGAACAGATGAATCCTTTAAAGATGACTAAATACAGAGGCAATGTCTGTCTTGGGAACTACTTGAGGTGTAAATTGTGACAGTCTAGGACGAATATTCTGGGAAAATATCACTGCTGTTTCCTGTGTTTGAATACTCTTTCTTACACATCCACTCCCACTTCAGGGACAAGCTGATACCCATTCCAAAGAAATACTAAATACCTCCTTTCCCACCACTCCCCAAAAGAAGAGAATGAAGAAAAGAAACCAGAGAGGAAAAAAACCAATCACTGAGGAGTAGGGGGTGGGAAGAAGAAAACAAAGGGAACAGACTAGCAGGCTGAAACCTGGAAGACAGGGAACCAAGGGCAAACAGTGAGCAGAGCACCCCTGTGTTCCCATGATATCCAGGGACTGGTAGATGCTGCCCAGTGATGCCCTGCCCAGAGCATGGGAATTGAAATAGCACTGTTAGTTACTGGGGTCTTGGGTTTTCCTCCTGGAGCTGGACATAACCAGCTTGGTGAGAAACAGGACAGCTAGTAAGAGGATGCAGACATTAGCAGGTCTTGGGATAGAAACTGTACAAGTGGAGATGTGAGAAGTGCAGTTGGAATCAAAATAGTAAGTTCTGGAGGAGACAGAAGACTGGCATGTGTGGTGTGCCAGTCTCCCTCTGACTGCAGAAAAGGCCTGACTTGGGGAGTCCTGTGAAGAAACTTGTGTCTTCTGCTTGATGAAGGATTTTTTCAGCTGGTATTCCCCAGGGTCCATGGAATTAGCTCAAAGTAGAAACTGGCCAGGAGGGTTCCTTCTTGTCTTCTGACAATGAGTGGACCTACAACCATGTATCATGGGTCTAAGGAGTTGTTAAGGCCGTGTTTGGGCTTAAGGGGGAGGTTGAACAAATGATGTGTGTACCTGACAGAGATAGATGACTGCTCCCTTGTCATGAGGACAACCAACAGAGGGAGTGGGGTAGCCCTTGGGGGGGATTGGAAGAGCCTTATGAACACTGAGTACCCCATGAAGGTTGCTCTGTGTAGGTGTGGATGCCCTCAGGGACAGCAGGGAAAATTGTGGGGTGGGATTAGGGCTGGATGGGATGGTGATGTATGGCCACACCTGAGCGGGTGCAGGGCTGGGCACTCAGTGCCTGCAGCTCTGCCTGGTGAGCTCAGCCCCTGCAGTCTCAGTGCCAGCAGCTCTTGGTCATTTTCCCCAGTTGCTCAGGAAAACCATGGAGCTCTGTCTGGTGAGGACACCTGAAGCACTGGTGGTGGCTTTCTAGGGTTGGGAGCAGTTTCTCTTACCAGATATCTGCTGGAAATACAATAAAGCAGAGAGGAAACAGACTGGGAGTTTCTTGTAGTATGTGTAAGAATTGACTGACACAGCTGGTGAGTGAGCCAGCCCGGGAAGGCACCTGCTGGACCTGTTGTTTGTGAACAGAGAAGGACTTGTGGGTCCTGTGGTGGTTGGAGGCTGTCTTGGGCATAGCCATCACACATCAGAGCAGTAAGGAAGGGGGTCAGCAGAGCTGCCACCTTGGACTTATTTAGGCCACTTTGACTTGTTTAGGAGACTTTCACAGAGTCCCCTGAGAGGCAGTCCTAAATGGCAAAGGAGTCCAGGATGGGCATTCTTCAAGAGGATGTCCTAAAGGTGCAGAAGCAGGCTGTCGCCATGTGCTGAAGGATGAGCTGATGGGGAAGAAGACCAGCCTGGCTGAACAAAGAGCTCAGTTTGAAACTCAGGAAATAAAGAGAATGTATCACCTTTGGAAGAAGGGGCGGGTCATTCAGGAAGACTTACAGGGATGTTTTGAGGTTGTGCAGAGAGAAAATTAGAAAGGCCAGAGACCAACCAGAATCTAGTCCGGCCTGTGTCATAAAAGGCAATAAAAATGTTTCTATAAGTGCATAAGCAGCCAAAGGAAGGCTAAGAAGAATCTTCGTCCTTTATTGGATGTGGGGGGAAATGCAGTGACAAACAATGAGAAGGCAGAGGTGTACCCTTTTTGGGGAGAGTGGTGACAGGGAGTCAGCAGCCTCAGTGCCTCCTGGCTGGCTCTGACCACTGCTGCTGTTCCAAGCTCAGATGCCTGGTGAGGACTGTGACCAAGTGTGTGATGGCTGTGGTGGAGAAGGGTGTAGCTACCTGGCTGTACACTCTGGGGTTGTCAGAGTGATACCCGACAGCTGAGGAGAGGCAGGTAAGGAGAGTGGAGCCTGAAACTCCTGATCTGCCACTGTCCCCATGTGCTGGTGTTTGGAGCGGGCTCTTGTTTTGTCCGTCCCACAGAGAGGGACCGGGAGCATCCCTGAGGTGAGAAAGGTGCGTTGCGATCTGTTGGTTGACTCTTGAGGAGCTCTGGGGGTGGTTCTTCTTCCCCACTGTTAAGGATGGAACTACAGCATGTAGATGGCACATCTAATAGTGTTCTTATGCTCCAGGACAGTGTCTGTTTGATGTGCTGGCTACAGGAGGATTAAAATTTAAACATGTATGGAGAGCATGGTATGAAACTGCCTGCTGCCTTTCTGTGAGGCTGGCTATGGGCCAGCCAGAAAGGGCTGCTACCCTGGTTCATATTGACGTTTTCATACTTACTGTGCTGAGTGAGGCCCCTGGGGACACATTCTCTGCACTTCAGAGGAGCAGTGAAGAATGAGGATGAACCCATCCCTGCTGTTCGTGCTGGCTGATACTTGTTCTGCAAGTGAGACAGGGCTCTGAGGTTTGGGGTTTTTAAAGTTTGTGTTAATTGGATGTGTTTCGTTTTGCAGTACCTCCTTAGCCCAAATGACATGATGGCTTCTCACAGCAGAGCTGCCTGTGTCTAACATTAGGCTCTATGCTCCTCTCCTTTTACTTGAAGCTATGCAGTTGCCTTTAATGCTGGTTTGAAAGTTGTTTCCAGTCAAGAAGAAAAACGTAGGTGTTGCAGCTTTGTTCATTAATTCTACCTCCTAAACAGCTCTGAAAAGGGACCTGCCTGCAGGGAGAGGCAGAATGGTCTGGAAAAGTACTCAAATTACCTATTCAAAGCAAAGATCCTGAGAACTGCCCATCTGATTCCTAATCTTACAGGCGTGTCAGACCTGTAGGTGTTTCCATTTCTCATCAGAAATTTGAAAGACATCTGTTCTGTGGAGACCAAGACATTTCTGTGCCTTGATGAGCACCAAACTGTTCAGCTCTGTCTCCTCCACAAAAACAGGGGGTTTTTTTCTGTTTCTCTTCTACAAGTGACCCTGTTGGTAGGTGCCAGCAGCAGATAACTAATTTTTATGCTTCCTTATGCAGTACAAACTAGAATTCTTACAAAATTAGCTGAATAACTTGGGTTGACAGATTTCGTTCAGAAGTTCACCTCAGGGAGAGCTCTGGTGACAGAGGTTTGTTCCTTTCCTTGATGACCTTTTGGATAGCTTTGATTGGCTCTGTGTAAAGCAGGGAAGAAAAATGTCTCTATGGTTATTCTAGCCACCCATCTGTCAGTCCTTCCCAGTAGCTTAAACTGCTTTAATTTCAACCACATTTGACAAGACACGATGATGTTGTGTTTGACAAAGATACACACTCCCACGAGCATCATGAAAACTGGTATCAGGGAAAGAACAATTTAAAGACTGATCATAATTACTGCAATTACATTTGTTGTTTTCTTAGTTGTTTTGGGGGAAAAAAAAGGGAATGGAGAGCAATAATTGAATCATTTACTCTAAATATTCATCTTTATCAACATTAACATTGGCTACCAATATCAAATGACAAGGTTTCTGCTCTCTGCTGGAAACTAACATTTGAGAAACAGAAGAAAGTGTGCTAACGGGGGATAATAGCAGTGCTGGAAAGTCATTGCTTAATTGAAATGTTTCTTGTGTTAATTGCCATGACACATCAGAAAGCAAGTAACACAAATACTTATTTGGTATATGGTGTAGATCTTCACCAGCATGATGTTCAGAAGGGAAAAGCAAAATTCAAGACTCTAAAACTCTGTTCATCTGCTTGGTGTGGAACAA
Organism: Rhipidura dahli; assembly: GCA_013399225.1. NCBI lineage: Eukaryota > Metazoa > Chordata > Aves > Passeriformes > Rhipiduridae > Rhipidura > Rhipidura dahli. Next base: position 212,680 of record VXAC01008324.1, on the reverse strand, counting down.
AATAGAGAAGACAAATTGGAGATGATGTTTAGCATCCAGCACAGAAGTTACAACACAATAGATTATTAAAGGCTGTAGATGCAGATTAAAGTCACAGGTGCAGAAGCCTGATTCAAGCATGGACCTTGGCACATGAACAGAATGCAGGCACAGGTACCAAATATAGAATCTATTAATGCACACTGGTAACAGCAATCCAGAAAATGTCAAGAGGAAGCCCAGGGAGAATGGGCTTGTTTAGATTAAGTTTTGAGTAATTCAAAACAAGGTGATTTTCTTATGATCACAGAAATGCAAAGAAACTGAAAATATGTCCAACTAAGACATCCTGTGTCTTCATGGTAAATTAAGGTATGTGGAAAAACGAGCTACAAAAGTAGTAAAAAAGTAGTTTGATACTCAGCAAGGTGAGGTGAAGTCATACAGGTGTTTTCTTTGATTTTTCTGGGGCATTGATCAAAATGATCACTTTGCTTGGGAATGCTTGCAACACACATTTCCTAATTTCTGAGAGTCCAAAGTTAGGATGCTCAAAAAAAACCAAAATAAAGCAAGAATTCAGGAAAATTATATTTTTTCCCCCATGTTTCTTCCTCTTTAAATGTTTTTAATCTTTATTATTTGGAAAGACTTGACTTAAAAACAAATCTTCATTTTTGCCGTAACAGTAGTGTGAGAGAAAGAGGGATGATATTTTCCCCCCAGAGGCTTAAATGACTTGAGTTGGAATGTTACGTCAGTTGTAATGGAGACATCTTTTTCTTAGGAATGTTTTTGCAGAGTTTGTTTTCATCTAATTTGTGTTAAAAAAAAACCAAAGCAGCCATGATCTGAAATACTGTGGTTTAATGTATTTATGTATTTCGACTGCTTTCGTTTTCCCTCTGTGCTTCACATAATTAGCTTCCTACTTCTTCCTCAGCCATCTACTGAATCTTCCAAAACGAGGATGAAATCTATGATGTTAAAAAACCCCAAACCCAATAATAATTTTTAAAATAAAATGAAGACATCTTTTAAAAGTTCAATGAAAATGAATCCCCTCTATATCCTTTCTCTACACATCATACTGAAACAATGACGAGGAAATCGGAAACCCAGTTGTCTTTCAACTTTCATCACCTCATTTCAGGACATCTGAATGAGAAATCTGATAGCATGTTTGTAAAAATTCCACTTTAAAATTAGCTTTATGACCCACTCATTTAAAAGTTCTTATCAGCTTGATACGGAGAAGAGCAAATACTATTCTGTGAGAGGTGATTGATCATAGAATTACAAATGGAATAGTCATGATGATTAGCAGAAGCTGGAATGGAAGATGAATAAGAGAAAATAAATTGTATTGGAGAAGAAATGTACCATTACAAAAGCAAAAAAACCTCTACTAATTGTAGGGAGAGGGAGGTTGACAAGAGACTGGATGAAAAGAATACTAATTTGCAAAGAACTGCTTTCAGTTTCTGTTTTCCTACTTCACTCTCCATACTTTTTTTCTGATTTTCCATGTTTCTTTCCTTCCATCTGTCAGAGCAGAACTCGTTTTTTCATGTCTTGATCTAACATGGGTTTATGTTGCTCTTGCTATTTCTAGCCCAAGAGCAAAAAAGCCACTAACCTTTACTCAACTTTCAATAAGAGAAAGTAATGTTGCCCCAGGCCCAACATCAGTTAGAACACATACATTTTCTTTTCAACCAGTGTATGATGTTGTAACTTTTCAGCAGATATGACTGCATTTAGAAGCATGTAACAGATGTTAAAGAGTTATTTTCTCTTGATATATTTCTCTCTTAGTACCCATGAAACTGTTCAGACCAAGAATTTATTTTCAGTAATTATTCAGTCTTTATAGAGCATGCAAAATCACATATTACTCACTCTTGTTCCCTGAACTAGGTAGATGAGCTGTTTCAACTGGAAAGAAACAGTAGTAAATAAATTCTGTACGTCTTTAGTTCTACTCTTACAGAACAGGTGTGGACTTTGAGACAAATAATTGTTTGATGTTCTTCTACCATTTGATGCTACCATCTCCCAGAACAGTATTCAGCCTGGACAAGGGAAAGCTCCTGGGAGACCTTGTTGCACCTTCCAGTACCTAAAGGGGGCCTGAAAGCTGGAGAGGGACATTTTACAGGGGCATGGAGGGATAGCACCGGGGCAGTGGCTTCAGAATGGAAGAGGGTTGGTTTAAATTCGCTAATAAGAAGAAATTCTTTACTGTGAGGGTGGTGAGGCACTGGCACAGGTTTCCCAGAGTAACTGTGGATGTCCCATCCCTGGAAGGATTCAAGGCCAGGCTGGATGAGGCTCTGAGCAAACCTGGTTTAGTGAAAGGCGTTCTTGTCTGTGGCAGGGGGGTTAAACTAGATGATTTTTAAGATCCCTTCCAACCCAAACCATTGTGGGGTTCTATGATTATTTTCCATACTCTGACACTCCAAGGAAACCATCAGTGGGCTTGTAGCATTGAGAGCAAAGGCTGAGTGTCATTTGCTGAACTTTGGGTCTGTCAAGTCACTTGTGCAGAGCAATAGGCTCCTCTTTCTTTGGCTGGGGTGGAGGTGTCTTTGCAGTGCATGCCCAGAATGGTGCTGCAGCCTGTTTGGAAGTGAGCCAGGGTGTCTCTCGACTTAGAGAAGGGCCACAGCATTATGCTCAGAAAAAGCTGAGAGTACAGGAGAAAGGCTTTAGGTAAATGGAGATGAAACAGATGTGACACTGTTACCTGCACTGAAGGGTTCTGAGCAGCTGCTTTCTGCTCTGGAGAGGTGACATCTCTCCTGCCTCTCCAGCATCTCTGTCCTGTTCAGCTCTGTGGCAGCAATGCCCCAGCTCGCCTCTTCTAGTGTGAAGGGTTGCAGGTGGAGGGAAGGAGCACAGACAGGAAAAGGCAGCTGGATCCCAGCATTCAGGGGCAGGTTCCCACCCTCCTCTTTGCACCAGTTTTTCCTCCCACTGACCTGTGCTGGTCCCTCAGCTCTCCCTTACAACAGTCAACCTCTCCACTCCCTCCCCTCTAGATCTGCACTTCTCGGTAGTGCTCCCTCCTTCTTCCCTTTGCCCCTTCCCTGCTCAGGGGGACTGAGTGCAAGTGTATTCCATCCTAGGCCACAGCCAAACCTTACAGCTGGTGCACTTGGGACTGTCAGCTGGGCTTTCACAGCTCTGCCTGCAGCTTCCCTTGGCCAGAGATAATTCTAGCTCTAGGAGGTCTGCTTGGACCCCAGAGAGAAGAGGTTCCCAGCTGCAGTGGTAACAGGCAACTCACAAGTGGCCCATTAAGCCCTTGCTCCTCTTGCTTGAGTACAGAAATGCCCAGATCTCCCTCTCTTGCTTGGCTGGACTGAAGGTTGCCAGTCCAGTCGGTGGCAGTGCAGTCAGCAGGAGCTCAGTGGGGCCCCAACGTGCTTGTCAGGAGAACAAGTTAGGAGGATCACAGCCCTGAATAGTGCTGTTTGCCATGCTCCTCATAGCCATGTCCTCCTGCCTTCTCCTGAATTCTGGCTGTGTCTGACCTCTGTGCTCACCTCTGTAGCACACAGTACAGGAATCCTTTTTCTTTTGAGTTCCCTGAGTTGTAAGGAACTGCAGAGAACAGCAGCTTCACTCAGCCTACTCAGAAGCACGTGGAGGATGCTATTGAAGCACTTGGTTCTAATGATCCTGGTGAACAGAAACGCACTTCGGATGTGAAGGAAAAAACATTCCTGAGTTCTTTCATAAAGGGATCTTCCTGCACAGCAGAAATTTGAGATGTGAAGGTGTGGTGGACCCCACAATATGCAAATACCATCGTCTTTCTGATGTTTTTCGTATTGCCATGTTTAGCATTTTTAGGGGACAAAATTGGGGTTTTTTTACCATTTTGAATTCTAGCTGATGAGTGCCTTAGGCTGCCCACCCTTAAGTTCCTCCATGGCTCCTGCAGGCCTCTGTGGGGTGACGTGCAGCATCTCTCACCTGTCAGAAGATTTCTACCTGGGAAGTGCAGTGATGAGCACTCTATAAATGTGCCAGCGCTGCTAGAATGAGCAGGGGGCTTTGCATATGTCTGTGGAGGAGAAATTTGCTATAAAGAGTAAAAAAAAAAAAAAAGTTAGAAGATCATGAAAGTAGAACCATTCCCATTCAATCCAAACAGACTAGACACTGCTGAATTAATCCCAGGAAGAGATGATCATTTGGGGGTTACATTTCTTGACAGATTCTAGGAGGCTCAGGTGTAAGGACAGTACAGTTGTTGCTCTATGACATGGGAGGAAATAACTTTAAACAGAGTTTGAGCATGGCACACAGGCTGAAGGCACAGTAAATTTCTGACTGCATAGAGCAGTCCTGGTTACCTAGTTGACTACTTATATGTGCTTCTTTGCATTATGTTTCACTTTTTAAACTTAATCATATTTAATTTTTTAATCTTAATAAGATGTTATCATTTGTATTTTATGTGGTTGATATTTAAAATTTGAAGTGTAATGGCAGATATTAAAAAGGTCCTTAATCTTGCTGAGAATGGCATAGCAAAGGCTCCAGCAGCTCTAAGCTGATGTCCAACCAATTCAAACCATGACGGTGAAATGCCTTTTTAAGGGATGATGGTTTGATATTGAAAGGGAATATTAAAGGAATTGGTTCTTTCCCAGTCACACATGATGAGTGGATGAATCTGTACTTTAGCCAAGCATGCATCATGCTTGAGAAGAACACAAGTGACTAGTCTTCATATGGAGATACCTGTGTAAAGTGTAATAGTTGATGATGTACAGGTGGTCTGATTAAAAATGGAATGTCTGATTTAGGTCTGTTGTGGCCTTGAACTCAGTGATTCTCCTGCTTGCTTAGCTGAGTTGGCTTAAGACTGATAGAACAAATTGTAGTGGCATTCCACAGAAGCCTGACCAGAGGTGTTCCCACAGGAAATGAGGTGATTGCAGTAGACTGGAAGGGACTGAAGGATGTGGACCAAATCAATATGGACAGCACGAGTTCACTGCATGGCAGCAGCTTCCATCGACCTTCCACTGAGGTGAGTGCCTGGCCCGGGGCTGCTTGGCCAAGGGGATCGGGAAGTTTGAACTCTGAGTTCAGAAATGGAAGTTGTGCATCACTGAGGCGTCATCTGCGAGAGGACCAGAATGCCAGTGAGCTCCTGAGGATCATACCTGTGTAGTTTGGCTTGCTCTGAACAGAGTTGAGTCACTCCCTTCACAAGATCCATAGTGAGTAAGAATTTGCAAATGAAAGTGCTTTTTAACCACTCGTGATGGAAGTGGAATGCAGCATGAGAGAAACAGTGGCAGTTCTGACAAGCCTGTAGGCCTGCATTCCTTGAACAAGGGGTTTGCATTGGAATGTCCAGCACTGTGTCTGTCCCAGCTTCAGCAGCACAGCCATGAGATCTTTTGAATAAGCACATTTGCCTTCATGTTGAATTTTGGAGCTGCATTCACTAGTAACTCACAGCCAATTGACTTACCATGCAGTATCTTAAGGGCTGGTTCATTGAATTATTGCAGCTTCTGCATTCTTAGATACCTAAATCTTCAGCTTTGTGAGGTTCAGGGTATGCAATGATGTTTAATTAAAAATCTATTTTAAATGCGTAATATTTGAAGAATCACAAAAAATGTTCACAAATAACCTTAACAAATAACATACAGTTTGCAAAACCTTGGAAAGTGTTAATAGGTGTATATATACATAGGTATTTTTATTTTGTTTGGCTACCTTGCTGGCTTGGAATGTAACTTCAAGACACTTAAGAGTTTCATGGAGTCCTGGCAGAAATTGTTGGGCCTGATCTTGTGTGGAGAATTCAGTCAAATCAAAGCAAATGATAAAAGTCAATGAGCATAAACTACACCTCGGTGAACATTTTGATTTATATGAATGGATACCATAGGTATAACATGAGTCATCTAAATTTCCCTGAGTGTCTCCATCCCCAAACCCAAGATGCTGAGATGTGAGTCCTCCCAGCTGAGGGAAGCACACTGTGAATTGGTACTGCCATGGCTGATGCGGGAAACCTTTCTGGTTTGCGAGGTGGGGAGAGCCGGAATGGACAAACCGAAACACACTGCAGGAGAAAATAATTTCAGCAGAATTCCTTTGCTTGCTGTAGGACACTCAAAATGCAAAGGTAGTGTAGCTCCTCCTTGTGTTAACCTCAAAGTGGTGCAGCCCACACTCAGGAGGGGAGCCTTGTGAAAAGGTGCTTTTCTCTTTCTTACTCTGCCACCCCACTCACTATTCCACCTTCAAACACCTACAGGCACCATAATCACCAACAGGGAATGAAACCAGCCTGAAAGACAAGTTTTTTTAATGGCATACCATAAAGGAGTGCCTGTTGGTTATGGCAAACTACTGGAGTTGCATGTTCTTTGTTACCCTAACGAGGTGCCATTCTTTGCTTCCTTTAGCAAACACGGACGGACTTCTCCTGGGATGGTATCAATGTGAGTATGCACTGTGTCACTTTGCAAATGTCTACACACAGGAAGACCAGCATTTGTCTGGCATTGAATGCAGTGGAGACCAAAATGGGAACATGAATGAAAGTCCTTAGTGCCACCGAAATTCTGGGAGTTGTCTGCGATTCAGAGGATGGTGATAGATTTTTGTTTGCTTCTGAGTCTTTTGCTGTCTGGCAAGTATTTCAATATGCAGGTGGCTACTGAATTGCTTTCATCCTTTTTGGGGCAATTTCATATGTTCTGGTTTTGAGATTTCTGGGCGCTGCTACATAAGAAAGGTGTCTGCCCAGCATGTTTTAAAAAATCAGTAGTCCTTGATAAGAGCATCATTCGATCTTCTCCAGGAGTTTGGGAGAAGTGTCTCCCTCATTGGCAGTTGCACACAGAAGTAAAAGTATTCTTAATATCTCCTAGGGTAGATGGTAGTACCAGTTAACTTCAGTTAAAAAGCACATGAGAAACAAGCAAACATTTTAATTACACGTGTTCCTTTTGCTCTTAACACCTGTGCCCTGAGAAAATTTTTTTTCTTTTTCACTAATGCAGAAACGGCATTGTGAAAAAGGATTAATAAATATTTGTTCTACTGGACTTTTTTTTAAGGGTACTTAAAAAATATTTTCACGTAAGTTGGCTTTATAGTTTTGTACACTTAAGGGCAGGTTTAGCAGCTCCCTTTTGAGTAGTATAAGTATTTTCTAATTCCAGATACTTTGAAAACTTTAAAAATATCTAGTTTTCCGGTACTCTGTGTTTTGAAAGCACTTGAGGCACTGAATATCAAGGGGACATATTTTTAACTAATTCTCACCCTGCTGATATCTCTGTCATTGTGGCACTTATGGCTTGGGATCTTTTGCCTGGGATCAATTATGGGAACAAGTTGTGTGGGAAAATAATGGGGCATGCAGCAACTGTCTGGAAGAAAGTTGTCATTTGTTTTCTCCTTGCTGCACCCCTGTCTAGCTGAAAGCAAAGCACACAAGGTCATGTTTCCTTAAAGAAAGTAGAAGACAGTTTCCTTACTTGCAGTTTCCTGTTTTCCAACCCATACAGAATCCATGGAGCTCTTTCATAATGCAGCTCTTACCCAGTGTAATTCCATAGATCTTTGGTACAGAACCTGGGTCATGAATTTCCTTCCCTTCCCATTCATTCCTGCCTTCATGTCACAGCTCTTCAACCTTGCAGTAGCAGGAGCCCTCTGCAATTTACTTTCTTTGTTGGATGGGTTCCATGAGGCAGCTCACAGCACAGCCCCATGGCCGTCTTGGAACAAGTGGGTGGATACTGAGCAGCAGCACCCAGGCAGGAGTGACCAGTGGGGGCATAGATGGACTTTCTCCCACGAGCTTTACCACCAAAGGAAATGCATCATGAAACAAGGGCTGTGTTCTCACTTTTTACTGTTCTTCCTCTGCTTTCTGATTCCCTCAGCTCATGTTACACACGGCGTGTTCCTGGCTCCACAGTTACAGGATGCCTTAGCTGCTGCATTTATACAGTTTCCAGAAAAACTCACCTCTCATTTTTTGGCAATTGAGTGGAATTCTGTGCAGTTCAGTATCTTTACAATGCCTTCCTTTGCCTCCAGTTATTTCACTGCCCAGTTTGTGAGGTCTGTGCCTCTGACCAAATGCTTGTTTTGTGTCAGGATTTAAAATTTCCATTGTCATAGTCACTACTTTGGAGTATCGTTGTGTTTGAAACATTCTGGCCTTGATTTTCAGAGAGGTTGAAATGAAGAGCAGAAGCAATGCTTATTTAGCCCTTGTGAAAATTAAACCTCATATGCAATGCCTGACATCTCTGAAGAAGCCTGATGAATTCATCTTGGGAGATTATTTTTGTGATGATGTTTGTGATGGCTGCCTGTCCCAATAGTGCCCTCTCCTCTTTATTCAGGGTCTGAGGATAAACACAGAGAAGACAGTCAAGAAAATTAAGCAGAGCTGTAGACCACATTTCTTTGCAGACGTAGGTGCTTGGAACAGGACCCATCGCTGATACAGTCATGTTCATTTTATTAAGACCATATAGGAAGAAAAAAACCCCAAAGTGACATAAAAAAATTGGTAGTATGATGTATACATGATACATTACTGTGTCTTGCCTATTGCACTGACAACTCCCCATGGCAAGATCCCTGAATTTTCCCTCAGCCATGGCTTGCATCCCTAACAAAGAGTTGGGAATGGTGCAGCATGTCTGTGGAGGACTGGCAGCTGCCAGTGGGAGGCTTCTCACAGCCTCTTTCTGCCCCTCCCTCTGTCCTTGCCTCAGTCCCAGTGCTGTGCAGTAGCCAGTCCTGGTTAAATAGCCTCTAATTTTTCCTTTCCTTCTTTTGTTCTTACTGCTTGCTTCTGCTCCTCATCTTCCAACTACCTACTGTTTTCTCACTTCAACTCACTTCCTTTTCTCCTTCCTGTATATCATTTCTTCATATTCTCTCTCTTTTCAGCTCTCCATGGAAGATACGACCTCCATCCTCCCCAAGCTGAAACGCAACTCCAATGCTTATGGGATTGGGGCTTTGGCTAAATCATCTTTCTCTGGTGAGGTCCTCAAAATTTGACTTTGTCCTTGGCAGCTTCTCTCCACAGGCCTTTGTGCCTCTTCCCATATCTCTCTGTTGCTCTCACAACTGCTCCTTTCTGGCTCTTGCCTTTTCATGGCCTTAGAGGAGTCTCCACCACTGTGGTTCTAAATACAGAAATCTTATAGTTGTTGCCCTTTTAAAGAACAGATTTGTCTTACTCCTGTTGGCTTCTCACCGTGCACCCCTGCTCAGACATCTTCAATTGCTTCCCCTCAGTCTTGGGTTTAACCCCATTTTCTGTTTCTTAGTTTTTTCACTTCCAGGCTTCATCCTTCATGCCCAACTCTATCCTAAATGGATTCTAGGCAAGGAAGGAAATGGTCTTTCATATTTGGGGCTCCCCTTTTTCCCCCTTCTGAGAGTTTGTCCAAGGAAAGTTGGAGAAACTCCCCTGGAGAGTGATGCAGTGAAGGGTGGGAGACACCCAGCCCTAGTCATGCATCCTGTCCAGGAAAGGAGGGGAGAAGCTCCGCCTCTAAGAGAGGTAAAGAGCATGGCAGAAAACGCTGGAGCTGTGTAATAGCCCTCCCTTGTTTCCCAATGTCTGGCCCCTTAGGGATATCTCGCAGCATGAAGGACCACGTCACGAAGCCGACGGCGATGGGCCAGGGCCGCGTGGCGCACATGATTGAGTGGCAGGGCTGGGGCAAAGCCCACAGCCAGCAGCAGCACACGCACGAGAGCGCGCGCAAGGACGCTGACGCCTACTCGGACCTCAGCGACGGCGAGAAGGAGGCCCGCTTCCTTGCAGGTAGCCATGCCTTTGTGTTCGGTTGGGTTGGGATGGGATGGGTTGGGTTGTGTTGGGTTGGGTTGAGTTGGGTTGGGTTGAGTTGGGTTGAGTTGGCTTGGGCTGGGTTGGGTTGGGATGCCCTGGAGTAGGAATCCCTGAGAGACCAAAACGCAGAAGTTTGGAAAAAACCACTCAGGAGAGGCTGGGGGTGGTTCAGGTGGCCAAAGTAGGGGGAGACTTTGGTGGCTGGAGTATTGCCAGTGCAATGCAAAGTGGAGAGGGTGAGGGCCAGCTGCGGGTGATGAGTGCTGCTGAGACCAGAGGGGCACAGCGTAACCAAAAGATGGTGAGAAGTGGAGGCTTTAACACATCTCTGCTTCCTTTCCCTGTCTCCTTTGGCACAGGAGTGATGGAGCAATTTGCTATTTCTGAAGCGACTCTCATGGCCTGGTCCTCCATGGATGGTGAGGATGTGAGTGTAAACTCAAATCAGGACAATCCAGCAGGCAACTACTCTGAGAATTATCAGGAGCTGATGGAGAGCCAAGGTGAGCTCCAGTGCTTTTTGCTAATCTTAAGACACCCCATTCTTGCTCTTGCTGTCATGTTGCTCTCCTGTTTTATTCTGTAGTCTCAGTCAGATCTGCTAGAGTCATCCCTGTTTGTGGAGCGATCCAAGGAATCTAATCTTAACAGGGTGGCTCCAAAGCCCAGTTCCTTTTGCCTTTTTAGAGCACAACTGTGGAAAGCTACCAGCTCTTACAGTCAGTTGTGGGTATAATCAAGGTCACCTGCCTACTGCCCAGAAATGTGTTTTCTATTTGCCCTCCTTCCCTCTAAAGGCTTCATCTACCCTGTGCAGTACAGAGCCTTGCACAGGCACACCTGGGAGAGGCGGCTCGGTGTGGGGAGAGTGTCTAACTGTGTATTGCTTGCCTCCTTTGCTTGCAGAGCATATGGCCCAGACGCAGTATGACAGCTGGCCTCACTCCTACGTCTCGCAGGGCATGTATTGCTTAGGTTCATCCGACGCCTGGGAGGCCAGCGACCAGTCCCTCATTGCCTCCCCAGCAACTGGCTCCTACCTAGGCCAGAATTTTGATGAGTCCCAGACAAACCTTCAGGAAAGCATTTTGCTTCAGAGCAGCTTTCTCCAGCAGCAACAGCTGCAGCAACAGCGACAGGAGCAGAACTTCATCCAGAGCACGGGGCTGGTCCATGTGTGGCCCCTGCAGACTGCTCAGAGTGGGGGTGGAGCGGAGTCCAGCACGTACGTGGAGGACCACATTGAGGATGAAGGGAACCCACGGCTGGAGAAGGCTCCTCTCCTAAACAAGAAGCCCTCTCCAGAGGAGGATGATGCAGTGTGCCGGGACCTGGAATCTTTGTCTCCTCGAGAGGAGATGGAACATGCTGCACTGAGCCGCAAAGTCTCAGATGTCACCTCCTCTGGGGTGCAGTCCTTTGATGAGGAAGAGGGAGAAACAAACAACTGATGCTTTCTGTGAAGTTCTCATCATTGCTGAACAAAGAGAGGGGTGGCAAGGAATGCAATTACAGGGATTCTTCTCTCCAGCTCCCCATGTTTCGAGGCAGACACACCTTCCATTCCTGACATTTAATTATTTTTTTAAACAAGAGGAAAATCTCAAAGTGACACATAAAAACCTTTTCTTCCCCTCCCCCATGGACACATATTTTGGATTTTCATTGCTCTGGGCAACATGTGATGTGCTTGGAGAGATCTGGATTGGTAAATAATTTCTAAATCTTTTTAATACAAAGTATTGGCTGTGGATACAAACTCTTCTGGTACTGGGGATGTGGCTGATGAGGCAGGCTTGGTGTAGGGAGCAGGTTTGTGGCTAGAATTCGTCTTGGCAGAACGGACGTTGCTCTGTGGACATGACCCCCTTTGATAGAATATGTGAATACAAACTGGTTTAAAATGAAGGTGTGGCTTTGCAAATCTAGCTTACACTAGTACTGCCGTTGTGGCTGATGCAGGGGAGCTGGCCGTGTTTGACACAGACCGTGCTGAGATGAGAGATGTGCTGTGTAGCCAGATCCTCGGTAGCACCCTGATACAAAGCTGTAAGTTTTTGATGGATACCAACTGTGCTCCGTGGGCCCGGGCTATGCTGCCAGTGTGGCTCTGTGGGCATGGCTCTGCTGTGGCATGGAGGAGTGGATACAGATACGAATCTAACCCTGCTCTCAGATATTCATGCTTTGGTCTCTTTCATTTATTTGTTTCTCTCTTTGACATTTCTGCCTTCCCAGGAGCTGGCAAGAGTGCTGTGTCCTTTTGGCAGTGGGCACTGGAAGCCAGTGGAAAGCACATTTTCATCTACGGAGACAGTCATAAAAAGCTGACTCTTGCAGGGGGCTTGAGAACGTGTCCATCTGGGTGCTGCTGCTGTGTCCTTCTGTCTTCTTCTTGCCAGCAGTATGGGGAGACCCAGAGAGTAGGCAGCAGATGCAGGAGCAATGTGTACAGCTATGAGATCACAGATAGGTAGTTTACATTAGGGTTTTCAGTTTTTGCGCTTTTTTAAAGCCTTTTTATATGCTGCATAAGTGTTCATAACAAAGCAGTTAGTGATGGGAAAGGCCTGTACTCCAGTCATGACTTAACAGAAATACTGCACCTTTCCCATTTCTGCCACTCCTGCAGTGCCAAATATAGCTGGAGGAAAAGGGGTGAGAGGAAATTTTCTCCTCCTATTTGTCTTGTTGTTCTTCCTGCCTATGTTTTCTTCTTTTGTTTTCCTATCCCCAAGCAGTGTAAATAATGCTCAGTACTTGGTCTGTTTGTTTTCCCCTCCCATCTCTTTTTCAGGTGTGGAGAAGGCTGATTTCAGGAGTTTTCCCTATTTGTACAGGTTATATATTTTTTGTTAAAAAAGCCCATGATTCTCTGATTAGGAGGAATTTGGTCTCTTGCAATTCCTCGACATTTTTTTACAGACCTCCTTTGGGGAGGGAGAAGTTTTGAAAGCAGATTGTTTCCTTTTGGCTCTCACCAGAAAATAAACAGGGACAAAAGCAAAAACTGTATAAGGTTATTGATTTTGCTGGAGGACTGAATAGAACCAGCAGAGATTACCCAAGTGAAGAGTTTTAATTGCAAGACCTCTTGCAAGGAAGCATCAGCAAGGCTTGGGTGTAGATCAGATGCTGGAACGGATGAGCTAGAGAAGGAATTTGCCTGGACACTGCCATACTGTTCCAGCAGCAACTCTTCTCACTTACTCTGACTCATATTTGCTCTGTTTAATTCATGGTACAGTAGTCTCTTCTTTACCTCCTCTTCAGGCTTGATGTGTTTTTTGGATGACAGGAGAGTGGTACACACTCCTTTCCTGCTTCAGGTTTAGTTCTTGCATATTTTCAGGGAAGAATGTCTAAGGAGACTAAAATGTGACTGGAGGAATACCATCAAGTCTCAGAGTTTAGACAGCTCCTGGCAAACAAAGCAAATGATGTCCAGGAACTGTGAAAAGTAGGAATGGGACTCTCAGGAAGAACTTCACCCCACCCAGCTTTTTCCCACTGACACAGGCAGGTGCATAAAGAGGGACTCCTTTTTCAATACCCAGGTCTTTCCAGCCAAGTCTGCTTCAAGCAGATCTGTCTTCATTGCACCTCTAAATGAAAGACCTTTGGGATGTTTTAAGAAAGACTGGTCATTTGGTGTAGGTAAGCGAGAAGAGTTTTTGAGACCCATCTTTTTTTATGCATTTGCTTGGTCTTGCTTACATCTCTCTAAGGAGGTAGCTCTTCTCATGAATAGTCATACTCCTGAATGACGTTTCAATATCTCTTCAGAGATGTTTGCACATTCAGGTACTAACCTCCCCCAGGCAGTAGAGCTTGATAAAAATGATCTCCTATAGCTCTTACAGGGCCAGTGGTAGCTCATTGTCCTGGACTGGCTTGGGTCTAGCCATGGAGCAGGGCCTGGGAAATCACACTAGCCAGAAAAGGGAGATGGGACAAGTGCCAAGAGCACCCTCAGCAGATGAGCAAATGAGTAAGTTTAAAGCTATTTTTATTTCTTTTTAAAAAGGTCTTCAGGGAAACAGAAATGGTTGGGGCGTGTATCTTTGTGGGAGATGTGGGTGACTTGTTTCTTTCTCCAGACCATTTTGTTCCCATGTGCCTCTCCAGGACCAATCTGGATGTTTACAGTAACTTTCAAGAGTAGCTTCTTATGATCCCTCTACATTGTTTACAGGACTGGGACAAGTAGGTCAACTTGTCCAGGGCTTCTTTTTCTTTAATATGGACATGTGGTACATTTACTAAGCTGTCTGATGGACATCTGAAAGATACTCCTTATCTCCATGGAAGGAAGTGACAAGGAATTGTCTACACAGAGAAAAGTGTGAAAAAAATTGACCTTATGGAAAATTCTGTGGAGTCCAATAGGAAGAGAAAACATATCTGTAGATTCTTCTAGCTTCTGTGGAACTGGGATAGAGAATTATACCCTGCTGTATAGTTCCATAACTGCTGTCTAGAAACCTGTAGATAGCCTCATTGTCTGTGAATATGGACTGATTTGAACACCACTCTCTGTAAAAACTTTCCAGCTCACAAAATTCTGTATTTTTTTTTTCATAAATGTCTTAATTTACTGTGAATAATAAAATCTCAGCCTTTTCCTGAAAGAAAGAAAAAGGCTGTTTTCCGTACCTCTCCACAGTCCAAAAGAGCTATTTGCTAGGAGTTTGACCAGAGAGAGCAGGTCTTCCTGTCCACACTTGGTGAGTTAGCAGCCTGAGCTGAACTGGAGAGGCAGTTTGAATCTCTTTCAAAGTGGAAAATTGTTTGTATAATCTGGCCTTTTCTTATGTAACAGGCCTGCTGCCTGTGTGTATCCAATATCAGAGAGAGAGACCTGGAACCTCCTGTATGTTTCCCAGAAAAGCTGTTATTAGATAGATACACCTATTCAAGCATATGGGAGGCACAGGTGCTCTGTGAGCAAAATTTGGCCTGCAGTCCCTTTATCCTGGTGAGGAGGGATGAGTTGGAGAGAGTCCAGCCAAATAGTCAGAGCCCGAATTGTGTTTGTGAGGCTGTCAATAAGAAGGGAGGGTAAGCTCAGTATCCCCTGTTCTGCAGTTACTAAGGAACTTAGCTCTGCTGTTTGTTTCCACAAACCCCGTATAAAGCAAAGCTGCACTACAGAAAATTTTGGATATTCTTGAAGTAGTGGAGGTAGAAGATTCCCATCTTTACCCCAAGCCTTTGTCTTCAGTAGGAACTTGTTGAAATTATTGTGCTAAACATTAAAGAAGGCTGAAACAGAAGTGACCCTAATTTAAAATCTTCCACTGCAAGAAGAATCTTCTCGTTTGTTTTCCCATGATTGTTCATACCTGATTAGTTGTACTATTTCATAATTTTTTCTTTTATATAAATCTGAAGCTTTCTTTACAAGCCTTCTGAGTTCTCTCCAATTCCATTACCTCAGGCTCTGGGACAGAGAAGTTAATCCTCTTCTTTCAGTTTCTGTGCCTCTAAATCATCATCTTCTTCTGGAAAGCTGCTGACAAGTCATCCACTTGCTTTTCCCCTTTAAAAAGCTGTAACATCACCTTTCAGGACAGGCTTGCAGCAGAGAACAGAGTTCAGCCATACTTGTAAGCTGATCCAGTGGTGAGCTGCTTTGAAGGAGGAGGAGCCGTGCTCTGACTGTGCTCACCTCCCACACCCCTTGGGGACCCACACCAAGCCGGGGACTTTTCCCTGCTGTAAAAGTGAAGAGGGAGAGAGAGTGCTGTTCTCAGCAGCTGGCCTTCCTTTCTATCAGGTTAGAGAAACTGGGAAAGTGCACTTTGAAACGGCATCTTCATGATGAGTCCAAGCTGCTCAAAGGAGCTGTCCTGCCTCTCTTGTCCACCACCACCAGCTCTGTACTTCTACTGCCTAAAAAGCACCAGCACTAACACCCATCTGGCTGCTCAGGAACTGGCCCCACTGAAAAACTAACCCAGCCCCCTACCTAAATAAAAGTTTCAGTGGGATGAGCTCTTCATATTGCTTCTCTTGGTGAGGCAGGCATCACTGAGGGCTGGTGAAACATGTACATAGATGGTCATGTGGAAGACTGGTTGAAGATGAAACTTAAATTGGCTTAAGCTGGTTGTGATATGTCTGTCTGCAAAGAATACGTCCTGCTGGGGTACCAGGAAGGACGTTCCCCATTTTCTTCCTTGGTGTTTTCCTTGGAATTTCTAGCGTGCTGTTACCCAATTTGGCCTTTATTATTTACGCCCTATTGTTTCCCTCACTGCTCCCTTCCACAGGCCCCTTTGAGGTGAACCCTGGAGTTTGGGCAGGAGGACATGAGTAACTTGATATATGCATGAACTTAATTAAATTAACATGCACAATTCGTGTATGCACTCAGTGATTACACTCCATGGCAGCTAAAGATACTGATAAGTCTTATCCCGTAACTGCAAGAGGGGAGATTTTTTCAGGAGTGAAGCAGAGCTGTTGCAAGTGATGGTTATCCCTATTTTCAGGCCAGTTCCAGTCTAGTGTGAGATCCAGAAGAGTACTTCATGCCTAGGCAGAGCCTGTGCATGCTGTACTGCGTGCAACAACGATGAGAAATGTTAATTGCAGCCGCAGAGAAGAGACAAAAGTGGAGGACAAAATGGATCTCTTTGTTTGACAGGGGTGGGAGGTGTGGTGGTGAGGCAAGGTAGTGTGCAACAGCACAGGCTTGTGGACAGCTGTGTGTGCCAGAGAGGGAAAGACATGGTGAGAAAGGCTTGGAAAAAGGTCAAGAAAAGCTTCATGCCTTTTTTTTTACACAACACAGGTGAGAAACTTCATGGCAGACTGCCAGCAGATTGAGGTACAGAGTTGCTATACAAGCTGTAGGTCCAGGATTGTTGCAGTTTATGGTATTCCTTAGTCCAAGCCACGTTTTTTTGTTTTGTTTTGTTTTGTTTTGTTTTGTTTTGTTTTTTTAAGACAGTGATAGGAAAGAGACCTCCCTGAATTTGGGTACGTGCAAGTTTCTTTTTCATTGTCTTCAACAAACAGTTCACAGTGTGCTCAGTTCTTCAGGGAAATCATATGAGAAATACACCAAATAAAAACTTACTCCTTGCCCAAATGAAGTTAATGTGAGTTCTGATCTCACTGGAAACCCAAAATACCTAAATTCAGCTTAGTTTGCCTTAACTGTTGTATTGATAATTGCCTAGAAGGAGAAGCAAACTCAGATAATCTGCCTCTAAATGCTATAAAAAGCAGAGCAACACTGGCAAAGTCTAAGCTCTTCCTTGTAATTTCTTCCAGGTGGATTTTCCAGTGTTCCTTGTGCAGACAGCTCTGGCATATCTTTTTAACTAACTGTTTGACTTTTTCTAAAAGAAAAGCAAGAAAAGAAGGGAAAGAAAAAATAATTAAGTCCAATACAGAGATTATCAGCATCTTACAACTAGGAAAATGTATATAAGTAATACTTTCGTCTTTGATTTTCCTCCCCTGTAGCAATCTGACAGGGAAAGATTTCTATGCCATGGCTCAGGGAAAGGAAAAATAAACAGGGAAAATGTGAGTAAAATAGTGCCTATTAGAACTAAATATATGTGTAGGACAGCCTACAGTCATTAAAGCACAGTCACAAATATGATTGCAAGCTGTAAAGTCAATGTCAGGTGCCTCTTTTGTACCATAGGCTTTTCCCAGGCTGAGTAGTAGTGAACCTGTGCAGAAGCAGAAGAGCTGGACTTCTGTGCCAGATCAGTGTCTCTCTCTGTCTCAGAACATGTCATGGAGCATGGGGACACTGTCCTCCTCTCAGCAGCACAGCCAGCTCCATGTATTGACTGGGGTAAGGCATGAGGGTTATTATGTTAACAAATGGGAGATCTGCACTTGGAACATCAGGGTGTATTTACACTTGCACTGACAGTTTTTTCCCAGCAGAGGCAGATCAAAGTGTTATTTTTTTCCTTGGAAATGAAAAGCTCTATGATTGTCAGTGTTGGTCTGCACAAAAGAAAATAAATACGTGATGTATTTTTCCAGTGCAGGTACACATTGCTGGAAGAGGAAAAATTTAGTCAGGCTGTGATTCTGAGAAAGAGCATGTTTACTAAAACAGTAGAGACTTGTTCAAGAATGATTTTGGTGCAGATAGCACAGAATCACAGAATGGTTGGAAGGGACCTTAAAGATCATCAAGTCCAACCCCTCTGTCATGGGCAGGAGTTACCTACTCATATGTAGTAGCTGCTGTCTTCTAGGAAGAGAGGGGTTGCAGTGTTCTGTGGAAAGAATGCTCCTGCTAGGATCTTCCTCATCTCCTTCAGCTGGGGACATTTAAAATGCCCTCTGAAACCTAGTCTTGTTTTTACTTTCCCATAAGGGATCAAATGCCCATGCTTGCAAGACAAAAACATCTAAAAAGGCTTTTCTCCATTATGGAAACAAGATTGTGCATCAAGATTTGCTTCTAATAAGATAAAGGCATGTAGTCCAGATTCATTGGCCTTCTGGATTCATTTTCATTGGGCATGGAAATCTAGTCATGATTGGATTGGAGGCCACAAGGTTAAGAGCCCTCTTCCAGAGCTCTGCCATGTTTCCATGAGGCAGGTGTAGGTGGACTTCCCTTCTTTTCAGACACTGCATGCTTGAGCATTGTAGCAAGCCAAAAGCTCTTTTGCAGGTATATATTCTTGTTTGGCTTTAATTCTTCTTCTCTGATTTGTGGCTGTTGTGCATGATTGGAGGTCTCTGGGAATCCCTACACTATGAAATTGGGATTTAAGAGTAATTTCACAGGGAACAGGATTTCTCTTGTTTCATCTCTTTTCAGGCGTGGGTGGGTACAGGCAGAGGATTTGGGAGGTACAAGGGTGGTGGATGGGAGTCTCAGGGGTGGCATGCGGAGTGGATTCCTGAAGCATGTGTAAAAATAAGTAAAGGCTTAGGTCTTCAAATGTTGTATTCTCAGTATCTGAAACTACTTTAGCATAAGCGTACAGGACAACACAGGAGGTTGCTGCAAAACAATTTTCAAGGGCTTCCCCCACACCTGTGGGTGTTTTCTGTAGCGGGGAGGCTGCATGGTGATTTTATGTATTCTTTCAAGCTAGTGTTTGCAGGGGTGCACTGATGTTTGGGGAGAAGTACTGAATGGAAGTAAAACAAAAAGGGAAAGGGACCCCCTACTGAAAGCTTCCATCCTTACATTGTCCCACACCAGCCCTTAATAACTAAAACGAGTCTGATTTGCCTTTGGTCTTCCAGCTCCAAAACATGTTTGCCTGAACATTTTTGTTGGATATACTTCGCATGTTTTGATAAAATGTGACTTACGAGCTAACACTTCTGCAGAGATGTCTATAAATACATACATGTGCAACCACCTCCATACACGTGCAGACATCACATATAGACTTAGAGAACTGTATGGCACTGCACACCTCCATGCCTGTACGTGGCAGCAACCACAGTAAAGGAGGGGAGGTAGCTCAAAATAGCATGTACAGTCCTTTATGGAGTTGTTATTAAACAGAATGTGGTCTTGCCCTCCTGGCTGGTGGAAGTGTTTTATTTCTGTGGGACTGGTTCCAGGGGAGTTGCGTCCGAGGAAGGAGGATCCTAGGAAGGAGGGGGTGGGTTTCAAGGAGATACAGTCTGATGGAGCACGTTGAAAAGGATCCTTGGTGGCTCGGAGAAGCACCCCAGACTAGGAAATGTCTGATTTCCCATTAAGAAGATAAGAAAATCACATGTTTGACTCTACAGGGCTAAAATCTGAAGTGTGTCTGTGACTACCAGGACATGAATCCCAGGCCGGATTTGAGGATAGAAAGCATCACATGAACAGAATCCTCTAGTTTAGCACAGAGTGAGTTCTCCCGTTCTACAGAATAAGCATTTTCCAGGTGATGCATACAGCTTTTGTCCCAACACTGGTGAGATGCAGACACATCTGGCACAGAGTTGGACAGAAGTTTCAGAACGGCCCTTTAGGACAGTACACAGAAAGGCATCTGATGCTTAGCTTGTAAAAGGCACTGAACATTGGGTAGCACGACTCTGGAGTTCACATTTCAGTTTTAAATGCTTCTCAGCCTGCTGTCCTCATAGCAAAGTGGGGAATTGGTCATCCCAGAGGGCAAGAAACATCTCTGCACTTCCAGCATTGTTGTTTCATCTTCTTCTGATGTAGAACATTAGGTAGATCCAGTAGCTGTTTGTTTGCTATATGAGACTTGAATTCTAGCCATAAAAGGTATTACTTCCTTGTCAAGATACTTGTGCTTTTCAAACTCTGGTTTTTCCAGGAGCTAAGCAGTGTCTCTTGCCCTGCTTTAATGCATAGCATATTTTACAGCCAGGGCTGTTTGACTGATCTTTGCTTTCTGTGTTCTATTTGAAGTTAATTTGCTTCTTTCCAGTTTACCTGCTTTTGCTACTGAGTAGATTGCCACCCACCACTCGGTATGTATGTCTGCATAACTATGTTCATATAATTAATTGTGACTTGCATAAGACACACTTACTTAACTCTTTCAGGTTTTTGGTTGGTTGTTTTTCAAGGTTTCTTTTGATTTTATTTTTGTCAATCCTTTTAAGTTCACCCTGTACTCTCTCCTGGGTTTGTGTGTGGTTTTTTGTTTTTGGAGTTTTTTGGTAGTTTTTTGTTCACTTTTTGTTTGTTTTGTTTTGTTTGCTTGTTTGGTTTTTTGTTCGGGTTTTTTGGTTTTGTTGCTGTTTTTGTGGGTTTTTTCCAAATGGCCTCTAAACTGTCACTACTTTCCTTTTGAATTGTAGTGTGTCAAATGAAATGAGTTACTCCACATATGTTTAAGACTTGAGTCCCTGGGGGAACGAAATGTCTCTGGGCCTGCAAGCCATACTTCTGCATAGGAAAAATGTCCTTTCTTTAGTTTCACATTATGCTGCAAAGGTGGTGTCCAGCTGCTGAGTGCTTCACCTTAAAGAACTCTTTTGTTATCACACTAGGCTAGACTTACCCCTCAGTTAAATTCATCTCCACTGGATTTAGCTGCTTAGCCCCAGCATGAACCTCATTCTATGGTATCTGCCTGAGGCTCTGATCTCCATTCTCTGCTTATTTCTGTGTTTAGACTAGATGGCAAACCTGCCATATGTTTCTCTCATGTTACTGTTCTACAATTTCTCATGTGTTACTTCTAAGCAATTAATGAAAACAGTAACTAAAAAGGGCATAAGAGCATTCTTGTTGCATACCTCACTGGATCTGCACTTTGCCAGCTGCAAGGGTATTTTCTACAGGGTTCGTCAGACAGCTTCTATCTTCTGTGCCAGAGAAATTGCAAATTTGAGTTAAGCATAAGATTCTGTGACATGTTTGGTCATAATCCAGCCATCTCAGTTCCCATTTCTCTTCACAGCCCATTTGCTTAAGTGCACTACAGAAGTTTGAATGGGAGAAAAAATCAGATTTTTTTTTTTAAATGCATCTCTCATAAACCTTCCATTATTGTCTTTTGCATTTGTTTCTGTGTGGAAAAAAACTGAAAAGCTTCTAACTTGGGTTTATGTGACTTTAATTCTGAATATATCTCAATATGCTTTGTGGCTTTATCTTCTGTTCTTCAAACTGAGTAGCCATTCAGTAAATAGTCAGATGCTAGCAGTGCTTGGATTGTTGTTCATATAAAGTAGGCAATTCACATCTTCATTTCTCTCCATTCTCTGTTTCCATTATAATTTGCTACTGGACTTTCCTCAGCTGGACATTGTCCTCCATATCAGTTGGCTAGATAATGTTTCAGTAACTGGTTTTACTACAGAGCACAAGATGTTTGCTCCAGCAGCACACTAAAAAAAGCTGGGATGGGAGCAAATGCTCATTTGAAAGGCCAGTGCTTGAACTAGGAACAGGTTTGGGTGAGACTACCTCATTTAGCCATCACACTAATCCCAGTGGTGTCTTTAGTTGTTTTGTCTTACCATGAGGCTGCACTGGGACTTGGTGACATCCAGCAAGCTGAGGGAAGGGGAGATGTGGATCAAGGCACAGGAAACAGAGTTGGAGAGTTTTCTGCTGCTGCACAGCTGTGATTTACCCGAGGTGATGTCTGTGTGTGAGTGCGCATGCACCGACAGGGTTGTCTGTCCAGTGGCGGGGGGGACACACAAGAACAACCTGTGGCTCATGGTCAGGACCAGTTTAAGCTTGCCTCCCACAGACAGAGCATTAAAAAGTTTTGCATCACATGTCTGAAGACCCTAACCCTAATGCTCAGGCATGGCTTTTATGTGTAAATTTTAATTATTGGTCTCTAGTATTGGATTGAATTTTTATGAGAGCTGTGCTCAGATACGTGCTTATGTGGCCATGAATAGCTTAGTTCCTGCTGTGACCATGTATTTCATAGTGTGTTTTTAATTATACCCTTCCTGGGTTTGGATTAGTTTGGCAAAGAGGGATCTTTACTTGCTTGGCTGGTTATTACTGGTCTTACACTCTCTGGCCACAAAAGACACACTTCTTTACAGTGTTTGCATAACTGGGGAGAAGGGGGATGTTATATTTATGAACCCTAGCTGTCTCTCTACTTCTGCCTGTACTAACTGGTTTTTGTCCATAGGCTTAGAAAACTCGATTTTTTTAGTCTCAAATAATTTGGCAACCAAAAATGTTACTTTTCTTGAGGCAAATTTTTCATGTTGTTCAGTAGTGCTTCTCCACGTGTTTTCTCCTTTATTCAGCTCATGGCCAAGTCTTTTAGCCTTGTCATAACTACCTAAAGCCCTGCTTGTTGTCTTAGCAACCTTAAGTCTTCCCTGTTTTTTCAATTCTTTATATTGATGCATTTAAAAATAAGACTCTGCTTTCACCCTTAAGTGCCATGTGAAAGGAAGAGCTGAGTTTTTTGCTAGATGTGACTTTCTGGCTGAATGGGAAGGCTTCATGGCTGATACAAATTCAGGGGATATTTTTAGTTGTGAAAAAATGATTTTTCCCTGTAGGTAGTCAGGTCTGTGCTGTTTAGATTGGACAGGAGATGCAGGTTTTAGAGTGACAGATAAGTGTGATTTTGTTTGCTGGACAAAGGTTTCAAGTTTAAACTTTGAGGTGGTGTAGTGGGATAGCCTGAGAGGGCACAAGCTTAAAGTTCCCTTGAGGAAGGTAGGTTTAGTATTATTTTACTGCACATTTTGCACCTATTAATGTACTTGGCATCAGCTCAGTGAAGATTTTATTGAGAAGATGGAAGTGGAAACAACTCCAGCCTTAGCAAATCATCTTTGCAGAGTGTTTTTTTGTCCCATCCTGGCTCCCTATGCATTTTCATGTAGGAATACGGGTGAGAAATTGGTGCAGGTGAACGCTGCTTCTGTTCCATGAATGGAGGCAATACCTGGAATGGATCTTGAGTAGTGCCTGCAAAGAGCAGCAGTTGCCCCCACCTTTCAGCTGCCCCCCAGAGAGCAATCCAGCTCCTCACAGTAACACTGGGACAGCTACAGGCAATAGGAATGGAGAGATGCCTGTGTGTGCATGTGTTCTCTTGTAATCTCAAGTGATGAGCCTCAAGAAGCTTTCCAGGTTAGCCAGTGTTTCACTCTGAACTCCCCAAGCCTCTCCATGTGCATCATTTTTGTTCCAGCTCGCAATCTGTCTGTCGTGACTCACACACTTGCTGTCTTTGATTTAGACTCCCATCTGCTTTCTCAGCCAGTCACATCCCTGTTCTCTGGTAACACACCGTAGGAGAAGTGTGGGACTGGAGCAGAGCATGTATCTGTATTCAGGAGAGAGGAGGGGGAGGTGTACTGACTCCAGCCTCAAAGTTTCTCCTTGTCTCATCTGTCTCAGTGGAAATGTGTGGTTAAGCTGTAAAATATAAGTCTGCACAGTGAGGCTGGGGATGACTTGGAGAAACTCATCCCTCTTGAGTGTGCTTGGACCGTCAGATCAGATTTGGTCTCAGTGCTGTCACTCACTGCATATTTATGCTTTTCTAAAAGGAATGTCCTTTCTCCTCTGCTTATATAAGGGACTACCACAGTTCCCTGAAAGAAGAAAAAAAAAAGGCAGTTCTGCCTCTTCCCCGCAGGCAGCGGAAGGTGACACAAAGGTAGCGGGGAGGCTGTGCTGATGCCTGGCAGACAAAAAGGTAGTGGGGAGGCTGTGCTGATGCCTGGCAGACACAAACGTGCCCCTCTGGTGGAGGCAAGCAGCTGTCTTGTGCCAGAGACTTGCCCTCAGATCACCACTGTCTCCTCACAAGGACAGGGTGGCTCCTGGAAGACTGGCGATCGTGAAGGCAGGGAAAGGCTGTCCCCAGTTTGCTTACAAAGGGGGATCATGTGCCTAGAACAGAACAGACCTGGTGGGCTCTGAATTCCAGACAGCAAAAATAAGTTTCTCTCTCTTCAAGAAACTAGCGGGGAAGGTTTCCTTCTACTATAAGCTTGTCACAGATTCTCCCACCCATAAGCATCATCAGAGAGGAACTGGTGCAAGGTCAATCCTTGGAATTAAAGCCAGGAGGGAATTTTCCTTTGGTGGCTGGGTTAGAGGTAATGATATTTTTGACTTGCTCCTGAGACAGCTTATGGAAAATTACATGTTAGTGAAACTGGTCACTCTTAGGTGAGACAATGCTTTGCTAATACCAGGAAAGGGAATGAGAATACCCCCAAGAACGTATTTTCAGAGCCTGGATTTCTTATCTCTTGCTGATAAGTGGAAACACATCTAATAGGCTGCTTGGGACTGCATCTAAGTGCCGCGAGACACCAAAAATATGATAGAAAGAGATGTAGACTGTTAGAAGAAGCTGCAGAATACAAAGAATTTGGTTTTGCCTGTTTACTGAGAAAACCTCACAAGAGCAGTGAATTAAACAAAGCAGCATCTTATCTTTGGATGCCAAGGTTTTGCATGCATGACACGAACTGACAAGATGTCTTTTTGCAAGATGCAGATCTGCTCCAGATTTAGAACTGGAATAGAGAGGGATGCTGCAGACAAGGGTTGAGGTCTCTGCTGTTAGTCACAACAGAGACAAGCTGGCAAAAGTGAGAGCTGGAATTCTCAGATCTGAGGTATGCAGAAATATGTGGAAAGTAGGCAGGGTAGAATTACCGGGAAAGAGAACAGGAGTTTTCAGAAAGAAACCTGTTTTCAAAGTGTAGAAAATGTGTCTTCCCTCTGCTGTATTTCTTGGCAGCCTACTAACACTCCATAATGATTTTTTTTTCTTGAGTTCTTCTATTTTAAGACTATAACTGTGGAAAATTATGAACAGTGATTCAGAGAGACAAACACAGTTATTTGAAATATAGGTACATATATGCTGTTTTACTCCTCTTCCTCCAGCACTGAGGATGCCCTCATATAAGATTTTCCCATACTGTTTAAAAATTCCAGAGATGATGGGAGAACAAAGAAGCTTTTCTCCCTTTCAGTGTTTTCTAAAGTCTTGGCAGAATGCAAGACATTAGACATATACCGAATATTTGCCTCCCATCTGTTTTTAGGGCATGGCTCAGTTGTAGGACAGAGGAGAAGCTCCTAACTGCATCCCCATCCAGGAAAATCCCAGAGTAAAAATTGAGAAAGAACAAAAATGTTCTGCATGGGAATGTTTGGGGGGGGGTGCAAGATAAGAGGCAGTGAAGAGGAGCAGGGTGGTAGTCAGAAGCAGCAGGATGCTTCTAGGCTGGAGGTGTGGCTGTGTTACGCTGCTGCGTGCAGGCCTGGTGTGACTGGAAGGATGGCACCAGTGGTGAGTGAGAACTGATCCTCCTCCACTTTCCACATGGCAGACTGATCCTGTGTCCAGCAGTGTCCATGCCCTGTTACAGTGCACTCCACAGGCACCTTGCAGTCCACATCTGACACCTGCACATGCCCGAGCAGCCTAACAGTCTGCTCAGAGAGAAAGCAGCAGCAGAAGGGCTCAGTCTGATGTCCCTCCTCCCAGCTGAATCATTCCCCTGTGGGGATTGCAAAGAACATTCAAAAGCTTCTCTTTGAGGAGCAAACGCAAGAAGACTGGCTCACTGAAGAGTGTGATGGACTACTACCCTCACACCAGCTATAAGGGAACATCCTCATCCTCATCTTCATCGTCATCCAGGTCAGTGGTGCGTAGGTTTATGTCCTTGAGGATGTCTGAGATGTTTTCAGCAACTGGCCCTGTCAGCTCCATCTCTTCCAACTCAGTATCCGTGGCGTAAGCGGAGCTGGGGACCTCCCCCTCTTCCTGTGAGTGTGAGGGCTGTGGGGAGTGTGAGCAGGGAGGCAGAGGGCTCTCGGTGCCCAGGTTTGCTGCTGGCTGTGCTGCCGCCGCGCCGTTGTCCTCCCGGCTCCACGCCTGAGGGCCCTGCCCGACCTTGTTGCTGGTGGAGGTCCGGTTGATGTCACGGAAACTGGCGAGGGGCGGTCGGAGACGAACCCCAGAGCGGGTGGAACCCTCTATTGCCTTCTGGAGCTGGAAAAAGAGAAAAATTTCAGAAAAAAAAACCATTAAAGGGAGGCTGGCCCAGCCCTATCCAGCAGAAGGTCGTGTATTCCTCAGGTTAAAGGGATCACAAATAAAGTCACAGCTCTACCTCTGGGGCCTGTGGAGATATTATTTTACACCGGTGATGTAATGAAAAATTCCATGGTGAATAACAAATTCCACACCAATTTCAGAAACAGTAATAGCCACTCAGTTTAGAGTGGCTATTAAACCTCAGTTAAGAGCCCTACACTCATGAAAAATATGAACCTTCTAACATCCCTGTAAATAACACCTGCTGCCTCCTCTGAAATGCAGTCATCCATTCCTCTACATGGCTTCCAAAGAGCTGACTCAGAATTCAACAGTGGATTGAAAATGTAGCACTTGCAGTTATATATATTCCCAGCTGGAACTTGCAGCACCTGTGAGTTAGTGCAGTGATCCACAGGACACTTGCAGTTATTTAAGAGGATGGCAAAGGATCTGTACTCACCTCTTCCAAAGCCAGCACTCCCCTCAGCTTCCCCATGCTGGTTACATAGGCATGGCTGAGGCCCAGCAGTGAGAACAATGTGTGTGTCTAGGAGCAAAACCACAAATGACAATTTCAGGAATTTTGGTAACACAGTACTTGGTGCTGGAGCTGGGACTTGGGATTAAGAAGTGGAAATCAGAAAGACACACAGCTGTGCAGTTACCCCAGTGAGAAATCACATCTTCCCTTCTTTCCCTTTTTTGTATCTGCCAAATATTAGGCTTTTGCACCTTCTGCTGTGCAGCCATAGTTGGGAGTGTTTTGGTGATGGAGAGCACATTCTCAAGGTCATTCTCATCCTGCATCTGGTGGAGATTCACATACAACACCCTGTGCTGTGCATGTGGAGACCTATGCAGATCCCATTTCATTTTGGTGCTGGAAACTGAACTACCATACAGTGCTATGTAAAGTCAAAAACCGCTTAGGTTATTTATTCCAGTGCTTTCCTTAACAATAGAAGATTTCTTTTTTCCTATCCCAGAATATTTTCTGTGAAAACTTAAGCTTGTTGCTGCTTATCCAGTGCAGCAAGAGCACTGAGAAAAAGTAATTCCCTTTCTCTTACAAAGTTTCCTTGAAAGGACAGATATCACACTGCTATCAGTCTTCTTTTCTTCAGCCTAAATATACCCCATTATTTTACTATTATTCACAGATCTGGCTTTCTAAAACTTTCCACTTTCGCAGTGCTCATCTCTGGTGTATTTCCAACCTCCAAGTTCTTGAAGCTGAGCTCTAGCTGGACTTTACCTGTGGCCTTACATGAAAACATTCTGTCACAGCTAGTGTTTGACCTTTTTTTTAGCATCATTTGAGATACTTAATGTCGTGTTCCAGTGTAAACTAGGAAAAACCTGATTTCTCAAGAACAAGACATTTTACTCTAATGTAAAAGAAAACAAGACTAGTTAAATATAGTTTGTTCACCATAAATTGTGATGTTCTTGCCATTGTGAGTACTCTCATATTTGGTTCCAACTGTGCATACTTCAGATAGTTTGATTATTTATTCCTGGGTTTTTTGTGCATCCTAGTTAAGTTGGTTTGTCTGTTACTTCAGAGTTTCTCACTTACTCTTTTATATGGCAGGTACAAAACTTTCCCCATGAGCAGCCTTCAGGTATAATTTCTTGTAAGCCTATATTCTCAAAGATAAATGCTAGTGATTGTCAGATTACTTCAGTCACCCCTTTAGAAAGCTCATCTGAACTCTATGCTAACCCGTTCTTGTTTTGCTCAAGGCTGAGGTCTTAACAGAAATTAATTAATTTAATATAAGGCCTGTGCTGACCATTCAGATTAAATGAGTACTGATAAAAGCATGCACTGTGCACTTTTGCTTCAGTAGACTGCTTTCCCTTTCCATTGAGTGAAAGCCCAGTTTTATCTTCCTCCTGACATACGATTGCTCTAATTCCCAGTCATCCTATGCTGACTCAAGATGTTGTATGATCCAGCTTCCTCTTTCCTTGTGCTTCACTTCAATGAAGAGCCTATGCGGCAGGCAGACTCTACACCCTGAGAAATCTGGGAGTGCTCATCCCACTGCTGCACACTGGCAGGGCAGAGTGTAAATCTTGGTGTAAAGCCCCAGCAGCAAGGCACAGTGCTACTGTTAATGCAGCAGGTTTTTTTTTTTTTTTTTTGCCTCAGACTTCTTATCACAAAGCCTTTCATTTTGCAGGAGATTGGAGGTACATACAGAAGATTACAGGAACAAGCTCACTTCTGTAGCTGGATGTGAAAGTGGCTGGTGATAGTAGTTGTAGGTGAAGTCAAGGAGAAGAAATATGTCATAGACTGTGCTTGGAATGATAGAGTGGAGAAAAATGATGTATGCCCCAGGGAGGCATCTGCACTCAC
Source organism: Rhipidura dahli (assembly GCA_013399225.1). Classification (NCBI taxonomy): domain Eukaryota; kingdom Metazoa; phylum Chordata; class Aves; order Passeriformes; family Rhipiduridae; genus Rhipidura; species Rhipidura dahli. The sequence goes on along the minus strand of VXAC01008324.1, from coordinate 183,957 downwards.
CTTGTGCAGGGAAGTTCTCTCCACCAGTTGGAAAGGGGAGGGATCCACACGGCAGCTGTCAAAGCACACGTTCTTGTCCAGCTCCTCCTGTTCCCAAGCATCTATCTGACACAGGGAAAAAGAGGAGTCACTCTTACAGCTACTTGCAGCGTTGCTGTATTATAGTCCCCTCCTCCTGCTAATGCTTCTTCCTTCCTGTGTACATCATTCATCTCATCCATTATATCTCAACCCTCAGGTTTCTCATCCCATTCTTGCCAGATTTCAGGTCCCTGTGGAAACAGGGCAATTCGGAGATTTTCTGAGAAGATGGGTTTTGCTTCTTCCTTCTTAAAGAAGAGTGAACATCTTTAGCTTTCCTTTCTGAGTGCATCTTCCCCTTGTCATTGCAAGATAATTGATCCTTTGTGTAAGAAATGAAGAAACAACATGGGCCCAGAGAAAGATTTAGGTGAGGAGGCACCCATGGAGGTCTCTAGTCCAACACCCTGCTGCAGCAGAGCTGACTTCAAAGCTAGATCAGATTAGTCAGAGTCTTATCAGCACATCTGGCCAAACAATCTCTTCTGTTATGGGTGAGACTTGCCCACTGTGCCAATCCAAGAAGAAAATGGATTTGGCTATGGCTTTATGTGGCAATCACTGAGGTTCCTGGAGTATTGCAATTGATAGGAAACTCCCTTTTTGCACTTGGTCTTACCTCTTCTGGTGTCATTGTCTCAATGACTTCCGCGGGCTCCTGTAGGAAAAAACACTGTTCAGAACAGCCAAAGAACCCACAGTTTCACAGAGTACAGAAGAGGAAAATCTGCACAGCCTCCTCGCCCCATGTGGTGTCCTTTTTGTTCCAAATAGTGCATTACCAAGTGCTTGGATTTCCTTTATACTCATCCATTATACGGTGTACTCTGCCCTTGCTGTGCTTCCCTTGCCAGTGACAATTCACCATGGAGTTCTGGTAGAGCAATTCAGGTGCCTAAACGTGGCCATCTAATACTGATTTAGATGCTCTCAGGATATCCCACATGGGGTCCAACCACTGCCCTGGAGAGGATGGGTCTCCTATAAGCTCTGTCTGTTATCCCCAAACCCTGTGCAGATGTGTCAGATAACCAAGAGCATTTAACATGGCAAGAGCCAAAAGCATTTTTTTCAATTTTTTTCCATCTGTCCAAAACAGTTTGCCAAATGGAATAGAACTGCACTTTATTGCAGCTTAGCCAAAATATTTTTTTTTCCCTGAGAAAAGATGCCCAAACTCAGTCGTGGTGGTAGCTTGACAGCTGAGCACAGGTGACTCTTTAGGAAGATGCACACTCCCTTACAGTAATCACACACTTTCTCCTTGGAGGGAGCTCCCCACTGATGCTGTCAGAGTTCATAATTGTGTCCATGCTTTAGCCAAATAGTGAATGTCTCAAGTAGTAGTTTATATTTCCATTGCATTCCCTTCCTTCTTCAGGGTACTACCAGGGTCTCTGTAGCCCTAACCTGGATGGTGCTCTCTATCTCATGTGGACGGCTGCAATGGCACAAGAGCTGCTGGATCAGTTGCCTCAGACTCCTGAAACTGCCTGAAGGATGAGAACAAACACATGGATAAGAGAGAAGAACAAGTGAGAGACAAAAAACACAAAGCCCCACACCTATCCCATCCTCTTACACAAGGCAGACTGGGAAATATTATGAGGGACACGATAGAACTGAGCCAGTTTGTAAGATGGTGTCTGGGACATTCCAGAATGAATATTCCCATGCAACAAAACATATCAACAAACTGGATGTGACACATGCCAAGGGGTGAGGCGTCCATGGATTCTGCCAGCGGTGGAATGATGGGAACAGAAAACTCCAGAATGATACTCCCAGGCAAGGAGTTAGCAAAGAGGAAGAGACAGAGTCTGGTGCTGTTGTGAACAAGGCTCTGGAGGAAGTTTGGTCAGAAACAGTGAAAGCTGGAGAGCTGTGAGCCAAACTGAAAAAAAGGGAAGGTTGCATGAATTCACTCATGTTTCACTTCCTCTTGTCATTCCTGGGTCACTCAGTTCTAGCTTCACATAAAATGTTTCACCCACTGTTCTTGTTTTCATATGTGGTTCTTTTTCTGCTTTGGTGAGATAGGTGGATGGCTGTCCCACCACCCCACTGCTCTGGAAGCATTAAGTGAATTTTTTTGTGCCTTAGAGGTTTACAGTCATACATGAGAGGTGTTAATGAACCAGAATGTGCTATGTGCTCTATTACATGTAACCTTTGGGTGCCTAAAAGCATGAGCTAAAGCCCTATCCTCTGTAGTCATTCTCAAGACTGGGCTACATCTCTGTGCTTACTCACTCTTTGCATATTTCAGGACACACAAAGGATAAAAACAACCCACCATCCTGCATCAAATATACATATGAATCAGAAGTGAGCTATGACAACAGTCTTGAAAGCAAAGCTAATACAGACTGGGGTGTGACACAAAAGAACACAATAGATCTGTGTTTGTCCATCACATTAATGCAGCTGAATCAAAGGGATGTGTGTCCAAGGGAGGAGCCCTTCAGTTGGGGATGGCTGAGCAACAGCCTAAGCTACTCAAAACCTTAGTGCAGATGTTTAGCTTTCAGATGCTGTGCTTTCCACAGGGAAATTAATTCCCATGGTGAAGGAGCCAAGAGATGGAACCCTTTCATACAGACTCTACAGAAAATGTCCAAGGAGTTGTTATGGCAAAGAATGGAGGGGGGAAACATAGAGAGACCATCCTCAGTGGGCCTAGTTTTGCCATGCTCTCTGAGGGATCATGACAGAAGGTATTTCCAGGTACATTACACCAATGTTGGCGTGCACTAACAAAGTGTCTTTCATACAGGAGCAGCAGAGAAAGCTCCCCCTCTGTCTCTGGGAAATCAGCAACTCACACAGGCAGGTACACAGAGTTAGCATGAAAGCTTCTTGAGGCTGGCTAGGATGTGGTTGAGCCATGAGAGAAGTTACCATACCTGAGTGTTGCTGGGGCTCCAAGGTTTCAGGCACTTGTTTAAGAGGACTTGTTGGGCCATTTGGCTCCTCTGGGTAACTGGGAGTGGAACTTGGGGGCCGAGGCAGCTGTTTTGGAAAGAAGAGAAAATAAAGTCCACCTTAATGCCGTTTATTTCTCAGCCTTCTCAAATGCCTAACTGCTTCTCCAGCAGTCTCTGTGTTGCAGTCTTCCCACTTCTCTCCCTCACCTCTCCCTTCTCATCTGTATCCTCATCCTCATCAACATAAGCAAAAGATTCGTGCTTCAGCTTCGGCAGGTTTGCCCAGGGTCCATCGTAGGGTGCCTCATGGAGCTTCTGCTGCCTTTCTCTGTTGAGGAGCCGTCGCCGCTCCGGGCTGATGTGTGTCTGCAGGAGAGCCTGCAGCTCCGACCGCTCCACAGAGCCCAGGAGGATCATGGTCTCTGCACAACACAGAGCAGGGAAGCCATCAAGCCACCTCAAGGATTTGATGGTCCCCTGCCACACACCACACCTTCTTCCTTCCAGCCTCTTCCCAGTGCTCGGGCTCATGCTATCTAGAGCTGTAGCAGAGTCCTTGACCAGCCCTGTGGTGGCTCCCAGGCTGTGGGGCAGTGGGAAGGGAGCTCACTGTCCTGAGCTGTGCCACCCCTCAGTGCCGCAGCAGATCCATGCCCTTGGCTCACGCAGGATCCCAGGAGGGCCCTGCTGCCACACTTCAGTCTACAGACTTCCCACACGCCTCCCTTACGTGCTGGGTCTGCTTCACTGCCCACACTCCAGCTTACCTGTCTGGCCAGCTGAAACAGCCTTCTGCCATACATCATCCACAGTGGGAGATTTTTATGATTTTTTTTTTTTATGTAGTAGTTCACACTGCCTGCTTCCCACTGTGTAATTTGAAATCTAGTTTCTCCAATCTGAGACAATCTTCAGGAAGGACCAGTTTCTCCACACTGCTTACCTGGCGAGTCCACCAAAGGCAAAGACTTCACTGTGGTGCTTTGGAGTACTTCTTGCAAATCTCGGTATTTACAATTGGAGGAAACAAATTTCACATCCTGGACCATAATATCCTCAACAAAGATATTGTATTTGCTGTGAATTTATGGACAATAAGAGGAAGAGTTAGCATATTAAAAATGCCAAGCAGATAACTTCCCTAAAGAAATACATAAATGACCACTTCTTTAAAAACTATTCAAAATACAGCTGCCAAATGATCTTCTGTGAGAGTAACCAGAGAACTTTCCAAGAGGATAAACACAGATTAACTGGATTTCCATTCCAGTTGTATTCCACTCTGTTACCCTCCATCATAAAATACACACATGTATACATATATGTATAGATGGTTTTTACTATACATACCCATGTGCGTGATGTATACTAGAGAGAGGAAGACATATAAAGGAATAACTGAATTTTGCTTCAAGCAAAACATCCAAATAAAGTATTTCAGACATTTTCTAGGGAAAAATATCCAAACTCCACTGAATTTAGATAAATGAGATTTCTGATTTTTAAATTTTTAAGCTGAAGCAATTTGGAAATATTACAAATTCAGTAATGTTGCAGGTCATTCAAACTTGTGCTTTCAGTGAAGAAAAAGAAGAGGCCTTTTCTCCATTTTTGTGTATGAAACCTAATTCTACTCCAATACCTGTTTTTTTCTTACTGCAGGCCTTTTCTGCCTTCTTAATTCCTTTGTAATACTGTCTCCCCTTCATAAGCTTTTCATAACCCTGTGGTCTTAACCCTCTCCCGCTTTATTCCTTTGCCACTCCCTGTTTCTACCTGTTTTGCTACTATACCTGATGTGATTCCAGCCCAGGTCTGGCAGGTAGGGCAACTTCTTCACCTGGATGATGCTGTCATAGAGGCTGGGCTGCAAGCTCTGGGCCACCATGTTGGCAAGGATGACAGCCACCATCATGGGCAGGATGTGAGAGATCTGACCCGTCAGCTCGAAGCAGATAACAGCCGTGGAGACAGTGTGGCTCACCGCTCCCGTCAAAGCTGCTGCACCTTTCCCAGGTAGGAGAAGGAATAGGGAGAGAAGGAGGCTGTCATATAGAAACAGCATGTCATGCCAACCAGGAAAATTACAGCAGCGGGACCAGGTGAAGGAAAAGGAAATGGAGGCTCACCAATGACAGCATACCCTCCAGGTAAGATTTGATAAAGAATATCATCAAAGAGGATCCCGTTGGGAAAAAGTGATGCCATGATTTCCCCGATGAGACGTCCGAATGCAGCACCTGAAAAATAATCACTGACAGTTAAGGAGTTAACACTTAAGGAACATCCAATCTGTGCTGTGCAGCTGAGCTGGGCAATCACTTGGATATTTTCTAACAGAAACAAAATCAAAACTTAATTAAAATGACACTGGGCACTAAAGAGTAGTTCTCAGTTACAAAATACAGAAGTTAGACTCCAAGAGGAAAAAAGGGTGCTAAATTAGGTATATGCAGTTGACCCCTCATTCATTCACTTGGAAACACCAGGCACAGCAGTACCTGTGATTCCCAGACTGGAAGACATCTTTTCAGACTGTGTACTGTCTTTCCAGGTGTGGCTTTCCTTATGTAAAAGGATAGGGATTTCCTACTTGACATTTGGTTATGGGGCATTGGGGAAATGTCAAAAGCAGAGATCCAGAGGCTGGTCTGTGGACTGCTAATCAGGTTGTCACAGACATCCAGTGGTGACTCCTCATTCACCAAATGAGCCCTGCTGGGTGTGTAGGCAGTGTCTCTCCTGTTCTTTCCACCTGCCAGACGGATATGCTGCAATGCAAAATTGAAACTCACCCAATACGAAGACAGGCATGAAGCCTCCACAGGGGATTGGCATCGTGGTGGCAATAACAGCCATGCAGAACTGGAACAGAGGCAGAGGGTGCAGTTGTTACTGAGCAGCAATAGCATTTCCTGCTGCCCCACTCTGTGCCCAGCCTGGCTACAGAGACCAGAAATCTGCAGAGGTGTAGTACTGCTAACCAAGCTCTGTCTTTGCAGTACCAAACCTGGCCAAATGCAGCTGAAAACTGGCTATACTGCAGTGGAAAATCAGGCCAAGCCTTTGCCCGGAGTAAAAACAGCAGTTTCTTGCTGATGTGGTCTATCCCAGTGCTGAATATATCCAGAAGAAAATTGGCTGCTCCAAGCAGTTACTTAGTGAGTAGGGAATGCCATTAGTTAGGAAATGCCAATGAATCCAGTGAATGAGGATACAGCTCTCCCAAAGGCAAACAGATGGATTCAGGACAGACACACCATGTAGTCCACCTCTGTTCCCTTCCAAGTAAACAAGACCTTTTCTGCTTGGTACACTGTAGTAAGAATTATCACAGAAGGAGAACCCTTAACTACCTGTCAGAAATTTTACAATGTTTTACTTTAGGTGAAAACAGTTGTGTCAATCAGTCATTGGCAGCCATTCTTCATCAACTGAAATGTTCAACTGACACTGCAAGGTGGCCTCAGCTCTTCTGCTCCTTTGCAATAAATAAATAATAAAAGAATTAGCACCTACTCTATTATATTTTCATCCTTTTATATATATATATATATATATTTTCATCTTAGGAAAACCTGAAAACCTCTTTCTTGCTATTTGGAATATCATGGGTTTTTTCTTTCCTTTTTTTTTTTTTTTCTCTGTCCTGTGTCTATTACACAGCTGATCCTTTCAGAGGCTGAACAGTTGCACAGACCATGAACTCCCACAGACCATGTCAGGTCAGAACTTTTAGTCTGCTGCTGCTTTCTGAGAAGTGAGCAAAACTGTTTCCAGCTGCATTTCTCCATCAAGTTTTGATGGACTGCTAACAAATCCTTAAGCATCTCACAAGTATAGATTGTGCCTGCATATTCCTATTTGTCTCCTGTCTGAAGTCAGGAATATCAAACAGACTGTATCAGACTTCATTTAGATAAAACATAAATTATCTGAGAGCTTTTTTGTTTTTGTGGAACTTGAGAAATCTTTCCCGATTTAGTCCTCCCTACCAGCTACTATACAGTAGATACCAAAGGTCATTCAGCAGGAGGCATGAGGAGGATGACCTAGGGAGCAGAAAAGGAGGCCACTAAATTAAGGAAGCTATTCCCTAATAATTTTGGTAATGTTGCATTCAAGGTGGACAAACATCCCATCCAAAGTTGTAGAAACCCATTGCAGCTGTAGTGCTTCATTCAATACCCAGCAACTCCTCATTGGCACTTCACAAACTGTTTTACAAAAGAGCAAGAACATTCAGTCTGAGTGGAAAGGGCTGTGGTGAGCTGGGCTTCCTACCTTCACGAGGAAGAAGAGCAGGATGGTGACAAAGACGCTGACTTTAGGATGGATCCAGGCAGCAGATTTCCCTAGGATCTCAGTGTCCCCTCTGTGTTTGATCCAGGTGTAGTTATCAAAGAGAGTGCTGATGGCTTCCCGTGGCATCAACTAAACAGCAAAAAAACCAGGTATGAGTCATAAGAATAGATGGAGTAAATACTCTACCTCTGTTACAAGGAAGCAGAGGAGATTTTTACTGTGGTAATTCATGACTATGACACTTAATTCGCATTTTTAATCTTCAGGAAGAGAGATAGCACTTTACTCAAACTGGTGAAAAGATAACTGCTTTTACACATGGGGTAACAGCTTCCTTATTATTTTCTTAGAAGAGCGGACCTTTTTCAAGTTTTCTTTGAAGGTGGTACCAGAGATCATATGGTGCCTCTTCAGTCCAAACTCCTCCCATATCATTCCTCCCTTTTCCATGACACAAGGTTATTGGGGCGCAGGATAAGGAGATAATGTTCCACCGAACTGAAAAGAGTTGGTAATGCACTTTCCAGTCTCACCTCTCCTGCCATGAACTGCCCAAATCCATGAGGAAAGGTCACAGACGCTATACAGAAGGTTATAACCGCAGGGTAGATCAGTCGGCTGTAAAGAAAGAAAAAGTTTTATCAGTATGGCCTCACATTCTGTTCTTGTAGCACCATCAGTCCAGGACTAGGAATGTTATCTCTCTGAGGACTCTCTGTATTTGGACCCATTGCTTTGGAGTGCTGTTACTGGCAGTTTAATTCCCTGTTCCACTGATCACCATAATTCATAAAGTTCACCTGTCAGCAAAGCCCCTTCTCCCATCAGAATGAGTATAATGGGAGGGATGGAGGAAGAGAGGGATGTACAGCATGCACAGACTTGAATATGTGGCAGGAATGTGTGTTTGCAAGGATGTGTTGATCTATTGCCAAAAGCCACTACTTTCCCCCTTTGTCCTGATTATGGCAGTCTAGCTTCTTCACCCCCCCATGCAATGTATCCTGTCCTAGGGGATTTAAATGTAGGGATTTTTCATACATTTCTGCAGGCACCCCATCTTGCATTTATTCTTAGGGGAAAAACTGCTTCTCTTCCCACTGAATTGCTGTCACAGTTTTGGGGAAGACATCCTTGGTAGCCAGTGGGTCTAACAGTGCCAGTGGGGCACAGCTGGACAGAGGCTGAAGCCCTCTGTGGTTTCCTGCTGCTGCGTCCAGTCCCAGGATGGGTTTCTGGGTGAACTGTGACTCTTCACAAGCACTAAGACAACATGAGCCTCAACTGCTTCCACACGCCGGGCTAATCCTGTCTTGTCTCCCCTGGCAAGTTACTGTTTCCTACAGGAAGTGTTGGCTGAGATTTAGGAAGGTAAAATATAACCTTTAATTTGTTTCAGTCTAAGGACTTAAAAAAATTTGAGAAATCAGTGAAAAGCAAATTCCCACTTTTTAGGCTTTTCTCCACTTCTCTATTAAATTGATTTAATAGCCCTGCTGATGCTTGTGAGTAAGGCTACATGATGAAGAAATAAAATTTTTCTTCCACATAAGAAACTAAGTTAGTTTCAACTTCTATTTATCTAGTGGTTTTCTTCTGCTCAGGTCTGCAACTTGATAAGAAATAAGGTCCCCCATGCCTCTCAACTTCAAAAATTCTCATAGCATCAGATCTTTTTCTGTAAAGACACTGAAGACATTTACAGCTAGCCACCACTTCTTCTTCAGGTTATAAAATTTGGAGGTTGGGACTTTATTAGAGAGGGGAAAACAGTATCTTCAAGTGTCCTGTAAAAACTTTATTGTCAAGACTTTGATTTTATTTTGCATTTCTCTTTCATGCTGTATTTCACACCATTTGGTTACTATCATTTTCAGCTTTTGTTTCATAAGTATGCATCACATTCCTTACATTTTTGCCAAGGCTTTGATGAAAAAACAAATGTATATGCTTTAAAAACATAGTTAGATTTCAGCTGTAATTAATTTTCCTGAAATATAAATGATATAGATTTTTTCACAGATCCTAAAAAACCCAAACAAAGCAGAAACATGATTTTAAGAACCATGATCATTGACTTTCTAATTAAAAATGTTTTCTGTCCAATCAATAGTTTCCCTTGTCCTCTTAACAAATACTGCAGAGTGTCTCTTCAAAATCAAGAAACTATTTGAAACTACTGAAGCTGATCAAAAAGAAAACACAGTGTGAGAAAAATTCTCTCGATGGCTGCAGAGATCTTACTCTCATACAGGAGCAGTTTCTCATATTTCTACTATCTTACACTTGAAATAGTTCTACTGTTTCCCAGAAATCATTTGCTACTATCCAACATGAGTAGAGTGTAAGACTTTGGTCCCTAAAGAGAGTATCTTCACAAGCACTCACTGTTTGGTGAGAAACTGGCTCAGAGTTTTATGACGTCGGATGCCCAGGACCACTTGGCGATTGAGATAAACAAAAAAGGCTCCAAGGAATCCAGAACATATGCTAAAATGGAGAAAAAGAAATAAAAGCATGGCAAGCAACAGATAATACACCAAGCATCAACCAAGGAAATGATTTTAAGTGGTTTAATCTTCAGCTGTTTGTGAAGCCTTTTAAATGCCACCTAGAGGGTGACTCCTACAGCAGCTCATTTGAAGATATTGCCTCCCTGATGAAAGGGGAGAAATTATTTTGGACCTCTTTGTCACACACCATTTTACCATTTTTCTCTTGCTGAGACGGGGAAATCTCATATATAAAAATCTAAAAAAAAAACCATCTGTAAAAATTTCTCATTTCTCAGTGGGGGCTCATGAAGAGCACCTGGGCAAAGACCAGTATTGTCAGTACTTAAACATCAGCTTGGAAGAGCAAATAGTAAAAATGAAGGAAGTTATAAGTCTAATTCAGTAAAATTATACACCTACAACAAATACTAATAGTAATAGGAATTCTTGTGCCTAAAGCAAATTATATCATCTCTATGATTCTAATCAGTTAGGCTCATGTTCCTGATCTTAATAAAGTAAAAAAAAAAAGTGTAGTTGTCTAAGAATTGGTGTGATCCTTAGGCTCTGTAGTTTAATGAGACTTGGATAAATAGGGACTAATACTCAAATGTGAAATAAAAAAAAGGGGAAGAGTGAAAAAAGACTGCATTTAGAATTGGTAAGGGGAAGCCTTATTTTATGAGGCAAGTAATTAACCCACATAATACTGAGGGTAAACTGTTAATATTTTCATTTTATTAATTAAAAAAATTAATGGACTTTTGCTTTGTTACATGTTATGCCTGCTTTTGCCAAATCTCAATGATTAATTTAGTATAATTAAAACATTGTATGTTGAACATAATCCTGCTTTATAATTTAAAAATTGCACAGAAACACATTTAAACTAAATATAAACCTCTTCACAGAAAAACATGTCCAGTGAATTACTCTTATATATTTTAAGCCAACACTGATTAGAACAGTGTTTAAAATAGACCAGTTCCTTAGTCAATATAAGCCTAAAGAGTGCACAGGGAACTGAATTGCTTTATAATACTTTATATTAAAATATAGATCTCTCCATTTATGTCTATCAATTTATCTAACTATTTATCTAAACTGGAAGTGCTCCTCCTTTATAGATTATGCAAATTAACATTTGCTGACACAAAAAATAAGATCTACCTGTTGACAGTGCCTGTCCTACCCGAAAGTGAAGAAATAGATTGGGTAGAAACAGAGTTCAACTTTGAGACAAAATGTTAAGAGAATTTGGAGCATTCCAAGTTGGCATCAGGACTTTATCAAGACTATTCAAGTCTTAAGGGTTGTTTTTTATTTTGAATACCGTGTTGGACACCCAGGCATTTGAAAGCATTTTGCAGTTGTGCTATATTCCTTTCCTAGCCTATGTGCAGGGCTGAAAAAAGCCAAATTGTCAACTCTGTCCAAAACATGGTGTCAAGAAGTTTTGAATGCTAACAACCAGCTGTAAATCACAAGGATTACATTTTTCTTTGCCAGTCTAAACCAATATATTCCCCCAAGTTCATTAGGCAAGTCTGTTTAAGGGGAAGAACTAGGTGAATACATGTTACTAGCAAAAGCTCCTGTGTATTTATAGATTTTTCAATATATCTGATGTCTTCAAAAATTCCACATGAGTTCATAGTCAAATTAATAGGAGCTCATAGTCAAATTAATGGGAGGGCAGGCTACTAAAAGAAGCTGGAAAACCACAAATATATTTCTGGTCTTGAATGCAGGTCTTGCAACAGAATTTGTTCACAACACCAGCACAGGCTTTTGTTCCTGAAGTGTTTTCCTTTCATTACTGCTCTGCAGTGACTTCCCTGGAGCCTCTCTCAAAGATGATTCCTCACAGTAATTCCATACTCATCTTTTCTCTAGTATTTCCCAATTTTCTTTTTTTTTAAAGTTCATTCTTTCATTTCCTCCAAATTCACCCTTGTTCTCACTGAATCCAATTAGGGTTGGTTACCCTTGTCACCATGTCTGGTATACCAACCTCTCTCAAAAGGGAACATCATTCTGACCTTGTGAAAAGGAAACTTCAGGTTAAATCTTCTGTCCCATTTTGGTCCTGTGAAAAGGACACCTGTTGGATCTGTTCATTTGGGGATAATGTCAAAACAGTTAAAGGGCCATTCAATAAATCTATTCCCAGAACTTTGACCAAGTTAGACTTGCTTTTTTTTTTTTTTTTTTTTTTTCTCCCCACTTTTATTTTTTT